>OZ038476.1:118274204-118286704 GCA_964036315.1 Acanthosepion esculentum | reverse complement strand
TTATTTGAGAAACACCTGATTTAAAGTTTAATTACTCTGAATTGAAACAAATTTTGCTACTAGTTTAAAATATTGCAGAAAATTTTATACACGAAGGTGGGTGTTTTTATGAGGTTTTGACGCATCTATCAACAGCCTAATGTTTGGAAAATTTTACTAGGGCTAACTAATTGAAATACATTTAAATGACTAATACAAACTTATTTTTATATATTTTTAAACTACCCAGTGATATCTCAAATTTGAAATATCTTAAGCATTCTAGTATTTGATTGAGTTTTAGGTGCTTTCGCTTTATTACCTGATTTCGAAGACGCATGTTAGAAAATTATCAATAAAATTTAAATTCACTGAAATTATTTTCTGATAATGTTGTGAATTTACAATTTATTGATAATTTTCTAACATTTCCTCAACAAGCGTCTTCGAAATAACATTATAAAGCCAAAGTACCTAAAACTCAAATGCAACACGGGGTAGGACATATATATATATATATATATATATATAGAGAGAGAGAGAGAGAGAGAGAGAGAGAGAGAGAGAGTGAGAGAGAAGCTGTGTGCATAGAAATCAAGAGATCTAGCTTACAATACCTCAAAACATTTGCCTAGGTTAGGAAATAGTGATAATTACCTTCCCTGAAAAATACTCCTAAACAAATGATCAGAACGCATTTCTAAAAGCAGACAAGAAAACAAATTCCTACTAAGCTATCTACAACCACAAAAAGACTAAATAAAATCCTATAACCCAAATCTAATGAACTTTATTCGAAGTATAAGAAATAAAGTCAAATACACGAAAGAAAAAATAGTAGATCACATTCCGACTATTACTTGAAATTTTTTTGCCAAAAACTTAAGTAGCCATGTTTGTATGAACTAACGGTATGTTATTTGTTTATAAGTATATCTATGTTAATATATTATTGATACATATTTGCTTCTTATTTTTATTTTCACATCTTTCTTTTGAGTCAAATTTTAATTCCCCCATCGAACTCTGATGAGAGACGAACGAAAACCGATCAGCAGATACTATTTGTTTCCTATTGCCATTTCTTGGAGCAGTAGTTTCTTTATTTCCTTCTTTCTTTCTTCCTTTCTTTGTTGTTGCTGTCTGTTTGTTTCTCTTCCTTCTTCCTCTCTGTCCCTTTTTGATACGTCTATTTAGTACACAGTAAGCAGAAGTCAGATGAAAAAAATTATAAGAAATCTAATACAAATATATATATATATTATGAAATGGACAAAGTCCGACAATTATTTTTAAGTCATTTTATGTTTAACATTCTTTTTATAGATACAAATATTTAAGTAAATGCTCTGTTTATCATAAACAGTATTAAATGACATTTACCGGCCTGAATGTCCGAGAAATTTTCATAGAAAATATTCGTCCTCCGACAGGATTCGAACCTGTATCCTATACGGGACCGTCATATAGCCTGACGTGCCTTTTTACCGATTCGGCCAGAGGATCTTTCGGTAGGCAAGGTCGAAGGTTTTAAGTCATTTTATGTTTAACATTCTTTTTATAAAAAATAATTGTCGGACTTTGTCCATTTCATAATGTGTGACGTCATTTGTTTACATTTGATACGCCATGAGCAGATACGAATGTACGTGAGAGATTCATGGATGATAGAAGTTTAAAAGCAGTAAATTCGACCTTGCCTGCCGAACGATCCTCTGTGGCTGAATCGGTAAAAAGGCACATCAGGCTATATGACGGTTCCGTATAGGATACAGGTTCGAATCCTGTCGGAGGACGAATATTTTCTATGAAAATTTCTCGGACATTCAGAAAATTTATGATAAACAGAGCATTTACTTAAATATTTGTATCTATAAAAAGAATGTTAAACATAAAAATGTCTTTAAAAATATATATATATATATATATATGTATGTATGTATGTATATATCACCTAGCGACAAAAATAACAATGTAAACTCGTAATTAATTACAGAAAATTAAAATATCTATATGAAAATCGCCAAATGACACATGAAAAAAAATAAAACATCAACAAAGTGAAGCTGTCTATAAATTTGCTTGCCCACTTGGAGAATAATTGTCCAAAAATAAAAAAAATACCAGCAATACAATTTTCTATCTCAAAAATACAAATTTTATCTGAAAATATAAAACAAATGCACAAAATATGTGTAGTCGAAAGGACAAAACTACGCAAAAGATATTTAAAATTTCGACGTGAAACAACTTATAGAGGCTATGGTGGTAAACAAAATCAAACCAACCAAAGAGTATATATTACGTCTATCGGTCTGCTAATCACAGAAGAACTCAACACAGAGAATATTTCGTAAAAAAATTTCTTAGTGAGATGTGCTTTCCTTAAAAGGAAAAATGGAGCTTTACAGTATTCCTCGACAAACAGTAACGCGCACTGTATCAAACGGTGCTTTTTTCCCGTCAAAAAGCGGGACGCGAGTTCGTTTCTTGCTGGAGGTGGTATTTTCTCGAATACGCCGACCGATATGCGATTTCAAGTGAAAATGCGAGTATCCAATATGACGTTTGAAGCAACAGAAATATATATATATATATATATATATATATATATATATATATATATATATATATATATATATTGTCATCCACAGACAGACTGTTTCGCTGTATCACAGCTCATCAGTGTGGCTAGACGTCCGGTTGCCTCTGGCTAGAATCGAAAACCGGCTGAATTCGCGTCAGTCGGAAATTTTACCCTGAAGCCATTGGCGCACGGCAGAGAAGAAGGTGAATTCAAGCGTATTTATTTTTAGATAAACACACAGTGACTGAGAGAACTCGATTCGATTTACCGAAGAGTCTTGCATTATTAGCCGTAATAGTCACTGTTTACAAACCCACACATCCTCCCTAGAGAGCTCAACCGAAATAAATTTTTCAGGAGCATATATATATATATATACACATATATACACATCGTCAAATATGTGTGTGTACCCCAGTGTGCTTAAAAATTTAGATATAAATAAATTATAAGATATCTGTAAAAAGTATGAATAAAAACAAACGATAAAAGTTTCTTTACCAAAGTGTTTCGCCTTCTGGTAAAGCCCATCAGAGGAAGAAACACGTTGTTAAAGAAATGTTTTCCTCTTCTCTTTATTGAGACGCACACACACACACGTATATATATATATATATAGAGAGAGAGAGAGAGAGAGAGAGAGAGACGAGTGGTTCTAAAATATTCTCACTCTTACCAAAATGAATGAAATATACATGCTGCTTTATATATCCATCCGAGACTTCAACACACTTGGCACATCGGTTCTCTAGTTGCTTATGACCAGATAAAACTCCTGTATAGTAGGATTTTAAAAGCAAGTTGGTACTCCTTCACAAGTTTTTTTCTTCTTTAACAGCATAACAACATCACTGGGTAGATTCTTGAAGAACATCATTAATGGCCAATCCTCTGAATCTCAGGAAATCAATCTAGTTGTGCCGCATGGCTCTCTCTACCATCTTACGATCTTTCTGTTTTTTAGCGCTCTGTCGAGGAAAATTATCAGATCATTGTTAAACATCTATACAGATGATAAAACAATGTATAGGTGCACCTGCAGAAATGTAGGTGACCAGCTCCTTGTAGATGATATATCTTCTAATCTCGCTCTAACAGCTCAATAGAGAAAAACATACTTGTAATTTTCAAAACATCACAACCCAGTCTACAAAACATTTCTTCATCACAGATCACACTCGAGTCCGAATGAATGCTTCTACTCATAATGAGGCTCCACGCTTTGAAAGTCTGTTGAGTATGACTCCAAAACTCAAGTGGAGCTCATACATACGACCCATTGTTAAAGATGCTGGAATAATTGTTGGCTTATTGTTTCGCTCCCATTGATTACCCTGATGCTTTATCTTTTGCGCGGCATCAAATATCAGTTTTCAACTTTCCTTTAACATCAAGGTCTAGTGCTCTATTCACGGGTTCTTTGTGGGGCGATGAATCAATGTTTACCTCTGAAAATTTCCCATGATATTTGGCCGATTTTGTTTAGTGGCATATCAACCTCTATAGATTATTCAATGCAGAAATCTAAATATTTTGAATGCAATTGCATGCCTTCAACTACCGATAAAATGTATTGTTGTTCATTTTGCTATAAAAATGTATTGTTGGTCATTCTACTATGAATATGTATTGTTGATAATTCTACTACAAATATGTATTGTTGATAATTCTACTATAAATATGTATTGCTGATAATTCTACTACAAATATATGTTGCTGATAATTCTACTATAAATATATATTATTGCTAATTCTACTATAAATATGTACTGTTGATAATTCTACTATAAATATGTATTGCTGATAATTCTACTATAAACATATATTATTGCTAATTCTACTATAAATATGTATTGTTGATAATTCTACTATAAATATGTATTGCTGATAATTCTACTATAAATATGTATTGCTGATAATTCTACTATAAATATATATTATTGCTAATTCTACTATAAATATGTATTGTTGATAATTCTACTATAAATATATATTATTGTTAATTCTACTACAAATATATATTGCTGATAATTCTACTATAAATATATATTATTGCTAATTCTACTATAAATATGTATTGTTGATAATTCTACTATAAATATATATTATTGCTAATTCTACTATAAATATGTATTGTTGATAATTCTACTATAAATATGTATTGTTGATAATTCTACTATAAATATATATTATTATTAATTCTACTACAAATATATATTGCTGATAATTCTACTATAAATATATATTATTGCTAATTCAACTATAAATATGTATTGTTGATAATTCTACTATAAATATGTATTGCTGATAATTCTACTATAAATATATATTGCTGATAATTCTACTATAAATATATATTATTGCTAATTCTACTATAAATATGTATTGTTGATAATTCTACTATAAAAATGTATTGCTGATAATTTTACTATAAATATGTATTGTAGGTCCATTTAATATATATTGATTTCTGGTAATTTTACTATAAATACGTATTGAGTATTGGTTTACATTTCCTTAAGGTCACATGGCACAGTGGATAAAGGCGTTGGTTAGATCCAGTGGCAAGACTCAAAGAGTGGTGAGTTCAATACCTGGTTAAGGCAGTGGAAAACTTGGAGATGTAAATTAACAGGAGACAACTGATAACTGACATTCATTAGACATGGCACATAGAACAGTCTACCCCAGCGAGCGAAATAAAGGGTTCAGTTCGACATTCCAACCACCTGAAGAAGGCCGGAGCGTACAACGGCCGAAACGTTGTGATAAATATGGCAACAAAGATAAGGACAATAGTCCGAGTGATGTAAATAGTGTAAATACGTATTGCTGGTAATTTTACAATAAAAATGTATTTTTATACTTTCATATTGTTTCGTTTTTGTTTGGGGGTTCACTATTTGACGATAGCTGGAACCCTAACAGTTGCTATCACCACGAGTCAGGGTGGACCTGAGAACAACATCAATTACCCAGGACTATAAATTCCCCATGAGAAAATTACATAAGATAAGATGCAAAATTTAAGGCCTTTTCGAGAATGTTGTTTTCTCACTGCAGACCAGGTTTTCTGGACATGATACTATATTTGTAATTATAATTGTGAAAGTTTTGTTTTAATCCTCATCTTAGGTAAGAAAAAACATAAATACGTTTCAATAATTGAACTGAAAATCATTACATTTTTCTAACCTATTTATGTTATATTTGCAAATAATTAAAATATAAATTCTGCAAGTAGGAAGTGACTTAAAACTGAGCCTAACAACTGTCTTTAGCGACCTACAAGAATATATATATATATATATATATATATATATATATATATATATATATATATATATATATATATATATATATATGGAGAATTATACTCTTAAGGTGTGCTATATTTATGGGATAAAGTGCTCAATATCAGAGATAGAGCGTGTGTAAGTATAAAAGTGAACATTGAAGTCAACACTGAGAGGCGATACGCTGTTTCATGCTAGACACAATCGTCAGACTTTATATTTATATATATATTTATATATATTTATATATATATTTATATATATAATATATATATATTTTATATAAATTTTATATATAATTTTATATATATTTATATATATGTGTGTGTGTACGTGTGTGTGTGCGTGCGTGTGTGTGTGTGTGTGTGCGTGCGTGCGTGCGTGCGTGCGTGCGTGTGTGTGCGTGTGTGCGTTACTACTTAATCTATCTACAATTTAGGATGATTGGAAATGAATAGGTCGGCTGAGAAATGAAAATGTCCAAATATCGTATATTGCTAAATAGAACAGAAAAAAGACATTTTTCTATCCGCATTTTGTCTAGCACCTGTTTACATCGCCCTTTTGCATATGGCTTCGTAAAGTGCAAGATTAATTTCGATAGATGTCAATGAATATTAGAAGAACTTCTATATAAGAGTGACAAGGAAAGAGGGGGGGAAAAAGGGTCAACGTACGGAAAACCAAGAAAATAACAAATCAAAAGAAAGAACGAAGAAAAAAACAGAAAGTGAAGAATGAAAAATACCGAAAAGAAAAAAAGAAGAAAACAAACAAATAATCGAAGGGAAGGAAAGTGAGAGAGAGAAAAAAAAACAAGACATGAATTAAAATAAGTGGTTTTCTTTTTTAGTTGCAGAATTGGCTAAACAGTCAGCAGCGCAGAAAATGGAACTGGAGAACCGAGTTTCAATTCTTGCTGAACAGCTTTATATTCATACTAATTTCTCGTAAGTAAGGTATGAATTCACCAGTCTCACGAGATTTGGTCGATGCCTGATGGAGACCATTTGAAAACCACAAGATAGCTTATTCCTAAATTTTCGCTTGAGGATGAAACGAGACCCGATACCTTAATTCAACTTAATTTCAATAATTATATTGAGGGTTTCGGCTCTCGCTTTTGAAACATGAGAACTCTTATGTAGCGAAGGAATCATATTTTGAAAAAATATTATAATATATATATATATATATATATATATATATATATATATATATATATATATATATATCATTGACACTCTGGAGTCCACAAGATCCGCTTGCGTGCGAAATTCTCATCGGTGGAAAGAACAAAATCAAACGAATGATATAGGCTCAACTGGCTGTCAGAATCAGAATTGGGTGCCATTTTCCGGTTCATAACCAATAAATAGAAAGAGAACTGATATGGTGGTTTTGAGTGCCTTTTTATTGACCGTGAATTAACATATAATCAATTTCCGATAGAACAAGAGATTACATGTAAAAGGAGTTTCTCACTTTAATTTTTCAATAAGGGCTTAAAACTGCTACTCACTTTCCCTATCTCTCCTAGATTAAAGTGTAGTCGGTATAAGCTTTCCTAATGAGGACAACAAAAGCAACCAGTATTAATCATATACGTTGAGCTCATTAAAACGAGAAAATTTCTTTCCCCTGGTAAAAATATGTCTAATTTGATTTTGTGGAATATGCAGACCCCCCTATGGATTAAATAGTAATATTTGTATCTGGAAAAATCCTTCTTATATACAAGAAGGTTTAATGAAATATTCACTCGCCAAGAAACAAAAAGATTATTCTTACAATACACAAATATGTTTCGGCCTTAAATAACCCGCAAAGGATTGATAAGACGTAAAAAAACATCAATCAGTAAAAGGTAAAGTCGATCCTACTTCACTACACACAAGACGCTAGTGGACCGCTGGCGGGCCGCCGATGGGTCACCGGTGGGCCAACATTGGGCCGCAAGTGGTAACATTGCCGAAAGCAGACCACCAGCGGTAAATGCCAGTGGCATGCCATCCATTGGCAGATTGGAGGGCTTGCGTGTAAGGTTTGTTATATTGATCTCAAAAAGGCTTTCTACCATTCACTGGTGATTCCATCCAACTTTAGTGATATATACAATACCGTGCAAAATGTTTCGGCATCTGACTTTTTTTGTTTTCTTTTTTCTGTTCCACCGCTAAAAGGAAGTAATTTTTTGCCAGAACAAGACTGAATTTTTTCTACCTATAAGATAAATTCCGACATCGAATTTCTGCATTCTTTCATTTCATCAAATTCTGGCGAAAATTTCCAAATAAACTAGGATGAAGATAGTGAAGCTACCCCAGAATATGAACCAGCGAACAAACGCTAAGGATCTTGGGATGTCAAGAAGTGGCATTTCAAAAATACCCTTGAAGTCCCAAAGCACTAGAATTCTTTTGAATCGATCAAACTATTGCCGCCTTCAAACGCCTCTGCTTCGTATAAGGATAATGATCAGAACAGCAAAAAAGCTTAGTGAAAAAACTCATAGTCAAGTGATGGAATAGTGTGACTTGTTCAGATTGGTATCAGTAGATAGCATGACATGTATCCTTAAATAACATGGGATGAAAGGGTCTATTTCAACGTAGAAAGCAGCTTTGACCAACTTGATGTTGCCTTCAAATGCTTTTTGCTTAAATTGTTATGAAATGTGGGATGCAGAAGCCTGGTGATAAGATTACATTCAGCGACAAAACGAAGACGAGGCTGCATTCTAATAAGTGTGGATGTGTCAGAAAGCATACGGTAAAGCAAAATGGTTCTTATTAAACAACGTTACGTCTATAGTTCTTAGGTGTTTTTTATGTGCATAGGTTTTATTATCTGCTCGTAACATTGTTTTTGTCTTCAATTTTTTTTTTCTTGTTTAAAGTGATATGAAATATGGGATGCAGATGGTTGGGACAAGATCACATTCAGCGACGAAACGAATACGAGGCTGCATTCTAATAAGTGTGGATTTGTCAGAAGGCACACAGTAAAACAAAATGATCATATATTTATAGTTCTTAGGTTTGTATTTTTTTGCATACGTTTTATTATCTGCTAGTAACATTGTCTGATTTTCATGGCATGTGTCCGTGTTCATAATTTCTATGCCTCCACATTTGTCAAACGTTGAGATGAGAATTTTGTTATTGTTTGCTAACTTACTGAGAGCATTAATATACAGCTTAGGTAGAGCCATGTTCTTCTTTGTTTTGTTTTTTTCGTCGATTGCAGTATCGATTTTGTCTTGTATAAATCCTTTATTGAAATAGGTGTCGCTTTTATTGTAATTTCGGATAAAAGTATTAGTAATTTTTATTGTGTTGGTTGCTTTCTTTTGTTTTATTTTTTGCTGTAATCCTAGTAGAAAATTGTAATTCGAAACTGAGAGATTACAACTCCGTGGATGTGAACTGTGAGCTTGTAATGTTTTGAAAATTAATGTTTTTCAAACATGTTTAAAAATTAATGTTTTTAAAACTTTTAATGTTTTTCAAACATTTAATGTTTTCCTTTAACTTTTGCCTTCTTTCCAGACCATAACAATCAGTTCTTTTTGCGAATTTGCCAATTCTTTACCTCTTGCCATGATGAAAACCTTCTTGCATGAATATCAATCACAGAATGTTCTGTTTGTATTTTTAGGCTAAAAATAACTACTGATAACATTATTGGAACATTCTAGAATATCCCCCTTGAATAATCTAGAGTGTTAAAGCAATTTAAATGTTTGCATTTTACGAATACTTTTTCACAAATTCAAATGAATAAATGGGATTTATTTTTATTAAATCAAAATTTGTTTTGTTTTCTATGCATATTTAGTTATTATGCATCTATATACAATTAGTTGGAAATGCAATAAATTAAAAAATTGTATGTGTACGAATATTTTTCGCTCCCCACTATATATATATATATATATATATATATATATATATATATTATGAAATGGACAAAGTCCGACAATTATTTAAAGACATTTTTATGTTTAACATTCTTTTTATAGATACAAGTATTTAAGTAAATGCTCTGTTTATAATAAACAGTATTAAATAACATTTACCGGCCTGAATGTCCGAGAAATATTCATAGAAAATATTCGTCCTCCGACAGGATTCGAACCTGTATCCTATACGGAACCGTCATATAGCCTGACATTTAATACGCCATGAGCAGTTATGAATGTACGTGAGAGATTCATGGAAGATTGAAGTTTATAAGCAGTTAATTCGACCTTGCCAAACGAACGAACCTCAGTGGCCGAATCGGTTAATGCACGTCAGGCTAGACGTCCGGTTGTCTCTAGCTAGGGTCGAAACCCGACTGAATTGGCGTCAGTCGGAGATTCTACTCTTAAGCCGTTGGCGCACAGCAGCGGGTGAAGGTGAATTTAAGCGTATTTATTTTGAGATAAACACACAGTGATTGAGAGAACTCGATTCGACTTACCGAAGAGTCTTGCATTATAAGCCGTAATAGTCACTGTTTACAAACCCACACTTCCACCTCAGAGAACTAAATGGAAATAAATTTCAGGAACATATATATTGTTATCCGCAAACAGACTGTTCCGCTGTATCACACACACACACACACACACACACACACACATATATATATATATATATATATATATATATATATATATATATATATATAGTTGTGTTTTGGGGCAGAAATACCGACCGATTTCTTTGAAGACGAGGGACAGGCCACCGCGATTGAGCATTTTTATTAAAATTTTCTCCCATTCGTACCAGTAATTTCAGTTTATGCATAAAGTGTGTAAGAATTGTCAATCCAAGTGCGTTTGGTTATTCCGTTTGAATCCGATACAAATTATACTAACGTTGGTTTGAAGGGTCGAATGATTGTGATACATGATTGACCAATGAAAATCAAACAACACAAAAGTAAAAATACCAGAATTTCTTTCTTCTTTTTCTCCTTATCTCATTTCCTGGTGAAGCTTTACTAAAAGTGAAGTATGTTAGATTGATAAACGTTTCATATTTGTTCTTTATCTTATCATATATATATATATATATATATATATATATATATATATATATATATATATATATATATATATTGCAATATGATAAATGTATATGTTTAAGGTATATTTTTTCATTGTTTAAAGTGCTCAATATTAGTGATTGAGTGTATGTAAATATAAAAGTGGAAATTGAAGTAAAACACAACGGCAACAGTCTGTTTTAGGCTTACACGAAATTTTCATGACATGTTATACTGCAATATATATATATATATATATATATATATATATATATATATATAGGTACCTCCACTAAATTTCCTATACCTAAGGTTTAAAATGATTTTTTTAAAATGAAAAAGCATTCTTGAAGATTTCATTTTAGCTTTAATTGAAAGCTAGACGATTAAACTTATTATGCTTTATATCAAAAGCATAATAAGTTTAATTGAAACGTAACTAAAAGTCAATAAAATATCAAATAAATGCTGAAAATATGTTAATTCGTAAAAATTACTAGGTAGTTAAAAACTAAAAAAAATGCGTTCATTTAGATTTCGTAAATTATATCAATTCTGATCATCCATAAGAGCGGTCATCACCTCGGAACTTATCGATGCGTCAATAAAGATTTTAAAAAAGGGTCCATTTTTAAGAAATGCTTGTATATTACTTTTTATGCTATAAGAAAGTAATAATTTATTTCAAATCATTAACATTAAATTTTCTAATTTGACTAAATAACGTGTCAGAAATATATATATTTTTTGAAGATTTTCAAAACCGATAATTTTGTTTTGTTTACAATTTTTTTAAATTAAGAAAATGGCCGCTTTTAAGAAATTAAAAAAAAATCGAGCAGCATTTGGAATTCAAATCTATATAATTTCTATCGTGAACTCCCCTCAAACACAGCACGAATTCTTGCCACTTGTTCCGACGAAACTCGTGGTTGTTCTGGACTTTTTCCTTTATACAGACACATACTCTCTTGAAACTGTTTAAACCACCGCCGAATGTTTTCAGGAGAGGGCAAATTAATGTCGAATTATCTTCGATAAGCACGCTGCACCATGACAACCGTATTTGTTTTCGCGAACTCGAGAACGTAGAAAGTCTTTTGCTGAGGACTCGCAATTCAGAGAGTAAACAAACAACTGAGTATTACCGGAAATACGACGCGACTACAGCGCCCCTGTGGCAGCCACTCAAAACTTAGAAAACTCCTCTTTCAAATGGTCAGACTCATTCCATGACTTTGCTTGAGAACTGAAGCAATACGTCATGAAATCGGTTTATTCTTTTTGAATAACCCTGTACACTGCAATGTAGTTTGTACCCTGATACAGTTATTAACAAAAGTCGGATTTTAACTTTTCGTTGCTTAATGTTCCATTGATGCTATCTATGGATAAATATTAAGTAAATGAGCAAAGAATTTAATTATGATGAAAAACTATTTTGGGGAATAAAGAACCTACACCAAGAAAGATGTAGATATTAGCTTGTACGTAAGTAATTGTATTTTTGTCCAGTTGTCTGCGTATTTATTCCTAATTTCCATCTGAGTTCTTTTATAAGTTAAAGATATGTAAATTGAAATATTAAGTATGTTATTTTT
>OZ038476.1:118264204-118269204 GCA_964036315.1 Acanthosepion esculentum | reverse complement strand
GTATTGGCCATGGAGCGGTTTATTTTGCCATTGTTTCTTTATCTTTATTATTATTATTATCATTATTATTATTATAAAAATGATGATGATGTTTAAATGAAGAACAACAGATTGCATTTCCGTGATTTTTATTACTGGTTGTGTGGTTAAATGTTTAGCCATAAAATCATGCCCCTCCTTCCCTTATTCCTACATCCAAACTACATTTTCCTTCTCCCGTCTTCTCTCTCTTCAATGGTGTAAGCCCCCCACCCCACCCCCCAAAATCACTACTTCATTTTTTCTTTTACTTTTAAATGTCTGTTTATTCTTTATCAAATTGTCTGGATGATTTATACCGTTTAGTAAAATGTAGTCGGTCTTATGACACAGGTATATATATATATATATATATATATATATATATATATATATATATATATATATATATATATATATATATATATATATATATATATATATATATATATATATATATATGACTGTTGAATAAATTTATAAACGATTATATGATGATTAAGTCTTTTCCTTACTATATATATATATATATATATATATATATATATATATATATATATATATATATATATATATAGGGAGAGAGAGAGAGGGGGTAGAAGAAGAGTATTCATACCTTTCCCAAGGGTAAGCACGTAAGTGAATGTAACAGATTCGACTGGAATTCGAACTCGGCTCTACAATGTACGTGTCTGGTATACTCTTAGCAACACGCTCTTTTTTTTTCAATATCCAAATAATACGTTTAATACCTTTCAATAACAGATGCGTGTCTCGCTATTCTATCGCTATTTCCACGGCAGACGTTCAGACGAGCTAGGTACCCCCAGGCCACGTGCATCTCAAATCCGTTCGTATTTCATTGGGAACGAGGAAGTTCCAACCAGACAACTTCTTTTCGGAATTGTCACGTTGCGTCACAGACTTCCGAGAGAACGCTTCCTCGATCACTACAAACTTAACCTCTTCAAATTTAAGGTTTATCTATCCTAAATATCCTCATACTATGCACCTGTTACGCCATCCAACCACACATTCAGTAATCCTCTGTCTTGAGTGATTATTTCTCTTGTATTTTGTGGACAATAGTATATATAAAAAAAATAAGCTTGACTCTGGTGATCTGCATTGGATCTGATAATATTCTGAAAAACTATAACTACGTGAAAAAAAAGTTTTGGTGCGACATGTTTCGACTAATAGGACTTCATCGGGCTAAAGTAACGTTTATGATGATGCGATTACACATTCGCACGAAGGAGCGGAGACGTTGAGAATTTTAAATTATTTTTTTAAATGTATTTTTTTGGTATGTAATCTCGCCGATTTCATTTAGTTCCTTTGATTTTTGTTTATTTTTTATCATTTTTGTCATTAAATATCCCACATTGTGATAATAGAAAGGTGAAATATTGTAAAAACCTTGACGTAAATTTACCGTAGATGATCTAGTGATTAAAGCACTTTCTATACATTTTCGTTCGATTACATTTTCTCCTTTTTAATTAAAGCAGCATTTTTAAATCGAAATTATAGACAGACTCATTACGGTGAGCAACTAATGCAGTGAGTGTGTTGTTTTTTTTAAACTATTTTTTATGTTCAGATAGTCTTTTATTTAAATTCCTTGCAGTTTCTCCTATGTATTCTTTGTGGCAATTATTTACATGTCATAGAGTAAATTCGTCCTTGAAGTTTTAGCTTATTATTTTGTTTTGTATTAATTATGTTTTTTTATTGTTTTAGAAGTAGTTGTAACGAATTTTGTTAAGTTTAGATATATTCTTTCTACTTGTAGATGTGATAGAGTTTGTGGGTAAAACAACATATTTTGATTCGTTGGGTTTCCCAGAAAGGTTCACACATCTGTTTTGAAATATTTTACGAGCCTTTTGTTTCGCGTTGAATATAAAATAATTAAGGTATTGCTGAGGTTTAATAGCATTTTCACTATATTTCTCATCTTTATGTAAATATTGAGCGCTGTAAGTGCTCTTAAATAGAATTCTATTATTATTCCGGGTTTTGTCTTGATAATATAAATTTATGAAATCATATTATTTTTTCAGAATTTTCTCTAAAATTGTTGTTGATGTATAAAAATTTATATATCGTTTTCCCATCTGATAATTTATAGTCCAAAATCAAAATATCTCCTTATATAATATGCATCTTAGCCGTCAAATACAATACGTGACGATTGATAAAGGTACATCTTTGCAAGGATATCAACTGATTTATATATCTATTTTATGTTTCGCGCTGTGAGCGTAACATTTTCGTTAAAAATATCACGGAAATGAAAACCTTGAATGATTTGATGTTAAAGATAAAAACATTTCAAATGAAGCAACAATTGCAAAATATTTAAAAGGAAGAAAATTCGAGATAAAGAAAAATGCATCAACAAACAGAATTTGATAAAATTAGTGGAAAACATACAAAATTTACTGAAAACTGTTAAATAAATTAAAAAAAAGATGGCCGCCTAATGTCAGGTAATTGTTTCGTCTGACAGTGATGTGACAGCAGTTGGCGTAGCACCGGCACTTCCTCTCCACGTCATCCTTGCTTTATCAAGCGAAATGTCTGGTCACCGGAAATTGACAAGTACAACAGCCATATTGGTTTGGTGTAAACTGCACAGCCCAACACAGATGACAAGCGGAAATGAACGTCAACGGGCGAAAGAATGTTTATTGTTATAATTCTGCTTGTCTTCCGTCAATTTCCTTACGTACCTACTGTCCAGCATCTCTTTCTCCGGTATAATGTATCAGCTTACTCGGCCCTGTACATCATCGATTTGGAGACACCCGTATATTCACAATTATTAATGTTTGTTTGTTTTAAAGATTTCTTCCATAAGATATTATCTATGGTTATTATATACGTTTATAAGTTTTCTGTTTGTGAAGGTGATGAGAGAAAGTGGAAAATCTATAAACAACACGTTAGCTGAGAGCCTAGGCTCTCCTTGGCTTCTTCAGGTTGCAATGAAAGAAATGTATGTAAGGAAAATGTCTTGGGTTTTCTGAGGATAAGTGTGGACCATAAATCAAATTAACTTATTGCATCCATAACCAGACTCAAAAGAGTGTATGTCTGCCTATTAGTTATATATATATTCTTAGATCATAATAATAACATATATATATATACAAAGTGAAGGTGTCTCCATGGGTTCAGTACTGGGTCCGACATTTAGAAATTTCTGCATGTCGAACCTCGAAGATAAGATATTTACAGATTTTTAAAAAAACATCCATCTATCTAAGATGTGTTGATAATATCCTCATGTTACTTTAAAATACAGATGAAATACTTCAACTTCAAAAACGTTTCCAAAATAATTCAGTCCTTAAGTCCACGTATGAACTCAATACTACTAATAAAATTCCCTTCCTTGACATATTGATAAACACAAATAATAACAAATTTACTATTTCGCTATACAAAAACCTACCAACATAAATTCATGTACACTTAACTACAAGAGCGAATGTCCGTATTACTACAAAATAGCAATTATAAAGAATCTAATACATCGTGCAGAAACTAATTCATCCACAAAACAGATATTTTACAGTGAACTAAAGAATATAAAACAAATACTTATTAATAGTAGCTTTCCAAACTATATAGTTGATGAACAAATAAGATGATCTCTTAGAAATTTCAATATTAAGCAAATATAACATAATACATTTCAACTAATTTCAAACATATTAATCTCCTATATCGTAGTCAAATGCATACTAATTATAAACAAGATGAAAATATACTAAAAAAATTAGTGAATACTAATATATCTACAACAGATCCTAGCAAAAAGAATTAAGTTAATCATATACTACACTAAATCTAGTATATCCAACTCAATTATTCATAGTGATTCTCACCCCCTTCCCGTTAGCGATTTGCAAAAAACCAACATAGTTTACAAATTCAGATGCCCTTTGGGAGATTGTATCTCTAATGGATTAAATAATATTTATGTTGGTCACACCACAAACTCACTTTCACTACGCTAGACTCTACATTTGAATGATAACTCTAACATTGTTAGGCATTTAAAACAACATGCCTGGCCGCATACACAATTCCGGAAAATCCTCGTTGAAAACACAAATATACTTAAACATGAAAACAATAAACAAAAACTAAAAATTCTTGAAGCTATATACATAAAACAGTTGAAACCTAACCTGAACAAAATAAACTATGAAATCTCCACAAATATTCTTAAATGCCTATAATTGGTAACAGAAGCCATTGGTTTATACCAACGGCATCCCATACTTAACACTTCTCGTTTTCACTCTCGAGTGGTCATGTGTGACGTCACGAGCTGCGGTGCGATTTTCGCTTCCGCGTCTCGTATACACGAGTTTGTCGTTGCTTGGAAACATTTCATGCAACAAAAAAAAACAGACTATCATATCAGTATTGTTTTGTCCGTGTATTGTTTAATATATTGAAATGTAATTTGCCATCTTTGATAATGGCTTATGTAAGTTAGAAAGCTTAGATAGGATTAAAAGACACGTATCAATATGGTGTTTTTCTTTCATTTTGCAATGATAATGTGATTAAGCTTACCAGACAATATGAAAGGAATTTACTTAAAATAAATAGATAAAATTTGTCTATATTATTTAATGAAACCTGCATCAATCTGTTTATACGTTAGTTTTAGAAGATGCAATTTATTTAAGTAAATGCTTATTTTACTTAAATAAATTGTATCTATTAAAAATAACTTTTAAACAGAAAATATATTAAATAATTTTAGGACTTATTGCATTTCATTATATATATATATATATATATATATATATATATATATATATAATAAAACAAAAAAAGAGAATCAATACACATAGACATTCATTCAACAATCCAAAATTAAAACTACAAACAGCCCTTTCGAAAAGATTTTGGGAACTGAAGGGAAACGGTGTGTATCCTCAAATAAATTG
>OZ038476.1:118249204-118259204 GCA_964036315.1 Acanthosepion esculentum | reverse complement strand
GGAATTCTCCGCGGTTTTTATAATACTATTAGACTCAACTTTGAGCAGTAAGAATGTATAATTACTCTCCAAACGTAACAGAAGAATCATGATGAAATCGATCATAAACTAAAATGACATGTTCATCATTAATTAATCATAGCTAAGAATCGGAAGCTCAAGAAGGATAAGTTCTAATACATCTATATAATATTCCATGGTCGTTTCCCTACTTATTCAAGATTATCTTCGGCCTCTCGAACCTTCTAACAGTCTGTCCTTAAACCTTTCTCTTTCTAGCTGAATAACTCAAAGAGTTTTTCAGTGATACTTACGCCAAATGGTCTAAGATAGCTAAACCCCTTCGGAAAACCAGGAAAAAAGAAACTCAATTAGAGTAGGGTATTTTAGATATTAAACCTTTTGTGGGATGGATAATTATGCTGTTACATAACTTGTACAATTTTGCTGTTACACCTAGTATGTTTATATATATATATATATATATATATATATATATATATATATATATATATATATATATATATATTATTATTATTATTATTATTATTATTAATTAAAGCATATCAAACACTTGAAATCCCATAGCTAATAATTTTTATTTCATGAGAGCGTTAAAATCAGCTCTCAATCTTCAAGACCTAGAAATAAGCAACGTCCAATTATCCTTAATAATTAAAGTAAATTAGTTTTTAGATTTTATTTTCAGGACTTGAAGATTGTGAGCTGTTTTTTAAAACTCTCATGAAATAAAAATCATTACCTATGGGATTTTAAGTGTTTGATATTTTTAATTAATAATAATTTTGCTCAATCTCTTGACATAGAGATCTCCCAGGATCTATAACCATCTGGAAATTCCATACGGATTACCATATTGTATTATTACTATATATATATATATATATATACATACATATATATATATATATATATATATATATATATATATATATATATATATATATATATATATATATATGTATGTATATATATATATATATATATATATATATATATATATATATATATATATATATATATATATATATAAAACACGCTGGGCTATACCATGGTTTCCTCTACATAAAGCCATAATGTTCAAAATATGCCGAAGAACACATTCTCTTTATTAAAGTGACCCATGAAAAAGCCAGACAGGTAGCTGAAAATGATGCAATTAAAAGTCTACTTAAATATGTTTATCCAGTAAACCGTTCATGTATAGTAATAAGAAATAATATCGGGTTATGAATAAAAGAAAGCCATTAATTTCTTAGAAATTACTTTGTCTATATTTCGGATATTATAAATAAACTTATCCGATATGAGCTTCAAAAGATCTTAACGAGAAATTTATTCTAATCATTAAGGATATTTGGACTTTGCTTTACTGTGAAGTCTTTCGTGACTGAGCAGTCAATAAGCACACCGGGCTATATGGTACATTCGCTTTATTAGTTTCTCGAAAAACACAGGCCGGTACTTGTTGTGGGGCAGACCCCTTTTACACAAGATGGACTCGTCCAAAGTATACTTATACTGACAGAGAGAATACCAGCATATTTGAGATACGTTGAGTCAGAGAATTTTTTCAGTTGCCATTGGAAGCTTTGTTGCTTGTCACAAGGTCTAACTTGGGCGCCTGAACTGATAAGCTTTTTATTTTAATTTTTTGCAGCCTCTTTTGAATTTTGAGTTTTCTTGGTTCAGTTTTTGCATATTATTTGTGTATATTTTACTTTATTTCCTTGTTTTCCCTTTTCTTTTTCTTAATTTTATCTTTTAATTTTTCAGCCTTTCTGTTTTAGTTCTGGGATTTTTCTTTCAGCCTTTCTGTTTTAGTTTTGTGAATTTTTCTTGCCTTTGTTGTCTATTTTCCTTTTTCTCTTCCATATTTGTTTTAGTTGTTTATTGCCTTTTGATTTTGCACGTTCTTGTTTTTGTATTTTGTTTTTGACTAATTTATTTTTCGTTTGTGAAAATAATAATTTTAAAAAACGAAAAGAAAAGGCAAAGTTATTTCTTTGTTCGTCGTGGTGGGGCGAAAAATCCATCATGGCGGAAAATAAGAATGAAAATAATTATGACAATAATACACCGGTTTCCAACTCTGTGTCACCAGCTAAGACGGCCTGGTCCAAAAATAGGCCGCTTACAAAAGATCCAGGATTTTACAGAGAACAAAAGGAAAAATTTAAAGACTCGTTCAAAGGGAACGAGTTTTTAACTATTCAAGCTTTGAATGCTGTGCGTACCCGGACAATTTCCCTGCTGACTTCCGATGTTAAAACTCGGAAATTGATTGGAGTCAGCAGGGATAACATGGAAGAAGCCTTGAAAGCCTTACAAATCAGCCCAAGAGTTCTCGCCAGGAGAACGAATGCACTTTGGGACATATTGCTAGCAACTGAGCAACAAGCAAAGGAGCTAGCAGGCCGTGTATTAATAACCAAAGGCTTACGCTTACAAACGGAGTATATGGGTACACGCAGGACAAAAATGGATATCCCAGAAGACAGAATGGGGGCCTTCTTTACCAAATATGTTGAAGTGCATGAAGTCAGAGCCCTCACAAGTAAAATACGGATAGCAACAGGGGACATGGAAGTCCAAATTACGGTGGATCAACAAAATTTTAGAGATATACCGAATGCCCTAGTTTGCCGTGACAAACGGATGTTGGTGGTTGTTGAGGGCAGACGACCATGTTGCTGGTCATGCGGCGCTTCAGGGCACATCGCCAAAGAGTGCCCTGGCAAAAACCCAAAACAGCCGCCCATCCCAGCAACAACAACAGCAACAGTGACAGCAGCAACAGTGGTTGCGAAACCAGTAGAAGAGGGGTCAACCTCAAAATCGTTGGAGGGAACCTGGAAGGAGGTGGTGAGGGGTCGGAAATCCCCTAATGTTCAGACTCCTCAAGATATACCCCCAACCCAAGAAAAATCAAGAGTCTAAGCAGCTAAAAAAGGAGGTGCAGCCTCCAAAGAAGGTGCAAGAGAAGGGGCAAGAAAAGCAACCAAACCAAAAGCAGAAACAGCAGCAACAGCATTAACAAAGTGGACAGCAAAAGCAGCAGTAACACCAACAGCTGGGACATCAGCAACAGCAGAAACAAGATCAACAACAGATGGAGGTGGAACAAATGCCTCCACCTCGGACTGCATCCCTTAAGAGGTCAAGGGAGGAAGACGACGAAGAACTTCTGCAAAGGCACTTTGGCCGTGGTAGGTTGGAGACGGTTATGGACAAAACCAGGACACTCTCCGCCCCTGCTTCGTTCGAAGAAGCCGAAGAACCTATAAGAATTAGAATTTGCTCCTCCACTTCTCCCCTTAGCTCAGTGTCCACCCCCTCACTCATCCCCTTCTTCCCCTCCTCACCCATCAAGGAAGAAGAAGAAAAAAGACGTTTGCAGGCCCTGAATGCGTTTGTAAAGTGGATAGAGAAGAATACAAAAAGGTTCTTTCCAAACAGAGAAAGGCCCTGTTAGGTGTACTTTACAAAATGAATTCTGTCGACGGGAAAAACATTGAAGGTCCCCGAAATTTCCCTCAACCACCACGGTTAATAACCTGCGTGAGAGAAACCGGGGCTATCTAGATGTGTGGAACCACTTATTTGAGGCAAGGGCAGCCTTCCCCAATATTAGGATTTTTGAATCAGAGAACTCGAACTTGAAAAAACTAAGACAATTTTGTTCTGGGAGGGTCCCGGTGTTACTCCACGCTTCCTTATATATGGCAATTAAACTAAAATACCCCACGGACATTGGCGGATTTGGGAATAGGAAACCTGGGACAATCCGTCGGGGTCCTTACTGCCTCAGATTTCCGGCCCGTATGTGTGTAGTTTTTTGCTTTCACTCTTTTTTCCTTTTTTTGCAAGCTTAAACGATGTCAATCAAGTTAGCCAGTCTGAATGCGAATGGCTTGAGGGATCGGGGTAAGGCGGCCCGCCTGCTCTGGGATCTTTTGTCGTTCGGCGCGAATGTCGCCGCGATCCAAGAGACTCACTTTGGTTGCAGTTCCGATGCGTGTGTGCTGTCTAACGACTTTGTCGTGTATTCAACATATGGGTACCGGGCTGCCAGAGGGGTTTCTTTATTGGTGAAGCGGACTCTTGATGCGAAGGTGGACCTTGTGTATACCGATGCCGAGGGCCGGGTGATCGTGGCCGATATTGCCGTGAAAAGTGGTTCGTTTCGGGTCGTTGCGTTTTATGCGCCCAACGACCAGGAGGAGCGGGTTTCGTTTTTTCGGCGATTGGGGCCGTTCCTGGTGTATTCAACGCGCCTAGTCTTAGTGGGGGACTGGAATGCCGTCCTGGACCCCAAGTTAGACAGGTGGCGGGGAGCTAGCGGGTGTAGGGGCGATCGTAGCCTGGTTGATCTGATCAACGATTTCGGTCTCGTTGATAGATACCGGGTCGATCACCCCGGAGGGGGGGGGGAATGTGGACGTGGGCTCTTAAGTGGCCCCCTGACAAGGTGGTTAGCTACCTTGATAGGATGTTAGTCAGAAGAGACGACATAAATTTGTTAGATTGTCCCACGTTCCACTGTGAAGGCTATACGAACCACAAACTTGTTTGTGCCCATGTGGCGTTAGATCATAGGCCTCGAATGGCTGGTTACTGGAAGTTCAATCTGCCTTTACTGGACAGGCGGGACTTCCGGGAGCAGCTTATTAGCTTAGTGCAGCGGGAGCTAGTGGGAGCGGTTATTGGGAATAAGTGGTGGGATCAACTTAAGTGTAGGATTAGGTCTTTCACCACTGATTTCAGCAAACGACTCGCCCTAGATAGAGCTGATAAGGTGAAGACACTTAAGGGTAGTCTTTCCCGGGCGGGGGATAGGGGGATCCCCTAGAAATAGCATTAGCTAAGGAGGCTGTGGAGCGTTCGAATAACGAGCGCTACATGGGCCAGGTAATTAGACAAAGGTTAAGCAAGATGTCTTTCGAAGCCATGAACTTGGGCGCTCTGCGCAGGGAAGAGGTCCATCGAGGTGGCGATCGTTGCATTCGTGAAGTCGATACCCCGGAGGGGCGTACTCTTCGGACCACTGACATGTGCGAGGCGTTTCGGCGGCATTTCGAGAGCCGGTTTACCAAGGAGCCTGGTCTCCATGAAGAGGAGTTTCGCAGTTATTTGGCTGACTTTCCTCGGCTTTCGCTGACTGAAGCGGCTAGCTGCGAGGGAGAGATCACGGAGGGCGATGTCTACGCGGCATTGAAGAAGGTCGGCAGAGGCAAGTCGCCCGGTCTGGATGGTTTGCCCTATGAATTGTACTTGAGGCTGTCGCACATCTTTGTCCCGATTTTGACTGCGGTGCTCAACAACTGGTTCCGGTCGGGGCCCATCCCCAACCAGTTTCCCAGGGGTGTGATCACGCTGTTGAAAAAGGGCAAGGGTGTTGGACGGGATTTAGATGAATATAGGCTTATAACTCTGCTAGTTAAAGTTAAAGATTTTGGCCAAGATCCTGCAGGAGCGTTTGCAGTCAATTGCCGAGTCTCTGTTGGGTCCTGAGCAAACTTGTTCTGTGAGGGGCTGAACAATTCAGAGCAACCTGCATCTGATCCGCACGATCAGAGAGGGTGTAAAAGACGACGATGAGGCCGCGCTGATCAATTTAGATCAGTCCAAGGCATTTGATAGGGTTGACCATCGCTACCTGGCGGCTGTCCTGCAGGCGGCCGGATTCGAACCCGACTTCTGCCGCTGGATTAGCCTTCGGTAACGCTCCCCCAGTGCTGTGGTACAGGTGAACGGGAAGCTGTCGAGCGCTTTTGCGCTGTCTAGGTCGGTCCGTCAGGATTGTCCACTGTCGCCTCTACTTTATGCTTTGGCGTTGGAGCCTCTCCTTCGCCGGATGAGGGACGAGGCGTGCAGTCCGACCCTACGCGGAATCGTCGTTCCTGGAGGGGCTCGAGCCAGGATTTCTGCATCGTCGATGACGTATCTGCTTTCGTGTCGTCCCACAGCGACATTGAGGCGGTACTGAAGGCGCCTGACCGGTACGAGAAAGTAACAGGGGCCAAGATTAACCGCGACAAATCGTCCGGCTTGCGGTTAGGTTCCTGGAAGGGGGTCGATCTGTCCGCATTCTTGTTGTATGGTTTGGACCCGACCTCCAGCTGGAGAAAAATTGGTCTGAAGTACGAGCAAAAGTCGACTCTGCCGGTCAGACATGGCGTCGATGGAGGTTGTCCGTGAAGGGAAGGGCGGAGGTGTGTGTTACATACATTTTCCCGATTGTCCTTTATCGATTGTCCGTACTTCGTCTCTGTGACGACCACAGGAAGCCGCTCGAGGCCTCGCTATCCTCCATTTTATGGAGGGGACGCGGGAATCGAGTCGAACAGACGGGTCTGTACAAAACGACCGTGTCATGGGGAATGCCACACTTTAATAGCCACATTAGTGCCTCGAGGTTGGCTTTTCTACGCCGCGCGTTGACAGGAGGAGATTCGATTATGGCGGGGATTGCCTTACTATCAGTCCCCCTATCTCGCGGGTTGAGCGCCGTCGTAAACCCCGGGATCAATCGGCTTTCCTTCGCTAGTGTCGGTCGGCCTTGTTGGCTGTTCCTCGGTTCAGTGACCTTTCACGGGCTAGAAAGGTCTTCTATCGGTTGTTAGTGGAGGGGCCCGCGAAGGATCCCCTACGTGATACGCTCTGCTTGTCGGAGGATGGGTTTCGCTCTTACTGGTCTTGGGTGTCAGCGGCAGATTACCTCAGTAACCCTGAGTTTTCGCTTACCTGGCGATTGGCTCGGAATCGTCTGCCTCTCAATGACAAGGCTTTCATGTGCGGCTTGGCGGATTTGCCAGACTGTGAACAGTGTGGCATTGGTTTAAAGGAGACGGCTTCGCACGCCTTCTACCACTGCCCCCGGGTCCGCCCCTTATGGGACCATGTCGGCGAGCTGACGGCTCGTCTCGCTCCCGAAAAGCTTGTGCTCATTGATCGCGCATACGCGTGTGATAATGTGTCGCCCCCGTATTCCGAGGTGAAACGGATGGTGTTTCTGACGCTGCTGGCCACGGCTCGAATGCTGATTTGGACGACGCGGATGGAGAAAGTCTTGTGAGGCAATCGTCTTTCTCATCAGGATCTGATCCGATTCTTTGAGCATCAGCTCAAGATGAAGATCAGAACTGATAGAAAACGCTTGCATTCGACAGTCTTCAGCGAAAGGTGGGTGAAAGAGGCGAGCATGGTTCGTTTGAACGGGGCTAGCCTTGATTTTCTCTTTTAAGTCAAGCCTACATCACATCGGGTGGTTTCCTGTGAGGCCGTCCCCTTGGTTAGGTTAGATAAGCTTTGTGCACCTAGTTAATGCGAGTAAATGTTGTTCCCGGCCTGTTCCCGGCCACATCTTTGGTTATGATCCACGTTGAGATTCCCAACCTCCCCATTTTGTTTTGGCCCCTTTTTATCTCATCTGGGTCAGCTTTATATTTTCCCATGCCCGCATGAATTTTTTCTACCCTTTTCCCATTCCCTTCGAGACAGTGTCTCTTGATTTTGTCCCACGGGCAGAATACAGAGACCTCGCTGTTTTTGAGGGTTGGACGGGCCCTACTAACATCAGTTATGTTTAGTTTGCTTTGTGTTGATTTTAGTTTATTGCTGGGTTCATCTCCCTCCCCTCTCATCCTTCATGGTTAGATCTTTATGTATTATTTATTTTCATTAAAAAGGTTTTGGCATGGGGTGCGTTTTGTAGGTCCCCCTTGAGAGAATGCTGTATTGTGCTGTATGGAGGATTGAGTGGTGTCGGGTGAGTTTTTATGGTGAATGTGGAAATTGTAATGAGTAAATGGGTCGTGAATCAGATTAGCTAGGTACAGGATAGTTAGTGTGAACCAGACTCAACCCCTCCCCATTTTAGGCCATGTGCCATAATTGTATCTTTGGATGCAATAAATATCGAGATACGTTGAGTCAGGGTGAGAGATACGGAGACAGTACACAGGGTGTTCACAGAGAGTTATACGAGAGTCCAGCGAGAGAGATAATTACGGCTTCACTTACAGAGATTTGTACATATACTTTCTACTAACCCGCATTCCTGGACTACTAATCTTCACTTCAAGTCTGTATTCTTACGTTTAATACACATTTTTATATCTCAATTACTGGCGTTGTTTATTTATTTGTGCAGGATTCCATTCCCGGAATCCACAATAACTTGTCGACGAGGATTTCGGACCCACACGAAAAAAATATTCTCTCTCGTCAACACAACTTGACGACGAAAAGTACGGACGTACGAAAAAAAAATTTTTCGCTCGCCAACACAATAACTGGCGACGAAAATTTGAGAGTCACGTCGACCACAACAACTTGGCGATAAGACTCGAAGGAACTCACACTGAGAACTACAAATTAACGACGAACATAAAAGAACGTACATAAGAGATAGAAAGAAAAATTTCGTCACTGCCTAAAAAATGGAAGATTTTCAAAAAACAATGCTTGAGTTTATAAGAAGTGAAGACAAATGCAACTCCAGGAATTAATATTAAAAGTAACGGTTAACGCACAACAAAAGAATATCGAAAAAGAGGCGACTTTTTCTCAAGACGCAGTTTGGAACACAATAGAAACATTTAAATACTCTCTAGAAGATGATAAAAATTTCGGGGACTACTACAGACGTCATGAAGACATTTTCAACATTGATTGCCAAAATTGGACGGAAGCTAAGAAGCTACGTTTATTACTCAGGAAATTGGGAACAGAGGAGTACACAATTTTTTGTGGACTATATCCTACCGAAAAAGACAAACGATTTGACGTTGGACGAGGCAGTTACATGCCTTACGGAGCTCTTCAGTCCAAAGACTTCACTTTTTCACAAAGGATGGAAATGTCTCAACCTCGTAAAAAGCGAAAATGAGGACTACTCCACGTTTGCCGCAATTGTGAACAAACATTGCGATAATTTTAAATTGGCAGAATTGACTCCGGACAATTTTAAGTGTTTTATTTTCGTACAGGGATTAGTCTCAGCCAAGGACAGTGAAATGCGAAAAAGAATGCTCACGAAGCTTCAAAACGAGCCTGGATTAACGCTACAAAAATAGTCAGAAGACTGCCAAAAATGCTTGAGAATAAAAAAAGACTCTAAGGATATCGTGGAACTGGGAGTAAGTTGAACAAAAAGTTACGTTTTTCACCCCTACCCCCGAAAGAAAAACAAATTTTATGATAAAGAAAAAATTACAAGGTATAAGGCGATTAATGACAGAGTCCAAAGCAAATATAAGCCCCCCCCCATCTGCATGTTACTGTTTAGCTTGTTCAAAATTGGGACATAAGGCATCTCAATGCAGAAACAAAAAACACACTAGTAGGTTAAGAAATACGAGAATGAACTACGAAGACAAACTAAACACAAGAAAATACATGGAACTCGAGATCTTAAATAAGAAGGTAAATTACAGTTAGACTCAGGATCGGATCTAACTATAATTAATTTACAAACATGGAGGAAACTAAATAGACCGACCATGATGCATACACAGAAAATAGCCAAGTCTGTTACAGGGAAGCGTATCAAATTTGAAGGAGAAATAATTCTAAACGTAGAATTCCATGGAAAAACGAAAAAATTGAAGATATTTGTAATGAAAGACACAGAAAATTTGGTGGGCACAGACTGGATGCAAAAATTTGACGTATGGGATTCACCCATTAGCTCATTTTGTAAGAAAATAGAGTGTGAGCCGTCAGAAGCTACAAAATTAAAAGAACTACACAGTCAATTTCCCGAAGTATTCTCGAGCGGTTTGGGACGATGTAATAAGGTTGCAGATAAAATTGAACTAAAGGAAAATGTTCAGCCAGTATTCAAGAAAAAGCGAAACTGACAAGGAGTTAGATAGATTGGTACAAACTGGAATCCTTTCATAAATCGAATTCAGTGAATGGGCGCACCAGTTGTCTACGTAAAGAAAAAATTCGGAGAAACCCGTGTTTGCGC
>OZ038476.1:118174204-118241704 GCA_964036315.1 Acanthosepion esculentum | reverse complement strand
ACACAGTGAACATAAGTAACCTCAGACAAATATCCAATGGGCAAATATTTCAAGTATATTTCAAGTACTTACTCACAGACAGTTTTAAAAATGTATAACAACCTTCCAAATGAGATGCGGATCTGCAATTTCTTTTAT
Source organism: Acanthosepion esculentum (assembly GCA_964036315.1). Lineage (NCBI taxonomy): Eukaryota > Metazoa > Mollusca > Cephalopoda > Sepiida > Sepiidae > Acanthosepion > Acanthosepion esculentum. Next base: position 118,241,566 of record OZ038476.1, on the reverse strand, counting down.
TAAATATTCGCCAATACAAGGCCTAAATGCGATTGAAGGCAGAGGGTTCAAGAAAGAGTTTCCATAGACGTAAGAGGAGGAAGTAAGAGCAGATTATTACAATATGATGGAGAGATAACGGTGGACCCTAGGCTCGGAACTTAAACTTAAATATGATTAATGTCGGAGTGATTGAGGAAGTCTGTTCCACAAAGAAGTAGTCTTCGGAAAGATGCTGTCTGATGGACAATAAATAACACAATAATGGTTGGCAACTAACGTAACCTAATTATCTCTAAGAAAAACTGGTTTTATAGACTCTGTTGTTAATCCAAGACAGGCCTCAAGAGCCACTCAAAGTAGAGTATTACTCCTAAAAAGTTTTGTAGAGAACTAAGATTTGCAGATTATGAAGACGTGTAGAATAGATAAAGGTTAACCATAGATTTGAAGAGGTTAAGATTATAATGATTGGAGAAAACATCCCCTCGGGAGTCTGTTCTAGAAAGAAGCAGTCTTTGGGAAGAAGCTGTGTGAGGGACAATAAATGTTTAACTAACGTCACCTAATTATCTCTCATTTTTACTCTATTGTTAACCTCAGGCAAGGCACAGGAGTCACTCAAAGTAGAGTATTACCGAATGGGGATATTTTACGGATTTAAGAATTCCAGATTATGAGGATATGTAGAATAGGTAATGGTTAATCATGGACTTGATGAGTTCAAGATTGTAGTTATTGCAGAATCAACCTCTCGGTAGTCTGTTCCACAAAGCAGCAACTGTTATCAAAATGTAAGGATTTCTCGAGCGATATTCATTTAATAAAATATTTATTTTCTACTTTTACCCCATTTTCCCTAGTAAGCACGTCTCTACTTATAGAATCTTTATTAACAAAGTTGTAATCTGTCGAGCGACAGTAAGTGATTCGCACAAGATTTATTTTCAACTATTCCTTCTTCTGATACAAGTCTTTCGCTCGATCTCAAATGTAAACTTAGATCGTCCTTAACGGATTCTTCTCCAGTTCCTTTCTCAAGAACGCAGGGGTCCCCAAGGCCCTGTCCTGGGCCCTACACTGTTCCTGATCTTCATTAACGATCTTCCCGATAACATCAGTTCCCAAACAGGCATCTACGCAGACGACACTACTATTTATTCCTGCAAATCCGCTATCGTTGGTCTCAAGGACTTCCAATCTATTGTTGACTGGGGCAAGAAATGACTGATTAACTTTAATGCCTCAAAAACGAAACTTTTCTCTTTTACCCATCATAGAAATCCATCCTTGCCTTCCATTAGAATGTCTGCATGCTCAACTCCACGAGAGCGCCTCTCTGCGCCTGCTTGGTCTCACACTGTCCGCCGATCTGAGATGGAACAATTACACTGAATCAATAGCTTTATCTACCGCAAGAAAAGTTGGTTCTCTCTGTCGCGCCAGAAGGTTTTTCTCACCCGAGTCCATCCTTCAAATCTATAAATCAATCATTCACCCTTGCATGAAATACTGCTGCCATATACGGTCTGGAGCCCCCGCTGTTCGTCTTAAGGTCCTCGACAAAATCTAGAGACGGATATGCAATGTGATTAGCCCTGACCTGGCATCTCGTTTACAGTCGCTCTCTTACAGACGTGCTATCGCTTCCCTCTGTCATTTCTAAAAATATTTTCACGGTAACTGCTCCGACGAGCTACTTTCGCCAGTTCCCAATCTGCAAGAATTTAAACGTGCCACTAGGTCAGCATCTCTGTTCCACCTTTTCACTATCGAAACGGTTAAATGTAGCCATCTCTACTACTCCAATAGCTTCACGTCTCGCACTTCCTGTCTGTGGAACTTCCTTCCTCTTACTTGCTTCCCTGATAGCCAACTATTCAAATGAGATGTCAATCGACATCTCCCGATGCCTTCATCTCTTCCCCGTCCTTATCTTCATCCTTTCCTCTTTCACGCCTCTTTACTCTTGCTCCCACTCTCTGTGACCCCTTGCGTGCTAGTGGCACTCCCGACTTTCTTGAGGTGAAAACCTTAAAAAAATATCACTTCTCTGGATAATCTGTCTTCATTTATATTAAATTTGTCCAAGCACTGAATCTAAGCAAAGTGAATCTAAGCAAAGTAAATCTAAACAAAGCGAATTTAAGCAAAGTGAATATAAGCAAAGTGAATCTAAGCAAATAAATTTAAGCGAAGGGAACCTAAACAAAGTGAATTTAAACAAAAGGAATCTAAGCAAAAGAAATCTAAGAAAAGTGAATCTAAGCAAAGGAAATCTAAGCAAATTAAATTTAAAGTAAATCTAAGCAAAGCGAATGTAAGCAAAAGGAATCTGTCTGAATAACAAATCAAATTAAAATACTTCAAAATGTACATTACTATATATTTTTATTATACTATATATCCAATACAAGGCTAAATACCTACTCAAAGTAGAGGGTTACTTATTAAGGTTGTTGCAGAGAAGTACAGATTGCAGACTATGAAGATATTAAAGATAGATAACGGTCAACCCTAGGTATAAAATAGTTAAGATCGTAATGATCGGAAAAGCATCCTCCCGAGAGTCGGTTCTGACAAATTAGCGGTTCTCGGGAAAAAGCTCTCCGTGTGATATTAACACGTTGATTGCCAGAGGTCAGTTACAAAATCTGACTTTCAGACGCTAAATTTATAATAGCCAACTTAAGAAATAAAACATTTTTGATTTATAAAGTCTTAACATTGTTTTTCAAACTAAAAGTATCACAAACTCGTTAATGGCACCCACAGACGAGACCGCACTGCGGATGACGATAAATTACATCCGGAGCCTGGGTAAGACGATAAACTACGTCCAACAGCAACGCTTCTGATCAAGTTTTTTTTTTTTTTTTTAGCGTGGAACCACCTATTTTGCTGGTGTTCCCAGGTACACCCTGACCCGAGGTGGTAGCACCTGTTATGACCCCTTCTATGGGTAAATAGTTAATCCCAAAGTGGGGTCAAAACACTATGAAAGTGTAAAAATAGGTCTTTATACCAGAAATACTTATTACCAGCAATAAATTTTTGAAGAAAATATTACTAGCAATAAAAACTGTCAGCATTAAATAACCCATTGAGGTTGATATGCTGTGAAAACAAACCAAGCCAAGCCAAACCAAACCACAGACGAGAATATATAAAAAAATTACAAACATGAGATAACTCGTATCAACCACGAGTTATCCCGTATTTGGCAGTCAATGTGTTAAATACCCAACAACTAACTTAGCATAAATCTATATGATTGTGTTTATTTCTAAAAGAAAGTTTACTCGATAATCACTCAATTCCATCAATACAAGTCTCAAAAACCACTCAAGTTGGTTACTGAATGGAGAAGTAGCTGTCTTTGTGTTGTGGAGTCAATAAGACACCTCCCGATAACACAAATGAACTAGGACAGACGCCTTAAATAACGAACTCAAAGTGAGTCAAGGGAAGTCCGTTGGTGTCAGGCAGTTCGCTGTCAGGCTCGTGACTAACTTGTCGAACCCTCTGCCTTCGGGCAGAGAGGAACCCAAACGAGGCTATGCCTACGGACAGAGTCTCGTCTGGGGAGGCAAATAAACCCGACCCCGTGTATGCAATGTCTACGAGTAATTTTTGCCCGAGCCTACAGGCTCGGAATCGCGCACGCAAAATTCGGCCTTGCGCCACATCCTGCTTTGTGGGAAGGTTCGTAAATACCAGTCCGTTAGAGTCAGTTGAGGTGAATTTCTAGGGACGTCACATCCAGTAGACTAAGTGATACATGATATTATAACCGCTAGGATTGCGTTATAACACTGTGCAAAACTTTTTTCTTCTTCTTAACAATGGAATACAGTGTAGCGGGAGGATCCGACCCTGTTTAAGTGGCTTGGTCTTATCTGTAAACGTCTGAACTAGCGGAAATAAGGAATGTAGACCGTTTGAACATTTTCTACTGTAATAGCCATAGAGTAGAGAGAGAAGATAGCTACATTTTCACTGTGGGGAAAGGGGTTGTAGGGTTGAAAATAATTCATTACACACTAGACCACATAATCTCTTTTGAATTCTGCCAAGGCTGAAAAATGAAGATTAGGCAGTTCCATCACAGATATGACAGTAATCTACATAAATAAACTTGTAACCTCTTTCCGTCTGTCTTTTTATTATCGGACTCCTCCTAGAGTTTTGGAGATAGCCTCGCATAACTATATATATTCTGAAGCTACATTACCCAGGGTACTTGGCTAAGTATATTTCATTTTGATCAAAGGGGGTCCCTTTCACAAACCCCCGCTGATTTTTTTTTCTTTTTGATTTAAATTAAATTTAAATTTGAACAAGGGAATGATTCCCATCAAAAATATAGGAGAAAGCCAGAAGATGGTGGTCACATCGGCAAAATGAAAATTAAAGAATATGGACGTCAAGTTGAGCCAGAAATCACCAATCTTGTAGTGCCTTACAATACATATTTGTTGCGATAATTCAACTATCATAATGTTGAAATCTGCTCATCAATTCATTCAATCAAGTATTGCATCAAATAAATATCAAAGGGCAGAGATCAAGCTATTTTTACGCAAACTCCCCACTGAATTTTCTTCCACTTTGATTTAAATTAAATTTAAATTTGAGCGAAGGGAATGACTCCTATCCAAAATATAGATCCAGAAAGCCAGAAGATGGAGGTCACATTAGCAAGATCATTGTGTAATACTGAAATGCATCATTTTTCTACACAAATTATAACAATAATATAAAATCAATCATATTTTCTTACAAAAAATGTGTGACACACAGCAAGGCGCAGGTAACTCTGCTCGTACTCCATAGTTATTCTGATCTAATACTTTTAAAGATTTATGGCAGGAGTTTATAAAGTGGTACAAGAACAGACCATTTTCCCAGTCACTTTAGCCATTGATCCTATATATAGGGTTCACTTTATGTCTGTAGTGAGTTTATTATCAACAGGTTATTCTAATCTAGCATGGCTTTATTTTATTAAAACACCAATAAAATTCAATATCATAAAATTAAATTTTATATGATAAATATGAGGTGTTCGTTATTATGATTTTACTATGATTATATTATTATTTGTCATATGTTCAGCTATATAAAAACACACAGGCAGGCATCAAATTTCAGTTTGACCATTTATATAACGTGACATTTAGTTACTTGGAATTGATTCCATTAAATGTGAGTAGGCCAGAATTAAAAACAAATTGCATAACTCCACATGAAACATGGCTTGCAAATGTATTGAGGAGCATTTGAAAGTGCTCGGGGGAAATATATATATATATAATGTGTATGAATATATATATATATATATATATATATATATATATAATGTGTATGAATATATATATATATATATATATATATAATGTGTATGAATATATATATATATATATATATATATATAATGTGTATGAATATATATATATATATATATATATATATATATATATATATATAATGTGTATGAATATATATATATATATATATATATATATATATATAATGTGTATGAATATATATATATATATATATATATATATATATATAATGTGTATGAATATATATATATATATATATAATGTGTATGAATATATATATATATATATATATATATATATATATAATGTGTATGAATATATATATATATATATATATATATATAATGTGCATGAATATATATATATATAATGTGTATGAATATATATATATATATAATATGTATGAATATATATACATAATGTGTATGAATATATATATATATCATCCGTATGAATATAAATATATATATTTATATGTATGTATAATGTGTATGAATATAAATATATATTTATATATGTGTATGAGTTTCTATATAAATATATATATATATGTATAAACTGTATATATTATGTAGTATTATTATAGTATTATAGTATTGTTATAGTATTTTGAATTATAGTATTATTATAGTTTCATCATTATTATTAGTATATATTATTATTATATTATGATTTTATTATGACAATTATTAGTTATAAATATGACGTATCATTTATTATATCAAGCCATGCAATTACAAAATCATACTTTCACATTTCTGCTCAGCGTCAGTGTCCTTCTGGCACTGCCTGGTTTTGTTCACATGGTTGATTGTTGCCACTGAACTACTAAACTAGCTGAATGTTGAATAACCACTGCATCGAACATATGCACCAAATAATGACATCATCATCTTGACTTTTGTAATCGTAGTGGGGGATCCGAATGCAGAAGCCATATTGAATCTCTTACACAACGGTCTATCAACGGCAGCAATTAGCAATTCTGGTATAGAATTATTATTATTATTATTATTATTATTATTATTATTATTATTATTATTAAGGCGGACGGGAAACACCGGTCTTCACCCATCCCCTGAATCTCTCACGTGTTGGCTCCACGCGCCACGCCCCGGTAAACCGCTTCAGCAGGCGGGCTAAACCACGTAAGCGAGTAGTGTTTGCACTGCACTACCGGGTGGATGATCTGCACAAGTGGACAATGGACTCAACGACCAAGTGCACAGACCGAATGCGATCCGAATGATATTAGTGGTTTAGGCTGTCGGTCAAGGACTTGGAGAGGAGATGGGAGTCGCCAAGGTATCAGCAAGCCCACTGAAAGGATTATGAAGCAAGAGAAGCAAATAATTCCACGTATACTTAAATACATGTATCCTTGTTTCCTTGAACTAGATTTAAAATCGGCGTATCATTTATGCCGTCAAGCCACACAATATTTAACATAGGGATATATCTTGACCAGGGAATATATCTTGAAGAAGGACCGATGCTGAAAGCATATCGATGCTCTCTTTTCACTCTTTAATTCGTTGCCAGCAACTAAAATGGACTTGTATTACGCATTTCAGTTATTCCTCTTATCACAATCTTTATTATTTATCTTTATTATTTACCTTGGTTTACGACAAGATCACGTTGAAACACCGGTTCCCGTACGATCAGCGAAGTTAAGCAGCGTCGAACCTGCTCATTACCCAGATGGGAGACCGCTTGAGAATACCAAGTGCTGTAAGCTTATATGTGCTGGTGGTGTAATTGATAATGGGTCGGAATTGTTAATCGGACAACCGAGTTTCAATTTCGGTTGGATTCACACGGGCAAATAGCTATGGGTTAATTAGTAAAACTTATATCGCTAAATCATTATTATCTCAAAAAATCTTACAATCTAAATATATTTTCTGGCTTTAAATAACCTGCAAAGAGTTGATAACCCATAAAAACAAATAAATTCACACTTAATAACCCTTTACGTCTTAGTGACTTTAATGCCTTGTTTGTGGATTAAAAATGGATGACAGAACAGGGAATTATAAGGTAAGAAGACAAACGTTTCTTAGAGCTACAAAGACAAGAAGTTGTGGAGAGCCATGATCGCCCACATCTTAAATCCCAGTATTATTTCAAAATCATTGGCAATTAATATCTGAAACTTCAATACATTTCCTTACTTTAATTATTGACTGTTTTATATATCGTACCTATGAACACTAATGTGTATGTCCCAATCCTCATAAATACATTGCACACTATTGCAAGTGGAGGTAATATGCTACCTGAGTAGCCCACCACTAGCAGTGGTTTACCTACTTCACGCCGCTGGCGAGTATCGTATTTTGTTGATGATATAAAGATTGCCATTTCATTTCCAACCTCCTCATTCAGTAACCATTTCTAAGGTGCAACAATTATCTTACAATCTAAAAATATTTTCTGGTTTTTAACAACCTGCAAAGGGTTGATAAGCCGTAAAATAACGAATCAAAAACGAGTTCGATTATTTTTTATTCAAATTATTTGATTATTTTTGATTGCCTGATAGAAAAGAAACGAAAAGCAAAGCATCATTCTCAGAGTTGCAGAAATTCGATAAGGGTCTCCTCTGAAAGTCAATGTATCATCACCCTACAACGTCAGAAGCGGATGGTGGTGGTAGAACATACTTTATGACAATGACACAGAATTTTCTTCTTTTTTATTTTTGCTTTATGAAAGAGAGCAGTTTAGTTTCTGACATGAAGTTGCATGTAAAATAGAAGAGTGTCAAGTAATTTCTCCATATGGAAAAATTAGCCATAGGGTTTTATTTTAATGGGTTTACCCTTTACCGGTCATGCCATGGAACATTTTATACATATTTTTGTAAAAAAAAGTAATTAAATAAAATCTATCATCATGGGAATTTTATTAGGACCACTGTGAAAATGTGGTAAAATTATGGTAGATGTTGGGATTGGATGGAGAAGGGTGGCTTCTTTTGGTGATTGCGCCAATTGCTGGAGTGAATGGATGATAAGTCGGATTAGCTAGGTGTAGGAAAGACAGTGTCGACCAGACTTTCCTCACGTCCCTTTCGGCCCTGTGCCACAAATACATGTATTCATGTGTTTAATAAAGAGAAAAAATAGACACAGGGAGAATTTGACGTACCCAGAATATACCGAAGGTAAGAGGAACAATGGGAAGAACTTGTGTAAATGGATGGTAGAACAGGGAATGGGATAAAAATTAAAAGGACATATATTGCTAGGACCTACTAAGGATTGGAAGTTATACTCACTTACTCGCAAAATACCCAGAGGAAGGTATGAATCCGCCTATTCTCCCCCAGCTACTGGTTAATTATTAAGACTTTTGCCATTAAACCATTATTATCTCAAAAGAAAGGTTCTTAAAATCTAAGAATTATTTTCTGGCTTTAAATAAACTGCAAAGGGTTGATAAGCCGTAAAAACGAATCAATCAATCAATCAAGAGTCAAAATCATTAATTCTAAATAAAAAATATTTAACTATCTATCGTTTCAATTCGGTCACTTTTGAAGACACACACACACACACACACACACACACATATATATATATATATATATATATAATATATGTGTGTGTGTGTGTGTGTGCGTGTGTGTGTGTGTATTAGGTGATCCCATAAGTTCTGTACGAATTTTAACTTTTTGTTAAAATGAACGAAATTTAAAGAGTATTTTATAATGTCTAATGGAGCTGAACATTATTTTTATGTTTAGATGCTTTTAAACTGATCAAATTTTATTTCAGAGAACAATAAAATTAAATTTTGTTTGATTAAAACCCTGCTAACATGGAAGTACCCAAGAATCATTTGAGGCACATAATGCTTTATGAGTTCAAGAAAGGAAACTCAGCTGCCGAAGCGGCTAGAAACATTCACTCAGTATATAGAGAGGAATGTGTGAATGAAAGAACTTGCAGAAGATGGTTTGCAAAATTCAGAGGTGGAGATTTCACCCATGAAGATGAAGATCGAACCGGACGTCCAGTTGAGTTTGATGAAAAGCTTCTTGAAACAGCCCTTGAAGAAAATCCTGCTTTATCAGTTGAGGAATTGGCAGTGGTTCTCAGTTCAAACCATACAACTGTTCATCGTCATCTTCAACAACTTGGAAAAGTTCCTAAACTTGGAAAATGGGTGCCTTATGAATTGTCTGAAAACAACCTCAAATCCCGAGTTGACATCTGCTCTTCTCTCCATTCTTGCCAACTTGTTTCACCTTTTTTGGATAGGCTTGTGTCTGGCGACGAAAAATGGATTTTTTATCGAAATGTTAAGCGTCGTAGACAGTGGCTTGGTAAAGGGGAAGGACCCCAGCCACAGCCGAGAAGGGAAGTTCATGGGCAAAAGGTTCTTCTTTCAATCTGGTGGGATTGCCAAGGAATAATCCACTTTGAATTCTTACCACTTAATGCAACAATTAATGCTCAAATATACTGTCAGCAATTAGAGCGTTTGAACCAAGCTTTGAGGAAAAAAAGACCTGCTCTAGTGAATCGAAAATGGATGATGTTTCATCAGGACAATGCGCGACCACACACAGCAAGAATTACGTCACAAAAGATCGAAGAACTTGGTTGGGAGAAAATTCCTCATCCACCTTATTCTCCCGACCTTGCTCCTTCAGACTACCATTTGTTTCGTAGCTTAGAGAATCATTTGGAAGAAACAGCTTTTGTAACACAGGAAGAGGTTAAAACTGACATTTGTCAGTTCTTCGAATCAAAGCCAAAAGAATTTTACAGTAATGGAATTAGTAAGCTTGTTAATAGATGGAAGGAAGTCATAGATAATCAGGGAAAATACATTGTTGATTGAATCTGTAATTAAATGTAACATTTGGTCACTTGTTTTCTTTATTTAAAATTCGGACAGAACTTATGGGATGACCTGATATATATATATATATATATATATATATATATATAAGGTAATCCAAATCCTAAAGATACAAAAACCTGATAATGAAACCATAACCTCACTTGATGTTGAAAATCTATTCACCAATGCCCCAATTCGAGAAACGATCGACATAATTATACGCAATACATATAATAATCCATCCTTCCCTCAATTAGAAATTAGACACAACATATTACAGAAACTACTTTAACTTTACCGTACCTGTGGACACTAATGGGTATGTTCCAATCCTCATAAATTCTATCGTAAGTGGTGGATAATATGTTGTCTAAGTAGTCCACAACTAGCAGTGGTTTACCTACTTCACGCCGCTGGCGAGTATTGTATTTTGATGTTATAAAGATTATCATTTCATTTCCAACCTTCGATTTAGTTATTCCACATTCATTAACCCTTCCTAGGTTACAACAAACTAGTACTACCGAAGTTCCATTTTTTACCACGAAAACAATATATATGTACAACGTGATGGTGTTTTCATGAGCTCAGTTCTGGCTCCAACTTATAATAACTTTTATATGGCTAACCTTGAAAATAATAAATTTAGTAATTTTAAAAACCCTCCATCTACCTAAGATATGTTGACGATATCCTCATCTTAGGTAAAAAAAAAACATTGCTGAAATACATGAGCTACAACAAGAATTAAAAAAAAACTGTCCTTAAATTCACATTAATTTAACAATAATAATAAAATTCCTTTTCTTAATATATTGATAGACACCAATAATAATACATTCGCTCCCTCCTCATATAAAAAACTTACTAGCATAAACTCATGCGTTCTTAATTATAACAGTGAATGCCCTAACTACTACAAAATAGGAATGATACAAAATTTAATAAAGCGTGCTAAAATTAAGTCATCCACAAAAAGATTTTCTACACTGAACTAAAAAAACATTAAATATCTCTTATTAATAATGACTTTCCTAGCTACATTGTTTATGAACAAATAAGGCAAGCTATTACAAATTTTAATATAAATTAAATGGGAAATAATACTTCCTCAAATAACCCTAAACATATCAATCTTTTATATCATAATCAGATGCATTCTAAATATAAACAAGATTGAAAAATCCTAAAACAACTCATGAATACTAATATATTTCCCACATATTCCAGTAAAAAATAAATTAATTATATACTATAGTAAATTTAATACAACTAACTTAACCATCCGCAATAACTTCTCGCCACCAATTAACGTATTGTAGAAAAAAACACTATATATTAATTTAAATGACCCTTAGGAGATTGCAACTCCGAGAAAAATGTATATGTTGGTTATTCTACAATAACGTTATCAAGACGGCTCACTCTACACATAAATAATTAATCGTCCACTGCACAGAATCTGCAAAAACATTCCTGACCACATTCATAATTTAAAAGAATATTAGTCGACAACACCAAGACTTCACCAAGAACGTAATAAACAGGAACTACAAATTCTTGAAGATTTCTCTATTAAAAAAAAGTAAAAGCAACACTTAACAAAATTAATTATGACTATAGTACAAACGTTCTGAAATACTTTTAGTACATATTTCTTTAGAAATATCTATGTTAAAACTAAACATTTTTAAAACAAGCAAAGTATAACCTCATAGCAAGAATTCAATTCTTAACTACATTAAAATTTTTACATGACATGGAAATTTTTTTAAATCCCCATTTGTGACTTTGCACATATATATATATATATATATATATATATATATATATATGTGTGTGTGTGTGTGTGTGTGTGTGTGTGTGTGTGTGTGTGTGTGTGTGTGTGTGTGCAAAGTCCCAAATGGGGATTTAAAAAATATATATTTAGATTTTAAATATATATATATATATGTATATATAAATAAAAAGGAAAGAACAGTAAGATATAAAATCCGGTGTTCTTATAGATATTTTTATTTTTACACAATAGTGCTCTATGTAAATTTAAATTTACAGAGCATTAATATTATAAATTAATAGATTTAAAATATGGTTTTACCGCTACACAGTGATAACCATGTTTCAGAAATGGAAGCTAAAGCCCCTGAATTTAATTTTGTTATTAAACCAAAGACATTAGTTCCATTTCCTCATCAAGCGAATTTTGGAGTAACTTACTTTTTAAAATTTACGGTTGTTAACGGCTGAGGAAAGATTCATAGTTTGAGGGTTTCCAAGGTTACCGATAAATCCATTCATCTAGACAAGGGGTGGTAGAGGGTTCAATTTTTAATTTTCGTTGTATCAGTTAATAGTTACATTTGAAAGCGGGGTTATGTTTAGGGATGGGTAGGGATGTATCTTTTAACAAATTCTGACATCCGCTAAATTCATGTCATCTGGGGTTTTTTCTAACGGCAAAAATTCTTATGGTATTTTTTCTATTTGTATATTTAAAGATTTTGGGGGACTGTTTAGGTTAGAATATGTTTTATCCACCTTTCTAAAAAATTATTTTTAATATTTAATGTACTATACTTCTATTTAAAAACCAAGTAAATGTATTAGGATTACTTACAGTATTTAAAATTATTTATTCTTATCGAGTATAAGTAAATATTATTTTATTTTATTTTATTTTATTTTATGTAAACTTTATGACAATGACGGCAAAGGTGGTTAAATTATTTCACTAATTCAATAAACTTTTATTTATAAATTTAGTATTATAAATGTATATATGTATGTATAAAGGACATTTAATGTTCAATATTATATTCTAACTTATTAATTTCATTTGACTTTCGGTGTTCACTTGGATTCTTTTCAGTGTTTGAATTGCTTTGAGAGAGGTGTTATGGTTAGAGTACGTTTTATTTAATTACAATTTTAAAAGATCTTTAGGTTAAAATCTGTTTTATTTAATTTCAATTTTAAAACATTTTAAAAAATTCTACTTTCAAATTTAACTTTTAAATTTAATCGGCTATATTTCTTTATAAACCAAGTAAATGTAATATAATTACTTACATTTTTTAAAATTATTTATACCCATCAAATATGAGTATGCATAATTATCAGGTAATTTTTTTTTTTTTTTTTTAAGATTATTTAAAGAAAACTTTTGGCAATGACGACATAAAATAGCTATTTCATTTCTCTGATTCAGTAAATTTTTATTTTTTATAAACTTAGTAATATATAGTTTCTCATGTATGCATAAAGGACATGGGTCATTTAATGACCTACATATTCTAGCCCTTCTTATTAACTTCCATTTCACTGTAGGTGTTTTATTGGATTCTTTTAGGTGCCAGAAGTACTTCGAGAGAGATGTTTGACTTTTATACTTATTTATCCTAAACGAGCATTGATGTTGGTTGAACCTCTTTTTGAACTCATGGCTAGTGCAACCTATATAAATTTTTATGTTTTCAGGATTTTCAATAGAAGATATATTACATTGGTATACTACTGATTCCATGCAACATTTATTTTGTAGAGGACAGTTTTGAGGGTTTCTACAATTACATAATTTTTGTTCACCCTCATTAGTTGTTTTTTGTATTTTTCCCTTGTCTACAATTTTTTGGTTCTGGTATAAGTGTTTATTTAAGATATTAGTATTATGTTTCTTAATAATCTTTTCTGGGTTATCAGTACAGCTATAACTTAATTTTAGTGTATTTCTATTGAAAATAGTACTTAGTTTACTTCCACCAGGAAAATGCTTGAGTATTAATTCAAGGAATTTTTGTCCCAATTTGTTTTTTACCATTTGGTTGTATGGGGGTGTATACCAAATTATTTTCCTGCTTCTGTTTTTCCTATGTTTACCGTTTTCATTTTTAATATAAGTTAGTTTTAGGTTTTTGTAGCCACTATCTTTTAGAGCTTTATTATAGAAATTAATATGTTCGTCGAAAATCTTGTCATTTGCTGAATTTGTACTAATTCTTTTTCGGATAGATAAAGGTATATGTTTAATTATAGATGAGGGGTGATTTGATTTTGGGTGTATATATAAAGGATTCGTATTGAGTTTTTTATAAGGTGTGTATGTATTGTTCTTTAAATCTAATGTTATATCAAGGAAGTTAACTTTTTTAATTTTAGTGCTGACGGTAATTTTTAAACCCATGCTTTTAAATTCTTTATATAATGCCTTTCTAATTTTATCTATTCTGAAGTTAGTAGAATTCCTAATAACCATGAGACCATCGTCCCTGTATAGACCAATGTCAGTTGAATCAATATCACGGTGCGCTGTAAGGTTGTATAAAATAAAAAGACCAATGAGATCAGAAGACTCAGCTGAGTCTAGTGATCCCATTGTGATGTCAAAGTGGTCATATGAATTTTTTACCCATTGCTCACCATTATGAATCAGTACCGATTTCTTTGCATTTAATATAATGTTCTTTTCGTCCTCTGTAATATCCGTGTACTGGGTGGCAAAGTCCAACGCATTCAAGAACAGTTCTTTAGATATTGATGGGTAATAATTTTCAATATCGAACTGCATTAGTGTACGGTTGTTTTTTGCTTTTATACAGGTGAACCAGTATTTATCCAAAGTTTGAGGCCTATTTTATCTTTGATTTGTTTATTTTTTCTTTTCAAGGATCATTTTACTAATTTTTCCTATATCAGGTCTTGTAGGATTAATTATCCTTGTAGTCGGATTTGCCTCGAAATCTGGTTTGTGGTCTTTTAAGGTTATGTATATGTATGTATGCTTAAATGTCAATGTTTATCTGTCATAAAATGCATACAGTTATTCCATAAATATGCGTCTGTGTCTGTGCGTGTCTGTGCGTATGCTTCCGTTGGTGTGCCTGTCGGTGTGTTTGCGTGAGGGCGTCCATGAGTGTCTGTGAGACATAAAGGAAGAGAAAGCGAGGAGAGAGACCAACTTAGACACAAGGAGAATATGACATACACAGAAATAGTAAAAGCAAGAAGAACAGTAGATCTGATTATATAAATGGATGGTAGAACGAGAAATGGGATAAATATTAAAAAAGACATATATTTCTAGGTGCTACTAAGGATAGGAAGTTATGGAGAGCTATTATCGCCGTCGTCCTGAAATCATCGATGATGGTGAATGTTTAACAAGTTAGTCTCGATCAACATTTTACCGTAATGAGTTTGATACTTACCAGGTACCATATGCGTGTGAATATATGTCATTCAACTATAAGTTCATCAAATATTGATACATCTTGTTTTGGTGCCATGTCGTGAATGCGATTCGCAAGCTCGTCCCACAGACCATTTGTACTATTGCAAGTTCGATATTTAAAGCGTTGCAAGCTAATCTTATTTAATATTTGATAAACCACTTCTTGGGACCATTTTAAAACATAAAGCAGGCAATTAACGTAAAGAAGCATAGGTAATCAATGTTCCATAAGCCATTACCGAATATTTTTTGTGTGTTATACTTTTATATACGAGCTTCCAAACTGTCGTCCCGTCCCGTCTGCATTCTGCAAAATAGTCAGCTGTGACAAGCAGTGTTTAGTAGAATGGGTTCTTTTACTAAGCTGTCTCCTTCAATCTGGAATAACAAAAGCTGGCTGGTCAGATTATTAGTTGTATAGTAACGATATACGAGGGTCATTCAATAAATAAGGTGAATTTTTCGGTATAAGGACTTCTAATACAGATAGAAGCTTACTCTTTTTTTATTTTTTTTTTGTTTTTGTTTCACTTCTTTTTCACATGGATTTAATTTCTTTTGCAGATTAAAAAAAAAACTTTGAGAGTTTTGGCGATTAACAACGATGGCCGACCAAAAAGCATGCTCCAAGATTGAACAGCGGTCAGTTATCAAGTTTTTGGTTGTTGAAGGGTGCAAACCAGTTGAAATTCATAGGAGAATGTCAACTGTGCATGGTGCCACATGTTTCAGCCAAAAATGTCTACAAGTGGGCTAAATTGTTTAAAGAAGGACGGAGTAGTGTTGAGGATGAAGACAGGCCTGGGAGGCCTACAGAAGTGAGGTCTCCTTAGGTGATCGAATCAGTCAATGACCTCATTCAGTCTGACAGAAGAGTGACAGTGGATGACATTGCAAGGACTTTGAGCTTATCTGTTGGCACAAACGCAGGGGTCATCAGTCAGAAGGAGTCATCTTGCATCATGACAACGCAAGGCCTCACACAGTAGCCCAAACGGTGCAGACCATCAACGAGATGGGCTGGGAACTGCTCCCTCATTCCCCTTACAGCCCAGACCTCGCCCCTTCAGACTTTCACCTGTTTGGTCCCTTGAAAGCTTTCACCAGAGGCACGAAGTTTAAAAGTAACGATGAAGTCAAAAGTGTTGTGAGCGACTGGCTGAGACATCAGTCCAAAGATTTTTACGCTGAGGGAATACGGAAGCTTGTGCACAGATGGGAAAAGTGTGTGACAGTGCTGGGAGACTACGTTGAAAAATGTTTTTAAAAAGTAAGCTTCTATCTGTATTAGAAGTCCTTATACCGAAAAATTCACCTTATTTATTGAATGACCCTCGTACTAAAATTGCAATAATCTAGGAGAGTTAGAACTGCCTCTCATAAAAAAAGATTCCAAATTTTTGGAATGCACCTCGCATTTATTGTGGATCTTTGTTAGTCTTCAAGTGTCCCGTCTTTACACATACCTCTAAAAGCAAAAATTACAAAAAAATATTTGACATTTTGAAAGACGAAAACGCGTAGAAAACACTACACAATTTCTGTTCAATTCTCCTTGGAAACTAGAAAAATCCGCTCAGAAGACATGAGACATTATCATGAAACAGTAACGTATCATTTCTGTTTTATAAGTAAATTGGTTTATATGAAACAGTAATGTATTATTTCTGTTTTATAAGTAAATTGATTTATATGAAACAGTAATGTATCATTTCTGTTTTATAAATAAATTCATTTATATGTTCAATGTTTTTGGTTTATTTTCAACATCAGGTTTTATTCTTTTTCGGGAATATATTCATGAAAAATAACAGATATATCGGAAATATGTTGATTTTATGACTAAAATATTCTGAAAAAAAAACATTTCCTAGAAAATCTGGGGAATAATGCCAAAATACCACTAAGCAGTGTTCTCATAGGTAAACCAAATTTCGGCCTATAATACAATTACCATCGAAAATAAAATAACATTGAATTGTAATAAGTCTATATTTTTCCAGACTGCTATTTTTAACAAGGCAAAATATTAAAGGGATATTGGTTCAGAAGCCGCTATACTTATAACATGCTGCACTTGTTAGGTCTGCTGATAGGAAACTTTCTTCATTGTGTCGTGCTAGACGATTTTTATCACCAGAATCTATCTTACATATTTATAAGCCTACCATTCGTCTGTGCATTGAGTATTGCTGTTACATATGACTTGTGTCTTCTGCTATGTATCTAGAGATTCTTCACAAACTTCAAAAGAAACTGCAAGTTTAACTGTATTAACGTGGCATCTCGGCTTCAGTCACTTTCCCACTGTTGTAAGGTAACTTCCCTGTGCTTTTTTATTGTAAATATCTTCATGAAAATTGTCTTGATGAGATTTACTCTTTGGTACATAGACTTCACAAGTTTAAGCGCAGAGTGGTGTCATGGATAAGGGCTCAGAATGAGAAATCGAAGTTCGAATTCCAATCGGATTCGTTACTATCCCTTATGCGGAAATACCCTTGGGAAAGGTATGAATTCATCTCTTCTCCACACCCCCCCACTGCCATCTATGGATTGAATAACAGGGCAGACTGTGTTCTTTAACCTTGGTTGGTGTTGGGGCGCACCCACCTTCACAACCACAATAGACTGATCCTATTATTATAAATAGAACAGTAGTTCTAGAGACTGTGAGGAGTGTAGCAGTGTAGTGCAGTGCAGAGTGAGGCTTCTGTAGTGATCAGTTACACTTCCGTTTCTCGACCGGAAGATACCGTTGGACTTTATTAATATTACTTATTGTTACTACTAACCTACGTTCGTTCTACTACTAATCTCTCTGATGTAAATACCTCTCTGAATATACCAGTATTTTTCCCTACGACTGTGTTTGTTCGTTATTACCATATACTCACGTGAAAACACTCAACATCTCAACAGTGGCGACGAAGGGTGTTTTATTGATCTCAACAGTTGGTAACTAGTCTATCGCAGAAAGAAATGACAACCTACTGCGTGAAAATCTCCTGCCAAGTCAATGGTGAATAGAAAGAGATATCATCACCCAAGCGTTTATCGTGTAGGATGATCAAATGACTTAGATTGGCAACTAGGTCTTATAATTTCAATACTGAAATTGCGAGTTGTTTTATTCCACGCACCTCTTATAGAGTTTTGTGATGTCAACGAATACTCGTTGTCACTTTCGTAATGCTCGTTGTAGTAGAGGCTTTATAATTGCAGATCCAACTATAGTAACGCCGTTGAACAATACTGCTGTCAGACGCCTTCGAATAGCACTCACACTAATAGTACTTGCTCAATAATACTTGCTCGAATAGTAACCTTTATACTGATCCGAAAAGAGAAAAATTATAGTGAATAGAGTGAAGAATAGCGGTCTGTAATAGAGGATAGAATAGAAATAGCGATCTACTTGACGTCGCACAACTTCCTACTTATGCGTTTCCGCTATAGTCACGTGGTCCACTTAATTCAATAATGCGATCGCCTGTGTTTGTTCACTAGCGATCTATGTTCAAACTCAAGTGTTGACAGCGACAGTTTATTCTTATATAACATAGCGTAAGTGGTTATGGTTAAATGTAAATGACAGACTGCCTAATAAACATAATTGACAAAGTTTGTAATAAACAATAATAAAATACGAAAAGATCAGGGTAAAATATTATTGAACAAGCAAGCAATATATGCAAGACAAATAAGACAAAAAGTTCACAAACTCAGAATTGGTGTTGACACAAACGGATCGTTCTTTTATTGTCCTTGCTACTCAACGTTTTCTCAATTCCCTTAGTTGAGTCATAATGGTTTTATTGCCTTGGTTGGATGAATTAATTCAAAACAAAAACACCATTAAAACATTTTAAATACCATTTAAAAACACCATCATTATATTATTGAAATTCCATTTTAATAACACAATTATAACATCATTGAATATCCCCTTAAAAAGATCATTAAAATGTATTTAAATATTGCTTTAAAATCACATTAAACACATGGATTTCAAATGCAGCATTGACAAAAACATTAAAATATTATTAAAAGATACTCCTATAAAAATACTGTAAAAAGGAACAACTTATTTAAATGGAAATAACAACCAAATTTGCCTGATCAATATTAATTGATATTAGTAAATAATAAATGTTTAGTGGATGAGGGTCACAGGTCATTATTAGCGAGTTCGATTCTTGCTTGTGGCAGTTTGTGGACATAAGATGACTGCTATCAGCATGGTAGGTGGATTCAGTAGGCAAGTTTTAACTGCATCCTTAGCACTGGATCGTATGTATGAGCTCCACTTCAGATAGGGTGTGAGTTTAACGCCCCAAAGTCATCAAAGCACGAGGACCTCCGTTCATCCTGATTGGTCGTAGTTCGTCGTCAGATCGGCGATGATGAGATGTAACTAGCTTGGTCTTCGAAACATTGAATGTAACCAGCCAATTTTTACTTCATTGAGTAATTTGCGCGAGATCGGAGGAGAGATTGGTCGCCAATCTCTGACCATCGAGTCTCATTGTATTTTGTATTATAGAATAGATCGCCGCCAGTAATATTAATTAAATACTACTGATCCAAGATCAAAGTTCAATCTAAAAGATGAGTGGCTGATGCATGTGATATGAAGTACGGAAGTTGTACTCAACGATTTTTCGTGTGACGACAAATATCTGCAGGTGAAATATCAAAAAGGGGAGAAAAAAAAAGAATGATCTTCATCTAGCAATAGAAATGAAGCTGCATGTATGAAAAGCTGAACAAATATCGGCACTTTATGAGATAATCTCTTTTGAGTTATTTCACTCCAAGTAAGGAGATAATGCCGCTAAGACGCAAGGGGGTTATTGAAAGTGAAAGAAGTTAAGAAGACGTTAATGAGGAAAATAGACCATAAAAGAACAGGATTCAGAAAGACGCAAGATGGTGATTGATGTTGCATTTAAATTTTTGAAGATTGTAGGTGACAGGTAAGCAATAAGCCGGAAGAATGTTCCACAGATTAGTAAAAAAAAATATGAGACTAGAACTTACGGTTTTATCTATCTATTTCAAGAGTAAAATGATGAGGCAGACTTCAAAATCTAGTACTACGTCTAAATTCAAGATGGAGAGAACATTAGAACAATTGTCATGAAACTATTTGTAAAAAAGACAGAGAGAAGCTATGTCACGGCGATGAGACAGTAACTGAAGTCAAGATGCTAGGTCAGGACCGATAACATTACAAACCCTTCTTTGGATATCTATCGAGATACATAGCAGGAGCACAATACGATACGTGGCAGTAATATTCAGTGCACAGAAGACCGGTAGATTTATAAACGCGTAGGAAGGATTCTCGCGGGAAAACTTGTCTGACACGAAACAGTTAGCCAGCTCTTGATTCAATATAATCATTCCACTTCATGTCAGTAAAAAATATGAAACCGAGGTGCAATGAGTTGCTTTCCTAGAGATCAGCACCAAAGCTGTTGAGAGGAGGTAGAGATGGTTTTCTGAGATGACTATATACAGCGGTTTATTTTGGGAGGCTTTAAATTTTAAAAGCCATTTCTTACCCCGGTTAACAATAGATTGAATGTCAGTTTTGGAGATCAGCTACCAGTTTCACTATCCTACCTATCGAACTTACTATTTAAACAGGAGTAAATAGTTATGCTATCAGTATAAATACAGTCAAGTAATGACATTGCAAAGATCATTGATGAGGATAAACAAAGTAGCTCCAAAGATAGCGGTCTGGAAGAATCTAGAAGAGTGGAAAGCTGTAAAAATATCTGAATCTTGCATAGAACTAAAGTAGAAAGAGAACACAGAGCTGGAAAAAAAACTGTACCTTACAAGAAAACTGAAAGTTGAAAGTGAAGTTTTGTGACGTATAGTGGCCGTTAATAATTAAGTATAACTCAAGACTTCAATGTTAAGATAAAACAGTATTTAATTACAACCGCAAATAAATACTTAACAAGAATAAAGATGTAAAAGTCAACCAAAGATAATTAACCATTTCAATGAATCCCTTGTTAGTAGCGCAGCTCTGTTTAACGTCCGGTAAATCCTAAATCAAAACTCATATCATTGACGCACAATAATTCACACTAATTCGACTGGATAGTTCCGCTCAATAGTAGCTTAATGATCACTACAGTCAGTAGCTTGATACCGTTATTTATACACCTGGCGGAAAAATATATTCATAAATCCAGAGTGTCACGCTCGAACCTCGGTGTCGGTAGTTACTCATTTTCTTCCGATATGATAATATGAAACTGGGCAAATATCTGGATGTTGCGAGAGAGGTGAATTAGGAAGAGAATAAGAACTGACAAAAATTAAATGAAGCTGAAAGGGAATGAAAAACCATAGAAATATCCGAGAGAAATTTGCGAGAGAATTCAAGATGGCAGTTCGAATTATTCTATGTGAAGCGTTTATAAGAGTTTCAATGTAAACACTTTAAATAATGAGGAATCTAAGAATTGGGATCAACTAGACAAGAGCATTGTCAAAATCGACACGAATACTGAGGAGTTTCCCTGGTGTATTGATGGGACTTGCTGTGTTACTTGATACTTGATTTTTCAGTAAAAGCCATCAAATGTGACTGGGGTGAAAACTCATTCTTCTTTTCCTTCTTCTGTGTGCCGCGTCCCTTCATGTCGTAGACAATCATTACTCTCCATAACTTCCTGTCCTTTGTAGCTATAAGTGTTGTCTTTTTCTCATCCTTACTCTCCTAAACGTTACGCCGTTAACCATTTACTCAAGCTTGCTAGGTAGCTTATGCGAGGTCTCTCTTGACTTCAATATGTCCTGAAAGAAACCATTTTCAAAACCCTATTTCTTCATTATGTGTCCTAGAGATGTCAATTGTCCTTTTCTGGTGTTAAGTGCTTTTTTTATTTCCATTCTCTTTAAAAACTTCGTCGTTGCTTATATATATATATATATATATATATATATATATATATATATATATATATATATATATATATATATATATATAATTATCAGTCCATCGCATTCTCAGTACCCTTCTGTAGAACCACATTTCTGTTGCTTCAAGTTTCATCTTTATCTGTGACGCGATTGTCCAGCATTCATTGCCATATAGGAGGACTGATAAATACATAACACTTTATTACTCTTTTCTGTTTCTAACAATTTTTTTATGTTTCTTAATACTTTGCTTAGCTTTTGAAAGGCACCTTTCGCTATCCCAAACAGCAGTTCAACCTAAAACAAACGTAGAGGACATCTGGAGACAACAGACCGCATAATATTTGGGTAAAGTCGGCTGGTACATGCAATACAATTATACGGCTGTCTATACATACATTAGTAAATATGTCGCACATTCAACCTCCCTCGCAAAGAGAATTAGTGGGGACATCAGCCAATAACGTTATTTACCATCACCTGGCATATTGTCTTCAGACACTGTCTCACCGCCATAATCTGGCTTCCCTGTACCTTTTCCATAAAGTCTTTCTTAGCAGTTATTTTAATGAACTTTCCGCTATGGTACTGACAGATTATGAATTTAAGCGCAGTACTAGATTGGCAACTATTTACAGTTGATTTGACTAGAGGCAACCGTAAGTTCTATGCTAACAGTTTCTTCTCTCACACTTCTCGCTTGTGAAACTCTCTTCCGGCTCCATGCTTCCCAGCCAACTTTGATCTTCATAAATTTAAATGCGATGCCAATCGTTATCAACCGTCTTCTTGATTCCTCATCTTTTATTGTTCTCACTCATTAATAATGTTTATATTTTATCACATTCTTCCACATTCAATAAACCCTTGTGTCTCAGTGGCTTTACTGCCTTGCTTCGGGTGAAATGATTGAAATAAAATGTTGTAACCCAAGCCGATATAAATACATGTTTCTAAACGTTGGAGAAACTAAGTAGATACAAGGACCTTGCTTGAGATAAAAATCAGTAGAATGTTGCATCTGAAGATTTATATCAAAAAGGACAAATAAATATGTACAAAATATTCCTAAATGCCATAGAATATAGGGATTGCAAATCATATTCATCGCTACTTCTCCTATCTTGCGGAGATATCTTGCTATGCATTGACAACAATTACATTTTTCCTTCTTGACTACATGTGTCTGCATCTTTTGATGTCTTTTGAAGTCTCTGGTTGAGACTTGGGGGCAGCTAGTACTGCACAAGACAAATAATAATAATAATAATAATAATAATAATAATTTCTATAATAGGCAGGATGTGTGTGTGTGTGTGTGCGTGTGTGTGTGTGTGTGTGTGTGTGTGTGTGTGTGTGTGTGTGTAACGAATGCACGGCCGCAATTTTCGACGTATTTGCACCAAAATGTACATGCACATGCTACAAGTTAGCGAAAAGGCAAAGACCGACTTTGCATTTCCCAACTCCCATCGATAGTGGAAATAATCGATTTTTCATGTTTCTACGGTAGTTTTCATGTAGTTTGCGGCCATTTTCTACTGGCCAGAGTGAGAGCCTATAGCTGGCTGCCACGAATAGGCAGGAAGATTCTGTTGGCCAGCGTGAGAGCCAATAGCTGACTGACACGAATGTTAACTAGCATGCAAAAAAAATCGATAGCTGCATTCGTCACAAGTGGGAAAAATTTAAATCTGCATGGCACTTTACTCCAATTGGCTCATTCGCTTGTTTAGACTCAACGTTGATTCTGATTCCGCAGATCTGGGTTAGGTGTGAAAAAGTATTTGTTGTTAACATTCTTTTTTCATTCGGTTTTTTCCAGTTACGAGTCCTTTTTTAAAGCTGATCGTTTTGTGTTCATTTTATTTAGTCCTTTTTTCGTAACAGATTTAATATTTAGTATAGAGCTTATAAAAAATTCGCAGTGTGAGATAGGCAAGAAGTAAGGCATGTAGAAACATCAGCACGGCAAAGGGCACTCCTTTAAAGGCAAGGAAGGGGAAAAATATTTTAAGTCAAGTGATAGCGATTGCCGTATGAGTCGTACGATTTTTTAATCAAGCACGGGCAACGCCGGGCCATGCTGCTAGTAATAATAATAATAATAATAATAATAATAATAATAATAATAATACACAGACAAAACAATCAGACATAATCGTCCAAACATCGAAACCAAAGACCGCAAAAACAGAATATACATTCTTATTGTGACGACACTCCCTGCAGATTGTAATGTATGTTTGAAGGTACATGAGGACATTAATAATTCTAGTTGTAGTTGGATCCTTTGGATTAATTGGAAAAGGTTTCGATAAACTCACTGAAGGGATTCCTGGTAGCCCATGCCTTAGAGTAATACAAAAAAAATTGTAAGTATAGCTCATACATTAAGAAGATCTTTATCGATGTACAATATATGTGATTTTAGTATTTTTTTTTTAATTTAATTTTTTTATA
This sequence comes from Acanthosepion esculentum, assembly GCA_964036315.1. Lineage (NCBI taxonomy): Eukaryota > Metazoa > Mollusca > Cephalopoda > Sepiida > Sepiidae > Acanthosepion > Acanthosepion esculentum. The sequence goes on along the minus strand of OZ038476.1, from coordinate 118,216,732 downwards.
TGATCAGCGGAAAATGTCATTAAACAGTTTCTGACCTAAGGTCTCCGGTTGGGACCCGGAAGGAAATGCGTATACAACAGAAATCAAAGGAATAATAATAATAATAATAATAATAATAATAATAATAATAATAATAATAATAATAATAATAATTTCTTGTTATTGGTCAATTTTGTAATAAAGGGGTTAATGAAGCAAAGAGGACAGAGATATTAATACCTGTTATCTCACTTGTCTTCAGTCGGCGTGTTCGTGTCGGAAGTCGTGTGATATAAGAGAAGTTGGCATTATTATAATTGGAGCGCATTTCCTCGATGACAGGTGGCAAGGCTGTTATGAATTAAAGCTTCTAGGCTTTCAGCAATTGTTATAATCATTGGTTTTGTTTTATCTTCCACATTACATTTAAACGCCACTCCACTCACTACCCACCAACGTTTTTTTTCTCTGTCACGTTTTCTTTCTTGCAGTTTTCAAGATTTCTTTTTCTATATGTCTCTCACTCTCTTTCTCTTACTCGCTTTCCCGCGTCATTCTTCATGCTTTCATTCATTTCGAAATTTCCAACACTCTCTTTCTCACTTTCTCTTCCCTCTCTCTTTCTAACTCTCTCTCTATCTCTCTCTCTCTCTCTCTATCTATCTATCTATCTCCTCTATTTTCGCTTCTTCAACTAGTAATATTTCTTTCAGTTACCATCCATCTCAGTGTAAAACTCATTATTTTTCCTATTATTCTCTATTTCCTTCATTTCCTATTCTTTTCTTTCTACTCTGGATACTATTCATTTTTTCCTCTGCCTTCATGATTCTTTTCCTATATCCGTTCATTTTGTATGCCTTCTTTCGGATCACATTCCCTTCTTCACATTGTATTCCTTCCTTTCCTATGTCCTTTCATTTTGCATTCTTTCATTTGGATCATATTCCATTGTTTCTTCTGTAATAATTCCTCTCCTGTATCCTTTTATTCTGTGTTCCTTCATTTGGATCATATTCCATTGTTTTCTCTATAATAATTCCTTTCCTATGTCCTTTCATTTCACATTCCTTGGTTTGGATCATGATCCATTGTTTCCTCTGTAATAATTCCTTTTCTATATCCTTTCATTTTGCATTCCTTTCTTTGGATCATACTCCATTGTTTCCTCTGTAATAGTTCCTTTCCTATGTCCTTTCATTTCACATTCCTAGCTTTCGTTCATGTTCCATTGTTTCCTCTGTAATAATTACTTTTATATATCCTTTCATTTTGCATTCCTTCCTCTGGATCATATTCCATTGTTTCCTCTGTAATAATTTCTTTCTGATATCCTTTCATTTTGCATTCCTTCATTTGGATCATATTCCATTGTTTCCTCTGTAATAATTTCTTTCTGATATCCTTTCATTTTGCATTCCTTTATTTGGATCATATTCCATTGTTTCCTCTGTAATAATTTCTTTCTGATATCCTTTCATTTTGCATTCCTTCATTTGGATCATATTCCATTGTTTCCTCTGTAATAATTTCTTTCTGATATCCTTTCATTTTGCATTCCTTCATTTGGATCATATTCCATTGTTTCCTCTGTAATAATTTCTTTCTGATATCCTTTCATTTTGCATTCCTTCATTTGGATCATATTCCATTGTTTCCTCTGTAATAATTTCTTCCTGATATCCTTTCATTTTGCATTCCTTCATTTGGATCATATTCCATTGTTTCCTCTGTAATAATTTCTTCGTGATATCCTTTCATTTTGCATTCCTTCATTTGGATCATATTCCATTGTTTCCTCTGTAATAATTTCTTCCTGATATCCTTTCATTTTGCATTCCTTCATTTGGATCATATTCCATTGTTTCCTCTGTAATAATTTCTTTCTGATATCCTTTCATTTTGCATTCCTTCATTTGGATCATATTCCATTGTTTCCTCTGTAATAATTTCTTCCTGATATCCTTTCATTTTGCATTCCTTCATTTGGATCATATTCCATTGTTTCCTCTGTAATAATTTCTTTCTGATATCCTTTCATTTTGTATTCCTTCATTTGGATCATATTCCATTGTTTCCTCTGTAATAATTTCTTCCTGATATCCTTTCATTTTGCATTCCTTCATTTGGATCATATTCCATTGTTTCCTCTGTAATAATTTCTTTCTGATATCCTTTCATTTTGCATTCCTTCATTTGGATCATATTCCATTGTTTCCTCTGTAATAATTTCTTCCTGATATCCTTTCATTTTGCATTCTTTCATTTGGATCATACTCCATTGTTTCCTCTGTAATAATTTCTTTCTGATATCCTTTCATTTTGCATTCCTTCATTTGGATCATATTCCATTGTTTCCTCTGTAATAATTTCTTCCTGATATCCGTTCATTTTGCATTCTTTCATTTGGATCATATTCCATTGTTTCCTCTGTAATAATTTCTTCCTGATATCCTTTCATTTTGCATTCCTTCATTTGGATCATATTCCATTGTTTCCTCTGTAATAATTTCTTTCTGATATCCTTTCATTTTGCATTCCTTCATTTGGATCATATTCCATTGTTTCCTCTGTAATAATTTCTTTCTGATATCCTTTCATTTTGCATTGCTTCATTTGGATCATATTCCATTGTTTCCTCTGTAATAATTTCTTTCTGATATCCTTTCATTTTGTATTCCTTCATTTGGATCATATTCCATTGTTTCCTCTGTAATAATTTCTTCCTGATATCCTTTCATTTTGCATTCTTTCATTTGGATCATATTCCATTGTTTCCTCTGTAATAATTTCTTCCTGATATCCTTTCATTTTGCATTCCTTCATTTGGATCATATTCCATTGTTTCCTCTGTAATAATTTCTTTCTGATATCCTTTCATTTTGCATTCCTTCATTTGGATCATATTCCATTGTTTCCTCTGTAATAATTTCTTCCTGATATCCTTTCATTTTGCATTCTTTCATTTGGATCATATTCCATTGTTTCCTCTGTAATAATTTCTTCCTGATATCCTTTCATTTTGCATTCCTTCATTTGGATCATATTCCATTGTTTCCTCTGTAATAATTTCTTTCTGATATCCTTTCATTTTGCATTCCTTCATTTGGATCATATTCCATTGTTTCCTCTGTAATAATTTCTTCCTGATATCCTTTCATTTTGCATTCCTTCATTTGGATCATATTCCATTGTTTCCTCTGTAATAATTTCTTTCTGATATCCTTTCATTTTGTATTCCTTCATTTGGATCATATTCCATTGTTTCCTCTGTAATAATTTCTTCCTGATATCCTTTCATTTTGCATTCCTTCATTTGGATCATATTCCATTGTTTCCTCTGTAATAATTTCTTTCTGATATCCTTTCATTTTGCATTCCTTCATTTGGATCATATTCCATTGTTTCCTCTGTAATAATTTCTTCCTGATATCCTTTCATTTTGCATTCTTTCATTTGGATCATATTCCATTGTTTCCTCTGTAATAATTTCTTTCTGATATCCTTTCATTTTGCATTCCTTCATTTGGATCATATTCCATTGTTTCCTCTGTAATAATTTCTTCCTGATATCCTTTCATTTTGCATTCTTTCATTTGGATCATATTCCATTGTTTCCTCTGTAATAATTTCTTCCTGATATCCTTTCATTTTGCATTCCTTCATTTGGATCATATTCCATTGTTTCCTCTGTAATAATTTCTTTCTGATATCCTTTCATTTTGCATTCCTTCATTTGGATCATATTCCATTGTTTCCTCTGTAATAATTTCTTTCTGATATCCTTTCATTTTGCATTCCTTCATTTGGATCATATTCCATTGTTTCCTCTGTAATAATTTCTTCCTGATATCCTTTCATTTTGCATTCCTTCATTTGGATCATATTCCATTGTTTCCTCTGTAATAATTTCTTTCTGATATCCTTTCATTTTTCATTCCTTCATTTGGATCATATTCCATTGTTTCCTCTGTAATAATTTCTTCCTGATATCCTTTCATTTTGCATTCCTTCATTTGGATCATATTCCATTGTTTCCTCTGTAATAATTTCTTCCTGATATCCTTTCATTTTGCATTCTTTCATTTGGATCATATTCCATTGTTTCCTCTGTAATAATTTCTTTCTGATATTCTTTCATTTTGCATTCCTTCATTTGGATCATATTCCATTGTTTCCTCTGTAATAATTTCTTCCTGATATCCTTCATTTTGCATTCTTTCATTTGGATCATATTCCATTGTTTCCTCTGTAATAATTTCTTTCTGATATCCTTTCATTTTGCATTCCTTCATTTGGATCATATTCCATTGTTTCCTCTGTAATAATTTCTTCCTGATATCCTTTCATTTTGCATTCTTTCATTTGGATCATATTCCATTGTTTCCTCTGTAATAATTTCTTCCTGATATCCTTTCATTTTGCATTCCTTCATTTGGATCATATTCCATTGTTTCCTCTGTAATAATTTCTTTCTGATATCCTTTCATTTTGCATTCCTTCATTTGGATCATATTCCATTGTTTCCTCTGTAATAATTTCTTTCTGATATCCTTTCATTTTGCATTCCTTCATTTGGATCATATTCCATTGTTTCCTCTGTAATAATTTCTTTCTGATATCCTTTCATTTTGCATTCCTTTGTTTGGTTCATATTCCATTGATTCCTCTGTAATATTTTTTTCCTATATCCTTCCTTAATTTTATATTCCTTTCTTCTTTTTACTGTCCATCTTCTTTATTTTTGTTTCTGGCTGTTATTCTTTATTTCTGAACAACATTTTTTTAACATCTGTTACTTTCATCACTTTACTTTATTTACTGCAAATCTTAGTAACTTTCGCTGTCATTTAAGAACTTTGTAAATTTAACATTATAGTGACACAGTGTAGTAATGGATAGCGCCTTGAATTGAGGAATCGGAGAACCGAGTTCGAATTGCAGTGAGATCATTTACATTCGCTTACGTGCTAAAAGTATTAATCCTCCTCGTCTGCCCACAAATATGGGAAAATAGAAGAACAGACCGAATTCTTTAGCCTCGGGTGGCAGTCGGTCTAGGAGAACTTAACATTGAATTCAAAAATCGGGCTGGAGAGTTTTGGGCGCAGTCAGGCTATCTTTCTCCCAAATCACATGCGGCTGCCGTACATGTCGTGCTCCTATGACCTTGACGTGTCACGGGATTCGCGATCGAGCGATATTTAACATATATGCTACTGGCGTCAGCTTAAACTGACACTTTTTTTTCTTTTCGATATTTCATATTTATAATTTTCTAAAGAGAAAACTTTGCTGAAACATGTTGAAAGTTTCCAAGATTTTAACGTAAGAATTTTAATATAACTGGACATAATATATGGAAAAAAAGAAGGTGTCACTTTAAACTGACACCAAGAGGATACGCATTTATAAAATCAGTCAAGCCGGTTACAAAGCTACAATAATTCACACAAAGAGCATGAAACTCTCTACTCGATAAACTGGTAGTTAACTATCGCTCTACCGCAGGCGTCCTAATTAGATATTTACTATCCTAAGCTTAAACTAACATGATGTGTACTAGCTGTATCTATCTGAACCGGTAGAACGTAAGAATGGAAAACATTTGAATATTTGACGTAAAAATAGCGATAGAGTAATGATCGCCTTGCGAGGTTTTGTTTATGGGGAAAAGAGTTTCAAAGTGAGAGATCATCTTTGCCACAAGACCGCGTAACCGATTATGAACTCTGTCAATACTGGGACGTGAGTAATAAGTAGCTCCAAACCATATATTTCAGCAATGCTCCATGTTTTGGGATTATCTGACTCTTGTAAATATAAAGCATGGTTTTTGTTAGGTACATCTAGGAGCGGTATAATGTATCGACCCTGTTTCCAGCATATTTTATAATAGATCTTATGTGAGTTCTGCTTCCGATCTGAAGTGAATTTGAGACCAAATAGACGTTCAAATATTTGAGCCTCGTTGAGAATGCAATCATTCTTCGTGACTGGGTATAACTTGGGGTCTGAACGGTGATGATGCAACAAGATTAGCTTGCTTCTTGAAGTATTGAAAATTACAAGCAAGATTTTTTCCCCATTGAGCTTGGTCAGAGAAGAGATCAGCTGCAAGATTCTGGTCATCTAGACTTTTGGAAGTGCGTCTATAAGCTGCGGTATCATTTGCATAGATGATTACTAATAATCTGGGAATATTCTTAGGCAGATCATTATTAGAAAGCATAAAGTATGTAAGGCCGAAAAGAGAGCTCTTGACTGAATCTAAAAAGGTAACGAGTGAAAGATTAAAAGGTAGATAGGAATAAAATTGTGTAAATCTTACAATACATTAAAAGTCTTTATATAGAGAGCAAAATAAAAGTGACGATGCGTATCTCGCTCGTCTAAGTTTTATAACATTTACATAAAAATATGAAGATTTGAAGGAATGAGGGAAAGAATGAGGAAATATAGGTAAATAGGTATGGGGTTACACAGTTAAAGGCCCCACCCTAAACAACGTGATAATGCCACCAAGTCACAATGCCACCCCCCTCCGGAAATGAAAGAGAATGAGAAACCCAGTCCAGACAATGGACAAACCTCTACACTTGTCCTAAGATCGGGGAGGAGTGTGAACCTGGAGGTAGGCGAACCTCTATACTCCTATGTGCCACTTATGGTCTTCAGTGAACTTACGTCTTAATATACATTCAAATCATCTTCATTGAGACTGTAACTGTTCCTCCTGATTGGATAAAACACAATGAGGATGAAACTGAGATATTGAAAGTTCCAACCCAGTTTTCCCCATTGAGCAGATTTTCCTATCTTGATTCTTGGAGGCACATTTATAATCTGTGGTATCATTTGCATAGAGGATTACTAATGCTCTGAGAATGATCGTTAATAAATTAATGTTAAAGAGATTAATTTGTTTCCAAGCACTAGATGAATCCTTATCTACATGCTTACAGTACATATTAAGGTAAATCTTTCCCAGGGGTTTCTTTTTTGTTTCAGTAAAAACCTGTGCAATGTTAGTTGTTTTTACCTTTGTAAAATCTTTCTAAAATGAGATATGACATTGTCATTGAAAAGGTTTACTGTTCTATTCACTACCACTGTACCACTGTACCAGGTTAATATTTTTCCTCAAAACTTTGCACATCAATCCATTTAGCACAAATATCTTTCATTAAAGAACTTAGGACACCCCCTTTCCTTCCTCCTCCTCCTCCTCCTCCTCCTCAGAAGGCATTCCCTCAACCAAAATCTTTTGCTGTTCATTCTGAAGTTGTACAAGCTCTTCTGCCGTAAGCTCAGTACGATGGTCTCCATTACCTGCTCCTCAACATCTTCACGGTCAACATCCAAGCCCATAGTTTTTCCCATAGAGACAATATCATTAACAATAGCAATTTCCCAAAAATCTGCAAGAAGGAAGGACCGAGAGCTTTAGCGGACCTGTATTAATCTCATAGGTTTCAGAAAACTGGCACTTCCACGGAATTACCTGAGAGAAAGGAATTTATTTTTATAAGCTCTCTCATAAGTTCTACATAGCAAACACTGATAAGAAAATTATCAAACAATTTTAAATATATCAAAGTTAGGATGCTTGTCTCCCTTGGTAGTTGCATAATTGTTATGGTCCAGGTTCCTTGTACGACGGTGATGGTCCAAGGTAGAACCAATGAAGAATAACTCGAACACAGGTATGGAATAACACAGATATATTACAAACAGAATATGTACAAAAGAAGTAGGAGTGTTAGTAATAACAATCAGGTTAGGTTAGAGGGAACTATGTTGTCTCGACCAGTATCACTATTCCAATGTCTTACAGTAATCGTCTGACGCGACTCTGTCACTGACTGACTCACACTATATTCATTAACACGCCCACCTGTGTCAAATGTGGCACAAGGCCGGTTTAATGTGGCCTTTCCGAGCCCGTAAGCTCGGGCAAAAATTGCCCGTAGAACCCGTATAAACGGGATCGGGGTGGTCAACCACCCCGAACGAGGCTCTGCCCTTCGGCGGAGCCTCGTCTGACTTCCTCTCTGCCCAAAGGCAGAGAGTTCCCCTCTGCCTCAGAGGCAGAGAGTTCGACCGAATAGGTGAGACGTCCAAAAAGGACTGACTCACACTACTACTTCCTCTTGAGGCGCATTATTTATGGTGTACGGGATAGTCCGTTACTATTATGGGTAAGTTCCCATAACAATGATTTTTAAAAAAAAAAGAAAGAAAAAACTTGTAATTCCAGCGAATGATTTATTTTTTATGGAAATATTTCGGCTAGGAGTTGCCAGTCTTGGTCACTCCTTCATTTGAGTAAAACAGTACAAAGAAGTTCGAAACGCTTAAGAATTTAAATCAAGGAAAACAAACCGAGTTTATGACGTTTACAACGTAATAGCAAGTCAAGGCAATTTTTTTTTCATCCATATCATATTTTTCTTTGGAGCAAATATGTCCAGACAGGATGGAGCTGTACTGCATAAGGTTAAACATAGATCATATCAGGAGGGGGGTGGATATTTTCTGGAGTGGTAAAAGGAACCGACCCTTTTCCCAGTCACTTTAGCGATGGCTCTTCTTCATTTTAAGGTCTCAGTGAAGTTCAGTAGACGTCCAAAGTAAGGGAAGCATCATTTCGCGTGATGTGCCTTAACCGTATAGGATACAGGTTCGATTCCTGTCGGAGAACGAAAATTTTCTATGAAAATTTCTCGGACATACAGGCCGGTAAATGTTATTTAATACTGTTTATTATAAAACAGAGCATTTGCTTAAATACTTGCATCTATAAAAAGAACGTTAAACATAATATATATAAATGTCTTTAAATAAATTGTCGGACTATGTCCAATTCAAATATATATATATATATATATATATATATATATATATATAGAGAGAGAGAGAGAGAGAGAGAGAGAGAGAGAGAGAGAGTGTACAAAAAATTTGACATCATTTCGTAGGCCAATAATTTTGGCAATTCTTGTTGAAATAACCTCATATTTTCACAGGATGTATAGAAACAGAACAAGATTTTATATTTAATGTTTTATTTTTGTTCTGTTTTCAGGTTGAGTCATGCTGTTCATTCCCAAAGAGAAGTCATTTTGTGTCTTGGAATCTGCTCGCAAACAGTCAGCCAAGACTGTGTAGCGTGCCTTCAATGTAAAATTTGGGAAAAAATTCATCAACTGGCAAACAAATGTGGACTTAGTACCAAAAATTTAAAGAGGAAGGCTGCTTATGCAGAGCTGAAGGATCTGGTAGAGCATCATTAACACCAGCATGTTTGGCAAGAGCTTAACTACCGTCTTGAATGGTGGTGCCGTGTCACAGACTATGCACATATTGAATAATTATGAAATCAGTCCCATAGTAAACTTATGATATTCAACACCTAAACTGTTCTATTTCATTGAGCTAGACTTAGTAGTTTTCAAGATAATTGCTTTTAAAATGATGTCAAATTTTTGGGACACCCTGTACATATATATATATATATATATATATATATATATATATATATATATATATACATATATATATACATATATATATACATATACATATATATATATATATATATATACATATATATATACATATATATATATATATACATATATATATATATATATATATATATATATATATATATATATATATATATATATATATATACATATATATATATTTTAAAAATAGAAACAGGGAAATTTTAAAAGAAAATCTTTGAAATTAGAAACTTTAATTTTTAGTACTTATGATAAATTAAAAAAAATTAAAAAAATCAAACTAGCTAGCATGGTTTCAGTTGACGGCCTTCTTTCTTTCTAATAACGCTTAGTAACCATTCTGTAAAAATGTGTGTATATATATATATACGCACACACTTGTATGTATGTATGTATGTATATACATAGATTATATCTAATCAAATCTTTCACTTACTGTAGAGTTTCTAGTAGAAAAATTCCCTCCACAAAAACAAATTGTTTTTGTTTAGATGATTGAAGACAAGAATGGTTATCTGAGAGAATTTTTTTCTTCTTTCCTTTCTCATAAAAATGTAAATTGATTTTTTAAGAAAAATTAAAAAAAAAAAATTATATAAGGAAAAAAAAAATCTAAAGAGATATGTAATAATTCTCAGGAAATAATGAGAAAAACGATAGATTAAATATGAAAAAATAAGAAAAAAATAGTAAAATGAGAACTTTAAAAAAATATTGTAATAAATGAAAACTCTACCAAATAAAAATCTGTAAAATGTTTAAAAATGGAAAAAAAAAAAAAATATATATATATATATATATATATATACAGAAAAAATGAGGACAAATGGAGCGTGATTCCACCGTACGTAATATTTTATTTAAAAGAAAGACTTGAATGATCTTTTTTTTATTCTCACCATTGCTCAGTTGGGAAGATACTGGGTCTGATAAAACGATTTTAATCTGTTCTCTTTATACCTGAATAAATCAAAGAGCTTTTCCGTGATTCTTATAACAACTGGAGTAAAGATGGCTAAATGTCTTATCTGAAAGCATGGAAAAAAGAAACACAATTTATTTGTTTTTTTTAGTTATTAAACATTTTGTTTGGTGGACAAATATGCTGTTACACCATTTTGAAAATGTTGCAGTTACATCCGGTATATATATATATATATATATATATATATATATATATATATATATATATATATATATATATATATATATATATAATTGTTCTCGCTATTTCAGGAATTAAACACGCTAACTGACGCTACGAGAGATACAATAAAGAATAACCCAGTAGAATTCAAACGTACACATGAAACAGGAGTGGTGTATCATTGAATTCATCTTTCACTCATGTCTATTCATAGATATACAATGAAAGTTTATAGAGGCCAAATGATGAATGTGAACACCGTTAACCGATGACTAATGCATTTTAGTGATGGCGACATTGATTTTTGTGACATACGATTGACACTTAACTATATTTATTAATCGCTGGTTAAAAATTCCTTGTCAATCGTATGGGAAAATGTTTTGTAGCTAAAAACATTCTATGTAATGCTAATCAACTCCTTATATTTAGGCACCTCTAAAGATACCACGATGAAAAAAATGACCTCAACTTAATAAAAACAAAGCGTTATCGCCAAAGTTTTAATGTTACTATTAAGAGGGAAAACCAAAGGGGTTGTTTCCATCATTAAATCATGTTTTTCAATCCTTTTTAGAATCTTCCAAATTTATAAAAATATTTTCTTGCTTCAGCGGGTGACCATAAATTAATATAGGAAATTTTAGTGTCTTTTTGCCCTGAAAAACACATTGATTTGGAAATTCTTGCAAAAATCAAATAATTTATTGAAACTCTCCGAACCAAATGAATGAAAATACTTTAGTAAACTTTCTTTTTCAGAAAATCTTGGTAAAAATATTTTTTTCGTCTGTTATCTCCTCCCCCCCCCCAAACATATCCACACTTATTTAATTTTATCAAATTTCGAGAATTTCATATTTGTACGACTATTACTTATAAGCAGAAGTCTTTGGAGTATTTAAATCATCCTTTTTTTTTCTAAAACAGGGCACACAGTTACCAAAAATCAACTCTGAATCGTAAAATAAAAAATGCAATAAAACTTAGAAAAGCTTTTATTAATTAGATATATTATGTACATTATTGTGTTAAGAAAAAAATTCTATTCATAATGAATTTTTACAAGAATTGTTTTGATATTTTCAAAATTTTAGTTAATTTATAAAATTTTAAATCTTTTAAAATTCTGTATCGATTTACATCGCTTAGGTCATATTGTTGTTAAGTAAAAACTATATTTACTAATCATAAATGGAAAATCTTAAAACAATTGAGCAACCACCAGTATTCTAAAAACATCTTTGTGTGTGTGTGTGTGTGTGTGTGTGTGTGTGTGTGTGTGTGTGTGTGTGTGTGTGTGTGTGTGTAAACTTCCCGGTTTTTGTAAATACGTATGTCCATATGTAACACTATCAGAAAATAAAAGCGGTTACTAAAGTAAATGTAAAGCCAAAATTACTGAAATTCAATAAAACATTTGATTACAGAGATTATTTTCTTAATTTTTAAGATTACCTAGTAGTTAAAAAAATATATTAAAAAAGCGCTCACGTTGTATTCGTCAAGTAATTTTTATGAATATATCCCCCGTCGAAAAATTAGTTAAATTTCTGAAACATGACGCTGTCAATAGGGCTGTCAGCACTTCAGGCAAGCACCACTTCCGTGTTTATTAATTCGTTCCTACGATATTTTAAACTAATATAAGTAATAGTTTTTTTTTCAAATTAGTTTCAGAAAAGCATGTTTTATTTTTTAAAGATTTGTTAATAAAGACAAAAGCCTTTAAAAATACAATATACTTTTCTGAAACTTTATTTGAAATGAATTAATTGATTTGAAATTTAATCAATCTGATTTGGAAAAAAAACTATTACTTTTTTAAACATTTGTTAATAAAGACAGGAGGCTAGTGTGGAATAACGGATAGCGGTTCGGGTTGAAGAATCGGAAAGCAGAGTTCGAATTCTAGTCGAATCCATTACATTCACTTGTGTGCCAATTCCATTGGGAAAGGTATGAATCCTCTTCTTATCCCCCCAGCTATGGATAAATAGCAGGACAGACCAGGTTCTATAGTAGAACCATTTATTTCTGCGGTAGATTCAACATAGTTGAATTCAACATAGTGGAATCTACCGCAGAAAGAAATGGTAACCTACTGCGGGGGAAAATCTACCTCGTCATGATACCGAAAGATACATGATCACCTAAGCGTGTATCACACGTGGCACATAACTGATTAATAAAGACAATTACGTTGTTCTGAGAGAATTGTAACTATGGCTAAAATCAGCGGATTACAAAACAAACTCATTCCAATCAATTTAAATACAAGGAGTTAACTTTTTAGGTAGTTGCAACTATTTTATTTTAAGTTTATTAGTTATTGTATTTATTATAAAATCTGAAGCCTGAAGTTCTTGTGCAGGCCTCTGAAATCTAATAAAAATATTTTTCTTCTTTTTTTCCTGTAATATTTGTTGAATCATGAGGAATAGGATCTAACAAATGCCGAAAAACAGAAAATAAAGTTATTGTGAGAGAATCTCAAAATTGGGATATACCAAAAGAACTTCGAAGGATAATGAGGGCTGTTGAAAATATAACTAAGTTAAGAACGAGAAGCAAAGGAAAAGGACTTGTCTCCTCAAGGGTAACGTAAACTAAAGCAAATTATAGCGAAACAACCACGTTTAACCAGTGCTCAAATCAGAGAACAGGTTAGAATTGAGGGAGTCAAGAAGGACAAAAGTTGCAGAATACAACGCAAATTACAATCTGTCAAGAAATCTAGGCAAAATCCTTTCAGTTAAATAAATCTTTTAAAGCATCGAAATTGGGCCAAGAAATACATGAAGATTGATTTCTATAAACTAATGTTTGCGGGTGAATCTCGTTAGATTGCTCGCGAAGATGGCTTGAGAGGAAGGGTTACTATATTAAGATGTAAATGTTCCATAGATTTATCATATGTTTTTTTTTATTTGTTCTGTTATGATTGTTAAACAATTGTTGATGCTTTTATTGCCTGCTATTGAAGTAAAAATTGATTTTCTAGTTTTGCATAATAACTTCAGACTGTAGCAGTTTTCATAATAAATCCAATAACTTCAATAGAACACGTTGAAAATACCTAAAAAGTTAACTGAAGCTTTGTGTTGACGTCTAAATTAATTGTTTAGAATTTGACAAAAATTGTTCAAAGCAAATTCGAGTTATTAAGGTTTATGTAATTTGCATAATAACTTCAGACGAACTATATATATATATATGTGTGTGTGTGTGTGTGTGTGTGTGTGTTTGTGTGTGTGTGTGTGTGAGCGCGCACGAACGCGCGTGTGTGTAAAATAACGGCAAAAAAGAAGACTTTTCTTTAACAACTCATTTCATCCTCTGATGGTTTTATCAAGGTAAATGTAGAGATTTCATTTATTATCATTTTTTACATTCTTTTGTTTATATATTAGGTCATCCCATAAGTTCTGTCAGAATTTTAACTTTTTGTTAAAATGAACGAAATTTAAAGAGTATTTTATAATGTCTAATGGAGCTGAACATTATTCTTATGTTTAGATGCATTTAAACTGATCAAATTTTATTTCAGAGAACAATAAAATTAAATTTTAAGGTGGTTCTTCAGTCTACCCCAGCGAGCGAAATAAACGGTTCAGTTCGACATTCCAACCACCTGAAGAAGGCCAGAGCGTACAACGGCCGAAACGTTGTAATAAATATGGCGACAAAGATGAGGACAATAGTCCGAATAATGTAAATAATGTACGACTAAGTAGTTAATTCGGTCTTGCATTAGTCCTCCACACTTTCGGCCTTGTGTCACATCTAAGCTACGCTTAGAAAATAGGCATATTATATTTTTATACACACACACACACACACATACATAAACACACAGACACACACACACTCATATATATATATATATATATGTCTATATATATATACATATGTATCTATGTATGTATGTGTTTATTTGTATACATGTCCAAGTTTGTAAATAAAACTACTCAGATTCCAGTCTTGGGATCGTGATTTTTTTTTCATATTCGATATTACGTTTGAAGTAGCTGACGGAAAGGAGTATTTTGTATAGTAGGGACACTGGTTGTTTATTATTTCGACGAGGCCTCATACTCAGGAATTTAAATTCAAGACAACTGGCAGCCCATGTAAAAGGTGGCCTGAGCTTTAACATTCCCGACCAGATACTCCTGGTTCGTACTGCTCATAACAGGGGAAGAAGAACCGTGCAAGGACACACCATCGATCCATCGCGTGACCACCGATTCCAGCTCATGGATATAGGCAGTTGATATTGATATGATACGAAGGCCCTCCGGGAAGGAATAAACGTGCACATGGTGTACATTACTGTCGGCACCTCCCTGGGACTTGTGTGGAGCCACCTGTCGTTCTTCCTGTTCACCTGGACACTTTCAAAAAGCTGGCTATTTCCGAGTCATTGTGGTTGGCGGCTACAGCCATATGGAATTAACAGTAACTGAACTATCCGACAGCCAAGATAAAATAGTAGAAAAAAGTGTATAACGTTTTTTTATTAAATTTTAATATATGTTTCAGCCAAAGTTTTTTCGTCAGCCAAAGTTATAAATTGATTTAATTTCTAAGTTCAAATGACATAGTAAAATACAGACTTGTAACGGATATGAATTCAAAATTCTTAGACGAAGAAAGAGAAGAAGAAGAAGAAGAGGGTTTAGCGCAACATACGTTTATTTTTACGCACACGAACATACACGCACTCGAATATACATATATATATTCATATTCATATAAAATATATATTCCTACTAATATTCCTCTATTCTCTCTCTCTCTCTCTCTCTCTCTCTCTCTCTCTCTCTCTCTCTCTCTCTCTCTCTCAATCTCTCTCCCTTTATTTATGTATCTCTCTTTATATATTACAATCGTTGGTGTATATTTAATTTTAAATCAGACCACCGAAAATAGAGTATTATATATATATATATATATATATATATATATATATATATATATATATATATATACATTATATATATATATATATATATAATGTACACACGTATACATACATACACACATAGTCAAACACATAAATATATTACAGCCTTTTTCTTTTTTATGCATACTTATACACACATATACATATATACATGACCCTCATATATACTTTTGCATATATATACATACACCTAGATACATGTATTAGAGCCTTTTTTGTACACACATATACATACATACACATATCTTTTACATATGTACTTGTACACACATATACATATATCCGTACATCCGTGTACACATATAGATACATACATAAATTAAGCATAATTAAACGGTGTCTAAATCATTCAAAATAGGAACCATGAACACATAAATTTCTGTAATCGCGTTACAAGCTTATTGATGCCTTTATGATAGAATTGCAACGGTTTGAACGCCAAGAAATCTTTGTTTGCAGTTTCTGCATCATCTTTGCAATGGAACATCTTTTGGATATGCTACTCAGGGAAATATGGTGGATATACATTCGTATCCCATGTCGATAAGTTTTTGCAAAATGTGTGCGAGCAAGTCATAATGCAGTATTGGACTTCGTCGATTAATCATTGCTGGTTGCATTTTGCTTAACTTAATATGCATTTCATCCAGTTTCTGGCAGTAAACTCTGGCAGTGATGCTCTGGTTATGTTCCAGAAAGTTCTAATGGATAACGCCAATGGCGGGCTACCAGACAGACACCATAATCTTCTGATGTTATAATTTAAGTTTTGGAAATAAGTTTAGGTCCTTCGTCATGATCAACCCATGGTGCCGGTCTTTAACGTTTGTCATAAAAGATCCGTTCCACCTCACAAATAGCTATTTGATCCAAAAATGGATCATTTCAGTTTCGCAGATGTTGCATCGAACGCATTTCAAAACGACGAACACTTTGACTTAATATGGAAGTCGTTTATCGAGATCAATTGCCAATTTTCTTGAGATGGTCCGACATTGTTGAAAAGCTGTCAACCATTATCTAAGACATTTCTTTGAAACTTTGACGTCGACTTTGCTCAGCTACAGCATTTAGATGTTGATTGCCAATTGCAGATGAATGTCCTCTACCCACTTGATCTTCAAGACTCGTATCCCCACTCTGGAACTTCAGAAACCAACGCCAAACTGCCCGATCGCAAGTGGATTCGTCATCCATGGTTTTGTTAATGTTAATGTTGGCAGCTGCTTGAGAAGCATTATGGCAAAGTTTTAGATTATGCCAAAAAGGAAACGCATCTCTTCTTTTTTTCATGTTCAACACATATAATGTTCTAAGTCAAATTCTGAACGAGATTCTGAACGGTGAGTATTATATTTTTGTGCAGCTATTATAATATATTAGAACACAATTAAAACGTTTGTTATATGATCGGACATTATTTCCAAACAACCGATATATATATATATATATATATAGAGAGAGAGAGAGAGAGGGGGGGGGAGATAGATAGATAGATATTGATAATATTAGTGGTCAATATATATATATATATATATATATATATATATATACAGTGTAACCCGGATATAAGAGAGTTGTCGGAACCGGAGATGAAGTCTCTTATACCCGGGTTTCTCTTATATCCGGGTTTGGTCTATTATATATACATTAACACAGGCTCTAATTTGGGACCATAAAAAATATCTCTTATATCCGGGTTTATCTTATATCCGGGTCTCTTATATCCGGGTTACACTGTATATATATATATTATATTCCCAAGAGGATAGAATCCAGGGAGAACTCAATGTCCAGGACAGAGTAAGAATCATAAATATTACTTGCTTTGTCTAATTATTCTTCATTATACATCATTTCTCTTATAAATGCCCTCGTTTTTAGTTTGCCCCCACCTTTCATACTTTTTTCCCTCCTTCGCATCTTCTCTTTTCTTGTATACATAAGGTTAGTAATGCAAAGCAGACGGAAAATTTTCATATATGCATCGGCAGTATGAATTGGCTGGATTTTAAGTTTAGATCATATCGTTTTGTATTGTGCGTAGTGTCACCACAAATGTATCCACACGTTTCCGGTGTCTGTTTTTTTAATTTTAGGTCAGCGAATCGGTAGTGATTTATGCATCTGAAAATAATTCATATTTATCTGTAACTCACTCATTTAAACCGTTATTTAACTCCTCTCTTTAAAGTTTCACTCTGTAAAATTTTAAGCCCCACCTTCACCTTTAAGCTTTCCTGTTCTTCTTTCTTATGTTACACCTCTAGAGTTTTCATACATTTCCCTCTTACACTTGTTTCCCGCTCCCACACATACACTCTCACTAAAATTTTGTTTTTTATACCCGGTGTTATATTTTCCGATTACTTTTTTGAATTCGTAGGTCTGATGAATTGGATCGTGTTAACGATTCCAATGTAATAAATTATAACCATGGAATATTAGTGTTTGAGCCTTTTATATTATATATATATATATATATATATATATATATATATATATATATATATATATATATGTATGTATGTATGTATCTGTGTGTGTGTGTGTGTGTGTGGAGAGAGAGAGAGAGTGAACAAAAAAGAGACAGAGCGAAATAGACATCTACAAAACTTACCTACAATTTGACTGTGTTTAGTGAATGCTTATAAGAATGATTCTTGTGCTTACTATCGTCCTCTATGTTGATGAAGAAAAAATGTAATTATACACGTTCGCGTTTGGGTGTGTGTGGACGGCAATATACACATGGATTGCATTGCAAAATAGTCACAATAATCGGAAATATTACTGGTTACATTCAGAACTCGCACTTCCGATTTCAAATAGCAAAAATCAAGAATCAAATATGAATGAATAGTAAAAAATATTGCTTTGTTAAAAAACAATGTGTGCTTTTTACACTTGCAGAATGACATATAATCTTGTAATGTTTTAAATAAACAGGCCATAGAGTCTCAAAGTTAGCATACGTGAAGATCACTAACAATATAGTGTTCAAGTTATGCAGGATTTCAGAAGACTATTCATTATATTTCGTTTCTGTCCTGTTCCGTTAAATGTAACATTGATTCTACTCATCCAAACATGCTCATACACACGTACACTTCGGTGGCAGCAACACTGTTGTCTAATATCTGAACTCTGAACTCTTTTTTTATGTTTTTGATAAGGAATAGAATTCACGGCATTATGAATGCAAGGAAATGAATTGAGAAAAGGTATCTTCTAGCAGGACAGATGTGCGGCTGGTGAAATGAGAAAACGGAAAGCAGAGTTCGAATTCAGTTCGTTGCTTATGCTTAAATACCTTTGGAACAAGTATGAAACCATCCCGTCTCCCCAGATATGGGTTAAATAGAAGGACTTCTATCTGGTACAAATTGTTAATACTGAAAAATGGTTAATGCAATATACACGCGTAAAAATTTTTTAAAAAATCTATTTATTACAATTCAAAATATGTTTCGGCTTGAAATAACTCAAAAGGGTTGATAATCTGGAAAATAAGCGTAACACACAAACCTTTAAACCCATAGAATTAGTGGTTTATGCGATTCAAGCAATATTTGTGAGGTGTGCTTGTTTTTATTACATTCTTCTTTTTTTATGTGCGTGTCCATTCAGGACGTGGGCGATCATGACCTTCCTCGTCTTCCAGTCCCCTGTAGCTTTTAATAAGTTTCGTCACTTTGTTATTTCTCCCAAACCGTGGTCTACCATCCATATACTGAAGCTCATCAAGTATGTTGCGCTCTGCATTCCTCTCTGCCTCTTTCCCTCAATTTATCCAGTGAGTATCAGGTCTTCTAAGCCCTCCTTCCTCATTACCTACCCCAGAAATTTCAACTGCCTCTTCCTGATCTTAAGTTTCCTTTTTGTTTCCATTTTCTCCAAAACCTCGTCGATGCTCATATGTTCGGTTCATGGTATCCTCAATATCTTTCTGTAGAAAGACATTTCGGTACTTCAAGTCTCTTCTTCATCTTCGAAGAGATTGTCCATCATTCGCTGCCATACAGATACAGATATCACGTTACAATTCAGTACTCATTTTTTGTTTTTGTTTCTAACGGAATTTTTTTGTCTCTTAATACTCTGCTTAACTTTTGGAATGTATCTTTGGCCATTCCAATGCGTCTTCGGATCTCAGTGTCGCACTTTCCGTTCTCTGTTAGAACAATTGCTAGATATTTAAATTTATGCACTTGTTTGAATTTAGTAACTCTGATTTGTAATTTTCATTCTGGACTCATCCTTTTACCGATAACCATTCATTCACATTGACTAATGCAAACATTATACTGCTTTGGTAATGTACTTATTGTTTCTTCTACAAGGTATATAGTATCGTATATGTAACTTACGTATTGCCTTATGTACGCTTTTACGAGTAAGAGTTAATACGTCTTTTTTAGTCATTCACTGATTTACTATTTGTATAATATTTAATATCTGCAATTAATGGGAAAAGGAGTAGATTATGTTTAAAATTAAGAATGTGTTATGTAAAATAATTGCGTGTATCATGATTAGGATAACAGATGTAGCTGCGTACTGTATTTAGATTTTATTATATCGGCTAGAGTACGCCTGATTTTTTACCCACTTATTATTGCATCTTTTGTTTTCGTTATTTTTTTTCCAGTTTTGTTTTCTCCGTCTAGCAATAAAGCTGTTGATGTTTCGCCTGCTTTCAACATTATGAATAGAGTTGAAGGTGTTATTGCAGCAATTGAGGTTGCAATACTTACACGAAGGAGCAACAAAAGCATCACTTCACTGGAACTGTCGAGCATCATTAGCGCATTAATACCAAAATTAATTCCCAATAGGCAAGTTGCCATATATATTCTTAATTTCATTATGATTTACAAATTGTTTAGCAAGATAGATAGATAGATAGATAGATAGATAGATAGATAGATAGATAGATAGATAGATAGATGGAGAAATAGATAGATATTAACAGACTGAGACAGATGAAAAATGGATAGACAGACATATAAACAAACTGTCCTTCATAGCTAGATAGATAGCAATGACTGAGATAGATCAATATATAGGAACAAAACTGAGATAGATAGATAGATAGATAGATAGATAGATAGATAGATAGATAGATAACAGTCTGAAATAGATGAAAAATGGATAGACAGACATATAAACAAACTGTCCTTCATAGATAGCAAATGACTCAGATAGATCAATATATATGAACAAACTGAGATAGATAGATAGATAGATAGATAGATAGATAGATAGATAGATAGATAGATAGATAGACTGAAATAGATGGAAATGGATGGACAAGCATATAAACAAACTGTCCTTCATAGATAGCCAATGACTCAGATCAATATATATGAACAAACTTAGATAGATAGATAGATAGATAGATAGATAGATAGATAGATATTAACTGACTGAGACAGATGGAAAATGGATAGACAAACTGTCATTCATAGCTAGATAGATAGCAATGACTTAGACAGATCAATATATAGGAACAAAACTGAGATAGATAGATAGATAGATAGATAGATAGATAGATAGATAGATAAATAGATAGATAACAGTCTGAAATAGATGAAAAATGGATAGACAGACATATAAACAAACTGTCCTTCATAGATAGCTAATGACTCAGATAGATCAATATATATGAACAAACTGAGATAGATAGATAGATAGATAGATAGATAGATAGATAACAGTCTGAAATAGATGAAAAATGGATAGACAGACATATAAACAAACTGTCCTTCATAGATAGCTAATGACTCAGATAGATCAATATATATGAACAAACTGAGATAGATAGATAGATAGATAGATAGATAGATAGATAGATAGATAGATAGATAGATAGATAGATAGATAGATAGATCTGAACCAATTGAGCTAGATATATAGAATTACACAAGTAGAAATCTATCAAATTACTCCTTTCTAATCGCGTGTATTTTTAATTACGACCCGAGAAGTGTTGATTTTTCCTGTGATCCAAACAGGGAAACCATTTCTACCTTTATATCCACCTCTGACTTTATGATCAATCCGATTTCATGTTTAACAAATACATCAGCCTATCGCGAAATATGGCTAACCTTAACCGTCAAAGAGTCTTAAGTTTATGGCCCTTAACTCTAACTCTTGAAATTTGTTTCCTCATCTTCAAATCAAAAATATTCAGATGCTCTAAGAATGCTTACCTGGCCATTTATTTGCTACAATGCAATTATTATGGCAGGTCTCTATACATTTACCCTGACTATATATAATTCAAATACTGATGAATTCTCATCCTAGATATGTAGAGAGAAGAAAGTATGTTGAAAAATAAAAATTTTCTCTTCTGTTTAGAGAAACCTATGATTAATAATGGATTTCTTTTAAAAATAATTAATTCCAGACTTTATAGTTGGCCTTAATGGGTTAATATTCAGTGAATAATGATATTTCATATTGAAAGCTAAAAACAGCTATATGACTAATGAAGTTAGCCTTACCGGAAATAAACCTCGGACGGAAAAAATGTTTCAAAAATGATTTCATTAAGATTTTAAAACTTTTTTCACGGGACTCATTTCTATTTCAGAAAGCCAGATTCGACTTTGTTTTTTTTTTTACTACTTTCACTGTTGTATTCATATAGCATTGTTTACCTGGCTGCATTGGTCTGGTTTAAGAAAAAATGAAAATTGCCATTTACTGGAATTTATAACGACGCTGGTGGCGATTTTTCATAGACGGCGCCAATTTGATTTCAATAGATGGAATCAATGATTGGGTTACGGACTTATTGATTTAACTCTGTTACTCAACTATCTCTCTCACTCATACTCTCGCTCTCTCTCTCTCTCTCTCTTTCTTTCTTTCTCTCTCTTTCTCTTTATCTATCTCTCTCTTTCTTTCTCTTTCTCTCTCTCTTACTTTCTTTCTCTTTCTCTCTCTTTCTTCACTCTTTCGCTTTCTCTCTCTCTTTTCTCCTTTCCCCTCTTTCTCTCTCTTTCTCTCTCTTTTCTCCCACCCTCTCTTTTTCTCTTTCTTTCTCTCTCTTTTCTCCCCCCTCTCTTTCTTTCTCTCTCTTTTCTCCCCCCTCTCTTTCTTTCTCTCTGCCTGTGTGTATTTTATTCTGGGTGTCTCTGACGACAGAATATTTACTCCGCATATGTAACAATTCATGAAAAATATAGGCTTAGGTTTTTTTTTTATCACCGGGCATCCCATATTTGTAGGTTTATGGCAAGGGAGACGAGCTACGTTAGAAATTTACCTTAACCCACTTTCAAAATTTTTGTCTGATCTGCTTTGTTTAGCGGCCTAGCAACTCCTTATGGGTCATTTAATACCGAAATTATATCTTCTTGAGAGCTTTGGTAATTTTTTTTCAACAAATGTATTTCTGGTAATTTTTTCTAATGTATTTTTATATTCTCATGTTTTGACAAGAGTTTAGGGGCTCACTATTTGCCCATAGCTGGGACCCTAACAGGTGCTACCACCATAGGTCAGAGCGAACCTGGGAACAGCAGTAATTGAGAGGGATTCAACGCACCTCAAAACTCTACGTTCAGAGGCCTTGCTGCCGGATGTAGTGTGTCGTCATACCCAGGACAACTGTCAAAAGTCATTAGGAAATTAAACTGCACGGTTACCAACATGTATCCATACTGAAGTGACCATCAGTTTGCAGATCCATATAAACAAATGTTTCTATGCTTCAGATGTGAATATGCCATAACCATGAATTCAGTGGCGTGTAGGCACCACAGTACAAACAATTTGGGATTAGATTACAGCCCTCTATTGAGCTGTTGTCCCAACCTAAAATGTTAGGAAGTAACGGCATTTCAGATGTTCTCCAACATCAATGGAGACTGCTTATTCTTGGCCGCCCCCAGTCACCTATTAATTATCCAACAAAAACGCTCATTTTATGAGTTCATCTCGTAAACCTTCGGGAAGTAGCGGACGGAGACAAAATGAGTTGCGGCCTTTGGAAAATCATCCGTAAGCATCTTTATCTACGGAAAATGTCCATGTGAGGAGTTCCTCGTTTACTTGGTTTTCAAGAAAAAAATGTAAATCAATTGCTCCCGTGAAATGTCAGCGAAAACTGAGAGAATATTTAGACTGAAAACTTATGTAGGAGAGATCATGTGTTCATCACTTTGGCTAAGAGAGTAAATAGTAAAGGCAGTATTAGCCGTTTCCTTATAAGGAAACATTTAATGACCGAACAACCAGTACTACTTTCGGTTGAAATTTATAAAAATCTTTCTGTTAAAACATTTTTTCAGGGAAATGAGTTTCTCAAGTCAAACAGCTGTTATCGCTCTTTCCAGCTTTTAGGGAGGTTTCCTTCCTAACCTTTTATTTGAAGCAGTGTGGGACATCAACATCTTGATTATGACATTATTTTCTCTTCGAGTTAAATATGATATCCGTTTTAGTTGTTGCTACTGGTGAAAGTCCCCAAGTGATATGGTTTCTGCTATCTAGTAATGTTCTTTGGTTGTTGTTTTGCCGCGTCAGATCATAATGTTCGAAGAAGGATGTCTTCATCAAGCTCAACAGGCGTCACTCGCTAAAAAACATTCTTAACCAGTGATCTGAGAAAGCTGGCAGTTTAGTTATTTCTGAATGGGTTTGGTTCAATGCATGACATCCATATGTAATTATAGATCCAACGAGGCTATTTAAGAACATGATTCGAGGTTCAGGTTAATCTTTGGGGTTTTGTAGCAGTTTGAGGTGTTAAGCAAAACTACTTCTGGTTCAGACTATTCAATATCCGTTTTCCTTACTGCCTATGTATAATGCAAGCAATGGGTTCCCCAACAACTAAAATACGTACCTGTCCAATTCTCGACTGAATAGGCTATGCTCAGTATCTTCCGAAACAAAATAATCAAGAATTGAAATTACAATCAAAACCCAGAGACGAGATATATTCGGATTTTACAAAAATATTGATAAATACACAAGTCTCATGAAGCACAAACGGAAGCACCGTTCTGAGGCTAGAAAATGTCCTGTCCTTCAATTCTACTCGCCTGATCTGGCGCTATCTGATCTTCACTTCATGAGGTTATTATTTGAAAGTTAGTAAAATGTTATTGTTTTTCATTTTTTTTTTCTTTTTTCAAAAATTTGACAAACCAATAACATCTTTCCTCTTGTATATAAATAGTTGTCACAAAATAAAATCCTTACATTTGCCTTAATACAGTTCCTCAGAGGAGGAAGCGCGTTGGCTAAGATAAGTAATTCTTTTGTCTTTATTCATATTGTCCTTTTACAGATATAATCTATCTGAAATGTTTAAACACACACACACACACATACATACATACATTGATCAAGAAAAATACCAAAACGTTTTTTCAAATAATTTTAATTTTCCCAAGTACTTTCAATCTCATCTGAGACTATTTTAGTGGTTTAAAATATCTGTCGTTGTGTATACAGTAGCTCCGTAAATTACAAATGTTTTTTCATTGTTCGTTTACAGCGTTTAAAATTGAAAATGTTTAGTTATGCAAGGCGGGTAACTTTGTAAATTTAAATAAAAGATTTTTTTTAACTATAATATATTTTTGTAAAAGTTTTACTGCCACAATCATTTAAAATCCTTGTTGCTATACTCATAGCTGACTTTATTTATTTGGGGCTACAGTTCTCTTATATAAAGGGCTTCCAGATTTTTAAGATTTTGCTTATTATTATTTTTGTCAAATACTAATATGTTTTCGAGTAATATCTGTCTAAACTGTGAATGTGGACATGAGTGTTCCTTTAAATGTTCTGGGATTGAACTATGCACATTCAACTGAAACGTTAGCCGTCTCGTTAACGTCGTCGTTGTAAAACCAACATATTTATTAACATTTTTTCTACAGCCACAAAGAAATTAATTCGTCCACTTGAAAGGATAAAAAGAGACATAATACGTCTAAATTATTTAACCAAACCTAGAATGAAAATGTGCTGCCCATATATATATATATATATATATATATATATATATATATATATATATATATATATATATATATATATATGTATGTATGTATGTATGTATACAAATAGCGTTCAGAAACTGCCATCTAAATCGTTACAATGCTTTTCACGATACGGTGATATCCAAATAATTTTTTTTTCGTCTGAAGATCATCTAGCGAGAACTAAGAACAATGATTTCGATTGGATTCCTTAAACGCTTCTTCGTGTTTGTTGTTGCTACGGCTTTGATTTACCTTGATTTCTAAAGGCATTCAGCAGGTTTTTGTTTTTTTAAGTGTCTAATTTTTGCTTTCTTTTTTCCTTTTGTTTTTTGCTTTTTTCTCATTTCTTTGTTTTTGTTTTTTTTTTACTTTTCCATGTTTTCTTCTTTGGTGGGATTTATATTGGTAGGGTTGTTTTTATACTTTATTATAAACAGAGCACTTACTTAAATATTTATATCTATAAAAATAACGTATAAACAGAAAATGTCTCAAAATAATTGTCGGACTTAGTTCATATCATAAAATATGTTGTCATTTGTTTATGTTAAGATACGCTTCGAGCAGATATGATCGTCGGAGAAAAATCACTGGAAATTTGTTGTTTAAAAACAGTAATTTGGCTTTGCTAACCAGACGTTTCCTGTCTACCTAAATAGCATAGCACGTCAAGCTATATGACGGTTCCGTGTAGGATACAGGTTCGATTCCACTCGGAGGACGCATATTGTCAATGCAATTTCTCGTAAATTCAGACCGGTAAATGTAGTTGATACTGTTTATTATAAACAGCATTTACTTAAATAGTTGTATCTATGAAAATAACATAAACAGAAAATATATAATTGTCGGACATAGTCTATTTCATTGGCTGGATTTTAAGTTTAAATCATATCGTTTTTTATTGTGCGTAGTGTCACCACAAATGTATTCACACGTTTCCGGTGTCTGTTTTTTAATTTTAATTTTAGGTCAGAGAATCGGTAGTGATTTATGCATCTGAAAATAATTCATATTTATCTGTATCTCACTCATTTAAACCGTTATTTAACTCCTCTCTTTAAAACTTCTCTCTGTTAAATTTTAATCCCCACCTTCACCTTTAGGCCTTCCTTTTCTTCTTTCTTATGTTAAACCTCTCTCTAGAGCTTTCATACATTTCCTTCTCACACTTGTTTTCCACTCCTGCACATACACACTCACTAAATTTTTTTTTTGTACCCGGAGTTATATTTTCCGATTTCTTTTTGAATTTGTAGGTCTAATGACTTGGATCGTGATTACGATTCCAATGTAATAAATTATAACTATGGAATATTAGTGTTTGAGACTTTTTATATTATATTCTTACTCTGTCCTGGACATTGAGTTCTACCTGGATTCTATCCTCTTGGGAATTTATGTATATATATATATATATATATATATATATATATATATATATATATATATATATTGCCCAGTAATATTATCAATATCTATCTGTCTATCTATCTATATATCTATATATATATATATATATATATATATATATATATATATATATATATATATATATATATATACAGGGTGACCAAAAAAATGGGAACTTTTTAACAATCCACTAAAACCAAGAGTGATGGAAGAAAAATATTTAATTCATAGTAATTGAAACCTTAAAACATGCCATTTATGAAACAATGATGGAATTTTCATTTTTTTTTTAAATTACGTCCTGTAGATGGCGTCCTCCTGTACGAATGCATTCTTGAAATCTGCTGTTGAGATTCCTCATTGACTGCTGCAACATCTCAGCTGGGATACTGTGAATTTCATTCTCGTTACTAAAATGGCGAAATGTTTACTTGCTCAAGGTCACTGTCTCGCAGTGTTGCCACTTGCTCATTTCTGGCAATACACACTTCAAAAATTCCCGTTTTTTGGGCTCACCCTATATATATATACATATATATTAATATATATATATATATATATATATATATATATATATATATATATATATATATATATATTATAATTGTTTTGTTTTTTAATATATTATCATAGCAACCATATTTTTAAAAAAAAACAATTATAATATTATGTTCTATCGAGCACTGTTTTTTAAAAATAAATGCTAAGAACTCTGAATTATAAATCTCATTGTTTTTCCTATTATTTTAAAATATATATATATGTGTGTGTGTGTGTGTGTGTGTGTGTGGCATAGCTTCATCTATTGAATCCTACACTCGCAAGTTTACAAAATTCGAAATTGCTTTGCGTCGCACATGCTCTGTATCTTTAATATAGTAAATCTTAGTAAATTATATATAATTATTGAATATAAGACTAAAACTAACATTTTCAGTAATAAGTTAAGCATCGTCCTACATGATTTCTTTAAAACCAAATCCGTTCATGAAAGACAGTTTCATATAACTGTAACCCGCCGGTGTTGATCAGTTGTCTTCAAGACATGTAATAATATCGACCATCGTGACATGCCAGGAAAGAGAGCCTCGTCAAGGTATCTGACCTCACCTAATTGATCAGAAGAAAATTTCTGCCGAATACGCTGGGAGCTTTGTGATACGTTTCACTAACTGCTTGCTGTCTAAACACAGAGCTGACATTGGTTTTCTATCAGATAAATGCCATTAAATATTCACAGAGCACAGACGTGAAATCGTATTTATGGCAGAGAGTTTCTAGCAGTGCCACTTGTCTTATAGGAAAAGGGATACTGTCTGTTATTCTTGCGAGCAACTGTTTGACAATATTACCGGAAATTTCCGGTCCGCGACATGTATGAATAATTTAGGCGAAAATACCCTTAGATAACCACGGTCAGGTTCTATTTATCTCGGAAAATAAAGCAAACCACACACGTGTGTAAGTGTGTGTGTGTGTGTGTGTTTAAGCAGAACTAAAAATGCACTGTAAAAAAGATACTCCCTTTCTCTCACTCTTTCTCTCAAACAGATAAAGGTTATTTCAGACGTACAATTCAAAGCGTGTATCATTTTATACTTTGTGAGCACACACACTGACAAACGCATATATATATATATATATATATATATATATATATATATATATATATATATATATATATATATATGTATGTATGTATATATATATATGTATATATATACACACACACACACACACACAGACACCCGAAAACATATATCTGCTTAATTTTTATTACAATTTTCCAGTTTGTGGTCAAATACAATACAAGTATATAGCGTTCCTAATCGCAATGGTATGCTGAAAATAACAGTTTCTATATAGAAAAAGGTTGGTCGAAATTTATGAAAATCATTCTCCAGAAACAGTGTTTCAGGAAAACAAAACTTCTTCAGTCTGCGGACTGTTATCGCTCTTTCTGGTCCCGATGAAAGTTTCCTTCCTAACCTTTTGTTTAAGGTTGTGTGTAATGTCTGTATATTGTTTTCTCTTCGAGTTACATGTGCTATTCATTTTAGTTGTTGCTGCTGTTGAAAGTCTTCAAGTGACCCGCCATGCCACTTACATCGTAGAAAACCGCCCACATTCCCTCTGTATTCGATCGGCAAGTAGTACGTTTTCCCCAAACAGCTTCTTCCTGCGAACCGCTGCCCTATGGAACAGTCTCCCAAGAGGGTGCTCTCCCGATCACTACAATCTTAACCTGTTCAAGTCTAGAGTTAACCGTTATCTTTCCCTGCTACTAATATAAACTACCCCTTAACGTAACCCTCTACCTCGAGTAGGGTGTTTTTTTTCTTATTTGTTAACTTTCTTTGTGATTCTTTAGTCATTTTTAATCTTCTTTCTTTTTATGTGCCATGTCCTTTCAGGACGTAGGCGATCATGGCTCTCCACCCCCTCTATCCCTTGCAGCTCTCAACAAGTTCCTTCTCACTGCTACCTCCCCAGACCACGTTCTGCCATCCACTTGCTTAAGGCTGCTAGATAGGTCACGCGTTGCTTTCCCTTGTCTCCCTTTCTCTCTATTCGACTCGTGAGTATCAGATTCTCCAGGCTCTCCTTCCTCATTATGTGTCCCAAAAACTTCAGTTTCCTCTTCCTGATGTTAAGTATAAGCCTCCTCATTGTTTGCATCCTCTCTAAGACTTCATCGTAACTCACACATTCGCTCCATGATATCCTTAGTTATCCTTCTGTAGAACCACATCTCCGTTGCCTCGAGTCTCTTCTTGATCTTTGAAGAAATCGTCCAACATTCGCTGCCATGAAGACTGATCTTAAAAAACGATTGCATCTGACAGAGTAAACGTTTCTGTTGGACATCATGCATGGCATCTATATGAGAGTTTAGATCTGGCAAAGTTATGTAAGAACATGACTCGAGTTCTCGAGTTAATATTTGACACAAGCGGAATCTATCCATTCTTCAGTTATCTGCTATACTAAATGTATTATAACAGGTATATAATGGTATTTAAAATTTTTAGGGATTATTAAATTCACATTTTGAATTTGTGTGATCTTTAAGGGCTACTCTCATTCCAATTACAGATCATGTTTTCTGTTTTGAACAGATTTTTCTAAAGTCCTAGATCCTGGAACACTTGGAAAATATTGACATTTTTTTTCAGAATCCTTCTGATACAAACGATGAATGCTTATGTCATCAGCATAGCCCCACTCAGCATCGGTAAACTGGCCTCTAAATGGAAAACAAAAGCATTATTTTCTATTAGTAGATTTGTTTGGAATGTAGTATGAAATTATTAAATGATCAGTGCCTATCTCTGCTCATCTGTGCTTGTACACGCGCAGAAAATGCTAGAATAAAACTTTTAATATCTTTTTTTGCACAGATAATGTTAATAATAGTGACACAATTGATTGCATAAAATAAGCAAACAAAACATGACGACATACATAGTTAGATAGATCGATAGATAGATAGATAGATAGATATTACTAATTTTTTCGTGAATTTTCATTTCATGATAATTTTTCTTGCATCATAAACTCAGATGCCTACCACATACACACACACACACATATATATATATATATATATATATATATATATATATATATATATATATATATATATATATATATATTACATGAGATAGATAGATACTCAATTTTTTTTTCTTTGCTTTTTCTTTGCATCATAAACACAGATGCACACCACCGATATATATTTTTTATTCTGTATCTGTTCTTATATGAATAACCCCAAAAACATAAATCTTTTCGTTTCAACCGATTCTGAAGGATTGGATGCGGATTTGCCTTGGATTCATTTCAGAAAAGGCTAAAATTAATTTCTTGCTCCCGAGCCATTCTAAAAATGAGATGAGGATTTGCCTTTAATTCGATACAAAATGCTGGGAAAAATATATTAACAACTTTCGACATGAACTAAGAATTATAAAGAAAACATACAGAATGAATATTAACGACATTGTTAAAAGTCATTCATTTTCTTTCTTCTTTAATCACGAGAAACTCCAGCTTAGGGGAAACGTGCTAACATTCATTATTTAAGCATACACCCATTTCTTACTTTCGTTTATGGATGTGATGAAGCCTGGAATGGCGAAATACATAATCAAATCTATTTTCAATTAAATTTATTTTCATGGAACGTTTTCCATTTCTCAAATATATATATATATATATGTGTGTGTGTGTGTGTATGTGTGTGTGTGTGTGTGTTTGTGTGTGTGTGTGTGTGAGAGAGATAGATAGATAGATAGATAGATA
The DNA here is from genome assembly GCA_964036315.1 of Acanthosepion esculentum. Taxonomy (NCBI): domain Eukaryota; kingdom Metazoa; phylum Mollusca; class Cephalopoda; order Sepiida; family Sepiidae; genus Acanthosepion; species Acanthosepion esculentum. The sequence goes on along the minus strand of OZ038476.1, from coordinate 118,185,373 downwards.
GATAGATAGATAGATAGATAGATATTACTTAATTTTTCTTGCATTTTCTTTGCTTCATAATTTTTCTTGACATCTGGGTACAACTGAGTTTCATTTTTACATAATTCACGCACGCACACACACACACACACACACACACACATACATATATATATATATATATATATATATATATATATATATATATATATATATATATATATGTATATGTATATATATGCATTGTGTATTTGCCTATCCTATGACCGGCATTGAAGTCAAAAGAGTTTGGGTGAATATTATAAATGCATCTATTAATACTGAGTCGTCGGTGTTCGCCTTCACTCTGTTAGGCATAGCAGTGACATGTTCTGCAATCACCGGCTGGGGAATTTCTGTCCAAGTCGGATTCAGAAACTAAAGCAATTCGTCATGGAAGCCAGTTTTACAACTTTTTGTACATTGATCTATGTGATGAGGCCCAGATATGTTCAATTGGTTTAATTTCCGATGGCTGACTTTCCCATTTGTAGAAATAGAATGATATTTTGCGCCAACCACGCTTTGGTCACATTCACAACATGTCATGGAGTACCTTCTTGCATGAAACATGTGTCATCTTCGACTGACAAAAATGGGAAGAAGTAAATCCTGAAGCATGGAACTGTATTTTGAATCATTAATGTTGTCAGCGAATTCGTTCAATACCGACGGAGCAATGCACCAAATTGCTCCCCAAACAATCATAGAAAACCTACTGTGTTTGAAAGTTGGTTGCAGGAGGTTCTTGAAAAAAACTACCTTCTTGTTGATTGTAGTCTGAAAAAGCTTACTGATAGGTCTATACTGGGAGGGGAAAGATCTCTCATCCCCGTTCTTGAAGACCGGGCATACGCTTGACACCTTCCACGGTCTTGGGAAGGATTTCACCTTAAAGAAGTGGTTGAATAGAGAGAGACAGAGAGAGAACAATTGACTATTGTTCCTCCAATAAAAGGCCCAGAAGCCATTCAAGGTAGGGTATTACTAAATGAGACTGTAGTATGGGCGCAGATTATAACAATACTAGCGTAAAATCCATCCTATCGGACGCCATTTAAGCTAGCTTTTCCGGAGAGCTCTTGATTAGGCCATCGACTTGCTCAGGAGCTTGTGAGTCCCTAAATATTTGCATATTCTCAGCATTGGAAGTTCTCCTGGCTGTCATTTGATGTGGATTTTTATTTACACGAGACTAAGCTTATCTTTTAAAAGTTAAACGATAATTCTACTGCCACCACATAATTTAAAGACAGTTTTATGTACGTAGGTTGTTACTTTCCATACAAACAATTATTTTTATTTCATGGGTGTCTTCGGATTTCACAATAAATTTCGATTTCTTCTCAAATTTATTTCCAAGTCATAAAAGTTTTTATCGTACAAAAAATTAATCTAAAAGAAATCACGTAAAAAGTCTCCGAAAACAATTGCAGTAAGGAAAACTTGGGACTCCAAAATTCCAGGATAGCGGGTCTGTTGGGCGATTTAACCAGTTGGGTGGACGATGAGTAACTGAACAGAAAAAAAAAGATGGTTGATTCGAAAATTTGGTGGGTGACCGGATTTTGAGTATTAAAAGTTATTTCAACATATACTACTCGAAAAAATATTAAAAGGAGATATGTAAAGAACCGACATGAAAATTTTTTTAAAAATTCATTACGCTTAATAGGAATAACTGGGTTACATTCCTAGATAAGATATAGTTTGGTTTATTTTGTTTTGCGGCATATCAACCTCAATGGGTTATTTAATGCTGACAAGTCTTTTTTAGGATAGGTTCGTATGAATAGACTGGTTTGCCTTGTTTTGCATTTAATACCAACAAGATTGCTGGTAATATTATTATTTTTTTTAAATGTATTGCTGGTAATAAATTTTTGCAAAAATGTTTTGCTGGTATTAAATCCAATTTTTACACTTTTATAGTGTGTTAACTATTTGCCCATGGCTGGGACCCTAACAGGTGCTGTCACACCAGTTCATAGTGAATCTAAGCACACCAGCAATTAAGAAGTCTTTCCACACTTCTCAAAATCTCCTGATCAGATGACATGCTGCTGGATTTAGTTTATCGTCATACCCAGGATGCTAGATACAAATAACTCCGCCAACAAACAATTTTTTCGTATTTTCTATAGTTTCTACAGTTTTGAGAAGGGTCATTAACATTCAAAATGTTCTTCAGACGAAAAAACATTCTTTTTTGGATAGAAATCGGTTAAAGGAAGACCACCACCAACAATAAAATATTCGCTGAATTTTTATTAGTGTGTATTCTTTTTAATTTAATAATTATGAACAAAAATCATTTTTTTTTTGTCGACATTTGCAAGGTTAACCAAAACCATAAAACTAAATTATATATAGTTTTCAATGGTCAAGTTTGATTTCGTTAGTTCTTTAATACGGCAGTAGCAGTAGCAGCAGCAGCAATCGCCGTAGCATTAGTCAGCTTCATTTGTTACCCCCCTTCGGTATTCTTTACTACAATATAAAGTCAGTTTACGAACCAGTAACAAACTTTTACCGGACAATTTTGGTATGCTTTTGAATATTTACTTTTGAATATTTACTATAAAAGTGGGCGGTGGAAAATGTTGATGACGCCAAAAGAGGTGCGGAACCCCTGATTTGACCTGTACAGTGAGACAATCCTAAGAGAACTAGAGCACTTACTAGGATTAATTATTGGTGATAACAATAAAAATTATACCGTGTTGGAGGCAGGCACCGAAAACGTCGGAAAAGTATAGACAAGGTACTGGAGGAAATTGAGTAGAAAGGTCCTCGACTTCAGTCACTTTCCACCGTTATGAAGTGACTTCCTTACATCGATGAACCTACCAACCGAGATGGCAAAACAAGGAATGGGGGTTATGTAGAAGTGACAAACTACAAAGGATCGAAAGTTGTAGAGAGCTATGACTGCCCATATTCTGAAAGGGCATGGCACATAAAAAAGGACACATATGAATGGTAATTTTCAAAGTGCAGCTTATATGTAGCATAAGACCGAAAGCATGGGCACCCAGTGAGGATCTAACTCACTACTCAGTCGCAATTGCTCTAACGAGACAAGCTTACTATTACACTACTACGAGGTGTCATATGATTTTCTAAGCGTAGTTTGGATGTGGCACAAGGCCGAAAGTATATGGCACCCAATGAGGATTGAACTCACTGTTCAGTTGTAATTGATCTTGCGAGACAAGCTTGCTAGCCATTGCACCACATCGAAGTGCCCACATATGAACATATGCATTTATGTTTGATATGATCGTTGTGTAGACAGATTAAGTTTAAAACACTTCAGTTCTTGTCTCTCCATATGAATACAGATTAATGAAGAGACACATGTCTCGCTATCAAGATTAACCATAAGTTATTGTGTTTAAAACGCAAACTATTACATGAAAGAAGGAAGAAAGGAGGGTATATGGAACATTGATAATGTATTATTCATTAATCAACCAGTTTCACGAAAGAGAGAGGGCAGTGAAGAGTAAGAGACGTTAAGAGCAAATAAAACAAATATTGGAAGAATGAAGAAGAGAAAAAAAGGAAGGAAGGAAGCAAGCAACTAAAAAGAATATTGAAAGAATGAAAAGAAAAGAAAAGAAAAGTGTCATATAGAAAGAAAATGAGTAACTACCGACACTTAGGTTCGAGCGTGACACTCTGGACTTATGAATATATGTTTTCCGCCAGGTGTATAAACAGTGATGTCAGGCTACCGACTGCAGTGATTATTGAGGGACAATTGAGTGGAACTATCCAGTCGAATTAGTGTGAATTATTGTGCGTCGGTGATTTGGGTTTTGATTTAGGATTTATCGGACGTTAAGTCGAACCGCGCTACTAAGAAACTATTCACTGAAATGGTTAATTATCTTTGGTTGACATTTACTTCTTTGTTCTTGTTAAGTATTTATTTGCGGTTGTAATTATATACTGTTTTATTTTAACATTGAAGTCTTGAGTTATACTTAATTATTAACGACCACCGTACGTCACAAAAAAGGAAGTAGGAAGGAAAAAAGAAAGCAAATAATACGAATGGAATAATTAAAAAAGAAAGTTTTTTTTTTCTAAAGCGATAGAATGATAGAAAATAAAAACACTGAAGGAGGAAGCAACGTCGTATAATTTAATTCACACTACTTTTTATTCTTTAATTTTTACAGTAAGGTTCACCCACTACACGAGTAAGAGGCAGTTTATGCGGATAGGAAGGGAAAATAACGGTTAACCCGAGTCTTGAAGGGGTCTAGAGGGTAGTGATCATGGAAACATCCTCTAGGGAGTAGATTCCACAGGGCAGTATAAGGAGGGAATGTGGTTGGTTTGCTACAATGTGACTGACATAGCTGGTCACTGATGTGAAGGTAAGAACTGGCGAACGAAGGAATGTAACTCGTTCGAGCACTTCCCATGGAAGACGTTATTGATGGATGAGAGATACGAAGAAACAAGCAAGATAACCTTAAGATGAACAAGAAAAAAAAGGAACGAAATAGGAAGAATGAAAGCAACCAAAACGAATATTGAAAGAATAAAGAAGAGAAAAAAAGAAGGAAGGAAAAAAGCAAAAGAGTTTACTGAAAGAATGAAGAAGAGAAAAAAGAAAGAGGTAGGAAGAAAGAAAGCAACAAAAAGACTATTGAGAGAATGAAGAAGAGAGAAAAGAAACGAGGTAAAAAGAAAGAAAACTACAAAAAGACTATTGAGAGAATGAAGAAGAGAAAAAAGGAACAAGGTAGGAAGAAAGAAAGCAACAAAAAGACTATTGAGAGAATGAAGAGGAGAAAAAAGGAACGAAGTAGGAAGAAAGGAAGTAACAAAAAGACTATTGAGAGAATGAAGAATAGAAAAAAGAAAGGAAGTAAGAAAGCAAGTAAAACGAATATTGAAAGAGTGAAGTAGAGAAAAAAGGAATGAAGTAAGAAAGCAAGTAAAACAAATATTGAAAGAATGAAGAAGAGAAAAGAAAGAAGGAAGCAAGCAAGTAAAACGAATATTGAAATAGTGAAGAAGAGAACAACAAGAAACGGGGTAGGAAGAAAGAAAGAAAGTAAAAAATATTGAAATAGTGAAGAAAAGAAAAAGGTAGGAAGAAAGAAAGCAAGTAAAACGACCATTGAAAGAGTGAAGAAGGGAAAAAAAGAAGGAAGTAAGCAAGTAAAACGAATATTGACAGAGTGAAGAAGAGGAAAAAAGTAAGTACGAAAGCAAGTAGAATATTGAAAGAATGAAGTGGAAAAAAGAAAAGAGGTAGGAAGAAAGAAAGCAAGTAAAACGAATATCGAAAGATTGAAGGAGAGAAAAAAGGAATGAAGTAAGAAAGCAAGTAAAACGAATATTGAAAGAGTGAAGAAGGGAAAAAACAAACGCGGTAGGAAGAAACAAAGCAAGTAAAACGAATATTGAACGAGTGAAGAAGAGAAAAAAAAAAGTAAGAAAGCAAGAAAAATGAATATTGAAAGAGTAAAGAAGAGAAAATAGGAAGGAAGTAAGAAAGCAAGTAAAACGAATATTGAAAGAGTGAAGAAGAGAAAAAAGAAGTAAGAAAGCAAGTAAAACGAATATTGAAATAGTGAAGAAGAGAAAAGAATGAAGAAAGAAATAAAGCAAGTAAAAGAAATATTTAAAGAGTGAAGGAGAGAAACATACGAAAGAAGGAAGCAAGCAAGTAAAACGAATATTGAAAGATTGAAGAAGAGAAAAAAGAAAAGTGATAGAAAGAAAGAAAGCAAGTAAAACGAATAATGTAAGATTGAAGAAGAGAAAAAAAGAAACGAGGTATTAAGAAAGAAAACAGGTAAAACAAATATTGAAAGAGTGAAGAAGAGAAAAAAAGGAATGAAGTAAGAAAGCAAGTAAAACGAATATTGAAAGAGTGAAGAAGAGAAAAAAGAAAAGTGATAGGAAGAAAGAAAGCAAGTAAAACGAATAATGTAAGAATGAAGAAGAGAAAAAAGAAACGAGGTATTAAGAAAGAAAACAGGTAAAACAAATATTGAAAGAGTGAAGAAGAGAAAAAAAGGAATGAAGTAAGAAAGCAAGTAAAACGAATATTGAAAGAGTGAAGAAGAGAAAAGAATGAAGAAAGAAATAAAGCAAGTAAAAGAAATATTTAAAGAGTGAAGGAGAGAAACATACGAAAGAAGGAAGCAAGCAAGTAAAACGAATATTGAAAGATTGAAGAAGGGAAAAAAGAAAAGAGGTAGGAAGAAAGAAAGCAAGTAAAACGAATATTGAAAGAGTAAAGAAGAGAAAACAAGAAGGAAGTAAGAAAGCAAGTAAAACGAATATTGAAGGAGTGAAGAAGAGAAAAAAGAAACGAGGTAGGAAGAAAGAAAGCAACTAAAACAAATATTTAATTAGTGAAGAAGAGAAAAAAGAAGGAAGTAATAAATCAAATAAAACGAATATTGAAGCAGTGAAAAAGATAAAAAAGGAAGGAAGTAACAAAGAAAGTGAAACGAATATTGAAAGAGTGAAGAAGAGAAAATAGAAAGGAAGTAAGAAAACAAGTAAAACAAATTTTGAAAGAATGAAGAAGAGGACAAAAAAGGAAGGAAGAAAGCAAATAAAACGAATACTGAAAGAATGAAGAAGAGAAAAAAGAAAGGAGGTATTAAGAAGGCCACTAAAACAAATATTGAAAGAGTGAATAAGGAAAAAAGGAAGGAAGTAAGCAAGTAAAACGAATATTGAAATAGTGAAGTAGACAAAAAAGAAAAGAGGTAGGAAGAAAGAAAGCAAGTGAAACGAATATTGAAAAAGTGAAGAACAGAAAACTAGGAATGAAGTAAGAAAGCAAGTAAAACAAATATTGAAAGAATGAAGATAAGACAGAAGAAACGAGGTAGGAAGAAAGAAAAAAAGCAAAAGGAATATTGAAGAGTAAAGAAGAGAAAATAGGAATGAAGTAAGAAAGCAAGTAAAACAAATATTGAAAGAATGAAGATAAGACAGAAGAAACGAGGTAGGAAGAAAGAAAAAAAGCAAAAGGAATATTGAAAGAGTAAAGAAGAGAAAATAGGAATGAAGTAAGAAAGCAAGTAAAACAAATATTGAAAGAATGAAGATAAGACAGAAGAAACGTGGTAGGAAGAAAGAAAAAAAGCAAAAGGAATATTGAAGAGTAAAGAAGAGAAAATAGGAATGAAGTAAGAAAGCAAGTAAAACAAATATTGAAAGAATGAAGATAAGACAGAAGAAACGAGGTAGGAAGAAAGAAAAAAAACAAAAGGAATATTGAAAGAGTAAAGAAGAGAAAATAGGAATGAAGTAAGAAAGCAAGTAAAACAAATATTGAAAAAGTGAAGAGAAAAAATGGAAAGAAGTAAGAAAGCAAGTAAAACGAATATCGAAAGAATGAAGAAGAGAAAAAAAGTAGCAATTAAGAAAGCAAGTAAAACGAATATTGAAGGAGTGAAGTAGAGAAAAAAGAAAAGAGGTAGGAAGAAAGAAAGCAAGTAAAACGAATATTGAATTGGTGAAGAAGGGAAATAAAGGAAGGAATAACCAAGTAAAACGACCATTGAAAGAGTGAAGAAGGGAAAAAAAGGAAGGAAGTAAGCAAGTAAAACGAATATTGACAGAGTGAAGAAGAGGAAAAAAGTAAGTACGAAAGCAAGTAGAATATTGAAAGAATGAAGTGGAAAAAAGAAAAGAGGTAGGAAGAAAGAAAGCAAGTAAAACGAATATCGAAAGATTGAAGAAGAGAAAAAAGGATGTAAGTAAGAAGGCAATTAAAACGAATATTGAAAAAGAGAAGAGAAAAAGGGAAGGAAGTGAGAAAGCAAGTAAAACGAATACTGAAAGAGTGAAGAAGGGAAAAAAACGCGGTAGGAAGAAACAAAGCAAGTAAAACGAATATTAAAAGAGTGAAGAAGAGAAAAAAGAAGTAAGAAAGCAAGAAAAATGAATATTGAAAGAGTAAAGAAGAGAAAATAGGAATGAAGTAAGAAAGCAAGTAAAACGAATATTGAAAGAGTGAAGAAGAGAAAAAAGAAGTAAGAAAGCAAGTAAAACGAATATTGAAATAGTGAAGAAGAGAAAAGAATGAAGAAAGAAATAAAGCAAGTAAAAGAAATATTTAAAGAGTGAAGGAGAGAAACATACGAAAGAAGGAAGCAAGCAAGTAAAACGAATATTGAAAGATTGAAGAAGAGAAAAAAGAAAAGTGATAGGAAGAAAGAAAGCAAGTAAAACGAATAATGTAAGAATGAAGATGAGAAAAAAGAAACGAGGTATTAAGAAAGAAAACAGGTAAAACAAATATTGAAAGAATGAAGATAAGACAGAAGAAACGAGGTAGGAAGAAAGAAAAAAAGCAAAAAGAATATTGAAAGAGTAAAGAAGAGAAAATAGGAATGAAGTAAGAAAGCAAGTAAAACAAATATTGAAAAAGTGAAGAGAAAAAATGGAAAGAAGTAAGAAAGCAAGTAAAACGAATATCGAAAGAATGAAGAAGAGAAAAAAAGAAGCAATTAAGAAAGCAAGTAAAACGAATATTGAAGGAGTGAAGTAGAGAAAAAAGAAAAGAGGTAGGAAGAAAGAAAGCAAGTAAAACGAATATTGAATTGGTGAAGAAGGGAAATAAAGGAAGGAATAAGAAAGTAAAACGAATATTGGCAGAGTGAAGAAGAGACAAAAACAAGGAAGGAAGAAAGGAAGTAAAACGAATATTGAAAGATCGAAGAAGAGAAAAAAAGGGATGAATTTAGAAAGTAAGTGAAACGAATATTGAAAAAGTGAAGAAGAGAAAACTTGAAGGAAGTAAGAAAGCAAGTAAAACAAATATTGAAAGAATCAAGAGAAAGAAGAAACGAGGTAGGAAGAAAGAAAAAAGTAAAACGCTGAATGGAAGAATGTAAAACAAATATTGAAAGACTGAAGAAGAGAAAGTAGAAACGAGGTAGGAAGAAAGAAAAAAATAAAAACGAATATTGAAAGAGTGAAGAAGAGAAAAAAAGTAGTAAGAAAGCAAACAAAACGAATATGGAAAGAATGAATAAAAGTGAAAAGACCGTTGAAATAAGAAAGAAATCAACTAAACAAATAGTTTTTATGTTTATTCATTCTTTTTCATATGTCTTGAAATAATTGTTGGACTTTGTCCATTTCGTAATGTGTAAACAAATAGTGTAATTAAAAAAGATCACAGAAAAACACTTGCAAAAGCAATACAATGAAAGAATATAAAAACACTGAAGAAGGAAGAAAAGTGGTATAATTTCATTCACACTAATTTTTATTTGTTAATTTTTACAGCGAGGTTCACCCTCTACAGGGCCCAGGGTACACTCGAGTCAGAAGGATACTGACTAAGAGGCAAGAATCCACAGAGTACGCATTAAGAAGCTGTTCGAGTAGAACTTATTTCTTATTAATGGAATACGAAAGGAATGAGGGTGGTTTGCAACAATGTGAGTGGCATAGCGGGTCCTTCCCGTAGATGTTAGAACTGGTGGAAGTAAGGAATGCAGCTCGTCCGAGCACTTCCCGTGGAAGTAGTAATAGAGCAGTTTGAGGCTTATCACAACCCGTCCTCGAGAGAGAAAGGTTGTGCGGTGGAAAATCATTTTTCACCCACAAGGACTGGGAGATGCTTTTGGACTCTATCGATACTGGAAAGTGACTAATGGTAATAGTTAGATTGGCCGTCTCTATACGGGAAGCATTCGACATCCACTGATCGAACAATAATCTCGATTGAAATTTATATTATTTTCCTAAAACCGTTTTTTCAGGGATTTAAACGTTTGAAACCTGCAAGTTGTTATGGCTATTTCCTGTTGGCGATTTCCTTCCTAACCTATTCTTTAAGGCATTGTTAAAAATCAACATCTTGATAATATCATTACTACTTTCCCCTTTAGTTACTATTCATTTTAGTAGTTGTGGCTGTCGGAAGTCTTCAAGTGATGTTGGTTTTCTTACTTAGTAAAACACTTAGTTTGTGATTCAATAGCGCCAGTCGATACGATGTGATGAAGTATTATCCCCTTTAAGACTTGAGTAGACGGTTGTATATAATTGCCAATTTACTCATTTCTGAACAAATTGGAGTCTCGACCCGACAAAGCTATTTATTAACATTCGTCAAGATCTGAGGTTAATATTTTGGTTTTGTAACATCTTGTGATATAGTATAATCCTCCCCCCTAGCGCAAACTATTCGTTTTCTCCTATACTAAATGGTGGACTCTCCCGTCGTATTAGACGTATGAGGGTCAAGCAGCTCAGTTCATAGGAACCGACAGCCAGACACAAGCACATATGATCTGATTATAGTGATGAAGGCTTTGTGCAGAACCAACCACTCTTTTTGAAGGGACGAATACAGAGATCTGGTGCACTACGTGCCACAAGGTCCCCAAACGACCCTCGGCAGGTTTTGAATTCAAAGTTGTCCTTCATCTAGACCAGTTGTCATGCAAGGATATAAAACAGTCTGTCCTGCTATTTACCCATAGCTGGAGAGAGAAGAAGAGGTTTAATACCTTTCCGAAAGGTGTTAGCAAGTAAGTGAATGCAATGGATCGACTGGATATTCGAACTCAGCATTCCGATTCCTCAATCCAAGTTGCTATTTACCGTGCCTCCTACCTATACTAAATATGTTATAACTAATCAATACACCGAGGTATTTGAGGTATTTAGAATATGTTAATTTTACTTTCTATATTTTATGATACATTCAGGGTATGTAGCATCACAACAATTGAAATAATTAGCATTATAAAAACCATTGCAAAAGTTTCCAGCGACATCTTTTGTACAATCCTAGGGAAATCTGTGAAGTTTGTTCATTTTTTAATGTGTCTTCGATTAGTTAGAGATGCCAACAAGATTTGGGAAAATTTTCTGTAGCTAGAAAAATGGGTTCTGTTGAACTCACAAAAAAGAAATATCAGTCGGCATTTAAAAAGTTGTTTTTCACCAGTGAATATATTATCTAAAGCTGTCATTTTCGGAAAAGACGGTTGATAGCGATCTAAAACAAAGGAAGTCATAGCAAAACCATATAAAGCCTACAACATTTCATTTTAATTTAAACTACAAGAGAAAAAACAAAATGACTGCCTCCTGTTTGGTGGAATTCAAAGAAAATTCTTTTAATGCGAATTACTG
>OZ038476.1:118121704-118169204 GCA_964036315.1 Acanthosepion esculentum | reverse complement strand
CTTCTTCTTCTTCTTCTTCTTCTTCTTCTTCTTCTTCTCCTCCTCCTCCTCCTCTTCCTCCCCTTCTTCTTCCGTAAACTATTTTAAAGTTCTAATTTCTTTCTCATTCATTCATTTTATTTTTAAATTATACCGTTAGTTTCTATTTCACCTTCTTCACATCTATTTTTACTTCCTTTTTTCCATTCACTTTTTCTTTTTTTCTTTGTTCTTTCTTACGTGTTTATTTGTCTTTCATTTGCAAATTCTTATTCTTTCTTTTCTTTTCCCTCTTTATCTGTTTTTTTTAATTTTAAGTTCATTTTCTTTTTCTTTTTTTGACTTCTTTCCTATTTCTGCTTCGCAATTTTTACGTTCAGTCCATTTTTAATTTAATTCCATCTTCATTTTTATTTACTTTTCAAGTAATATATATATATATATATATATATTTATATTTGAATATTCATATATCCGGTTGCTGGTGTTGTTACACATTCCTCACGAGCAAGATTGGACAGTGTTCAATCCCAAGTAAAACCTTAATTTCTAATACTGAATTATAATGTTGATAGATCCCTCTAGATAGATATTTACCCAGTTGTTGCAATCCACATTTTTAAATGAAAACATAAAATATCCGAATAAATTTTAAAACACAAGAGGTTTTACTAAATTTTCAGTGGTAGCCAGAGTTTGAGATCCCCCCTCTCACTCCCTCTCTCTCTCTCTCTCTCTCTCTCTCTCTATCTATCTATCTATCTATCTTGTCATATCAATAGGATTGATACAAATATTAGTCACTTAGCTGATTGATGTTATATTAAGCACCTCAATTCTGGAGTTTCGTAGACGAACGTTTGGTAATCGATCTGTCCACTCGTCAGAAGACTTCAGCAATAAAACAGTGGGTAATAAAGCAATGCTTGATATTTAATAACAGATCTAAATTCTGTACTACTAATAAATATACATTTTTTGCTCACATCACTGAGTTTCATATCATGTATTCTCTAGTCATATATATGTATATATACATATACATATATATATATATGCACATTTCATTAAAAACGACTAACAAGGTGCTTTTATTTAGTTTTTGTCAGTCGTTTTTAATGAAATGTGCATGAAAGAAGGATTGCTGCCTAAATACACACACACACACACACACACACACACACACACACATATATATATATATATATATATATATATATATATATATAATAGCTTACCCTGAAGACCCGTTTAGGTGAAACCTAGGTAGGTTTTCCTGGCTCTTTAGGATTTATTTTATTTATTCCCGCTCTTCTTAGCGTATTGAGCACTCTAAATTTTAGTCTTACTACTCGCTTGGGTTTTTTTTTCTTTCGACTAAAGACTTAAGGCACTGGACGATTTGTTTCGCCCTGTTCAAATGTTCTTAGTTCTTTACTTTTTTTCCAGTTTTTTCTCGGGTAAGGATTTGTTTTGACATATCTACAAGTTCTGCTATCCGAGGCTTTTTTCAACCGGGTATTACTATTAATGAATATATATATATATATATATATATATATATATATATATATATATATATATATATATATATATGTGTGTGTGTGTGTGTGTGTGTGTGTGTGTGTGTGTGTGTGTGTGTGTGTATATATATATATGTATATATGAATATAAAATAAAGAAACAAGTAGGAAACGTTTATCAATATACGATGTTTCACTTTTCTTAAATCCTCATCAGAAAAGAGAATGAGATTTTCAATTATTCTCCGGATGTCATCCTCTGATGAAGCGTTAAGAAATGTGAAACATGTTAGATTGATAAACGTTTCTTATTATTTACCTTATCTACCTTATCATATATATATATATATATATATATATATATATATATATATATATATATATATATATATATATATATATATATATATATAGTCAATGGCGAAATTATTTGTACACCCATCAATTTTGAATATCTTTATCCATTTCTCAGCATCTAATGCCCGTATGATGCCAGGGTTTTATATGTTAATAAACACAAAAAAGGAATATAAAACTCAATTTTCAGAACAATAGATTAAATATAACAAATTTGACAGGTGAATTATGCAAAACAGGAAAAGACAAAATTATTCGTATAGTAGAACAAATCGTTTTAAATTGATTGATTCGTGTAAGTATAAGTAATTTACATAGTTATTTTATCAGTGAAGCCTTCTAGACTCTTTATTCAGTAGAATATTTGTGATAATTCCAGAACATCGCCTGCTGCATAGTGTGTCACTATTGTTATTCTTACGTTAACAACACGATGGGGAAGACAAAGAAGCATAGCATTGACTTGAGACAAAGAATTATTATCTTCCACGAATCGGAAAATAGTTAAAGCACTATTTCAAACCGGTTAGCTATCCATAGATCTACGGTACAATCCGTTATAAGCAAGATTAAGCAGGTTGGCACGACAGAGAGTTTGCATGGGCGTTCGATGAAAACCCAAATTGTCACTGAGAAGTGCACGAATACTGTCGGGAGGTTAATATCAACCCAAGAGTTGTTTTGAAAGTCATCGCCAAAAATGTGGACACTAGGTACTCGCACAATACAACGTTGTTTAAATAGAAATGGGTTGTATGGAAACCGACCACGGCGAAACCATCTTCACAAACCATGTCACATTGTTGCTCGGTTTAATTTTGACAAAACGTTCAAGGACAAAGAAACTTACTTTTGGGGACAAGTACTACGGAGTGATGAAATGAAAACTAAGCTTTTTAGTCATAATGATGTATAGAAGATTTGGCGCAAAAAAATTGTGGCTTTCCAAAGAACGCAATGGCAACATTAAAACATGGAGGCGGTTCAATGATGTTTTGGATTTTTTAGCTCAAGGGGGACTGGATAATTAATTGCAATATGAGGAATAATGAAATCTGCAAACTATATCTGAAAATCTACAACTATCAGCACAAAATCTCCACCTAGGTCGGCGATTTACTTTCCAGCAAGCTGATGATCCCAAACTTACGTCTAAATCAGTAACTGTGTGGCTTCATAAAAAGATTACACTTCTGCCATGGCCTCCAATGAGTCCTGACTTGAATCCTATTGAAAATCTATGGCAAGAATTGAAAGTTCGAATAAATCATCGGTCACCAAAAAACCTTCAGGAATTAGAACATTTAACCATTGAAGAATGGAAGAAAATCCCAGATAATCTCTTTCCAATCTCATCAAAACTTTAGAAAGCGATTGCAGCAAGTTATAAAGATGAGAGGCCATGATATTGACTATTAATAATTGTGAAAATTGTTCATTTTTTCTATTTTTCACACTGTACGAATAATTTTGTCTTTTTTCTAATTTGCATAATTCACTTGTCAAATTAATTTTATTTAACCTCTTGTTCTGAAAATTAAGTTTTATATTACTTTTTTGTGCTTATTAACATATAAAAAAACCCTGGCATCATACGGCCATTAGATCCTCAGAAATGGATAAAAAATATTCAAAATTGATGGGTGTACGAATAATTTCATCGTTGACTATATATATTTAGGCAACATATCTTCATTCAAATATGTTTGGTTTAATTATCTAGATACACTATGTCTATTTTGTTTAAATCCTCTAAAATTCACGAATCAATTTCTTAGTGTTATTATTAAACTAATTAAGAAAAGCGCCGAAGTTTTGGTTATTATTTTTATTTTCCCAAGTACTCCCAATCTCATCCAAGATCATCTTCAGGGGTGCATTGCTAAGACAAAATTAATGTAATTGATAGTTGTGATTTTTTTGTGAACACGTACGAACGCGTTCCGCTATAGTCAATTTAAGAATTACCTGTTAAGATTAAGCATGTATGGGAAGTAACTTAATTTATATTTTTTATTATTAATGTTTTAAAATGCTCAACCTTCAATGATTAAAAAAATTGACTATAATGGAGCCCGCTCATTCAGGAGTTTGTTAAACATGTTTTCACATCAAACCTGGGCAGTTTTACTTATGACGTATCGAAGAACTGGCCGATAAGTGGCCAGAAATCAGTGAAAATAATAGTGGAATATATAACTGACTAAAGGCTAATTATATTTTTAAGAATAAAATGGATAAAGAAAAACATAAATTATTTATGACTCACCCTAAAAGCAAAAGTTAGTTTCACCAGCGAGAAGTGCGAGAAAGGAAACTGTTAGCATAGAATTTACGGCTACATGCGGCTAGATCAACTGCAAATTGACGAGATCTCGACGCCAATCTAGTCCTGCGCTTAAATTTTGAAAGTCTACGTACCATAGGTTTTTCTGCCCTGAGAATCAACATTTGAGACGCACGCGTTCATTTGAGCGCTTCTAATAACATCAAGTACCATTTCATTGCTCTTGTAATTGTATGTTAATTATTTTTATTATATTATACTGATGCGAGTTATTTTTATGATTATTCTTATTATTATCACTATTATTATTATTATTTCTTTTTATAATGAGAATTATTATTCATATTGTCGTGATATAAACATTTCAGTCTGTCTGTTTAAAATGTCAGAATAAGAGTGATTTTCTTTCGACCGACACTTAATATAAGAAAGAGGATGGAAGCACCTGCTCCCGGAGAAATATACCCACTCTAGGCAAAGCTATTTTCTCGCGTTAAGTTGGCGTCCAGTTTGAATGGCATTTTGACACTTCTTGCCGCTTATTCATTTTTTCTATTTATCGCACCATTTTCTTTTTTTTACAGATATTGATGCATTACAGATGCTTAAAAATCTTATTCACTTTTATATTTAAACAGAAAAAGGTAAACTGGTATATGAAAAGTTAGCATACATATATGTGTATGCATATACGTATGTATACAGGGTGTACCAAAAATACTTTTACAAATTTTGGGGGCGGCTTTCTCACACCAAAACAATGTAAAATATCCATATAAAGTTATATTCAAAAGTCTATCATTGTACCTCAACACAGCAACTTGTAATTAATATTCAAAATGCCTTCCGCTTGCTTCTACACACGCATGCACCCGTCGGATCATTGAATGGCGGACCCTTTCAAATACTCCCACACGGCGTCGAATGGTTTCGCAGGTCCCCATGACACGTTGATAAAGCGTCCCTATATTATTAATGTCTGCTGCATAAACCAGTTGTTTAAAGTGGCCCCACTGATAAAAATCCAAAGGACTGAGGCCGGGGGAACGTGCAGGCTATGAAACCAGTTCTTCCCTACTTATCCATCGTTCCTGGTAGATGTCAGCCAATGCATCGCGAACAATGTGACTGAAATGTGCTAGAGCCCTATCATTCATGAACCACATGCGTCTACGTATTAGCAGGGGTACATCCTCTAGAATGTCTGGAAGTGTGTTCAAAATAAAGTTCCTTTAGACAGATCCTACAAGACGTGCTATGAGAACATATGGACCTACCTACAATTCACGCCAACACATTAATCGTAAACGGATGCTAGTGTCTAAACTGTATTGCACCAAGGGTATTCTGATCCGCCCACAAATGTTGGTTGTGTGAATTTGTGATATAATGGAATAACCTGTCACCCCCCCACAATGAATGACTACACTATAGGTAGTAGCTACCTATAAGTATCTGTAAGTCAACGGACTGCAGAGTCTACTCGAAATCTCTTTGGGTAAATAGTCGAACTATCTGCCTCTGAGCAGAGAAGAACGCAGACGAGGCTCCGCTGAAGGGCAGAGTCTCGTTCGGGGAGGTAGACTGACCCTGAACCCGTTTATACACGTTCGAAAGGGAATATTTTTGGCCGAGACTACGAGCTTGGAAAACCAACGTTAAACTCGGCCTTGTGCCACATACGACCCTCGTCGGGGGTGGTTAGATATTCTACCCGAAATCTTTTCGGATAGACGATCGAACTCACTGCCTCTGAGCAGAGAGGAACCCGGACGAGGCTCAGCCAAAGGGCAGACTCTCGTTCGGGGAGGTAGACTGACCCTGAATCCGTTTATACGGGTTCGAAAGGGAATATTTTTGGCCGAGTCTCCGCACTCGGAAGACCCACGTAAAACTCGGCCTTGTTCCACATCTACCCTGGGTGGGGGTCTAGTCGATATTGACTAGCTGAAATCTTTTCAGTTGTGATGGTTGAACTCTCTGCCTTCGAGCAGAGAGGAACCCGAACGAGGCTATGCCGAAGGGCAGAGTCTCGTTCGGGAAGGTAGACCGACCTTGAACCCGTTTATACAGCTTCCAAGGGAATATTTTTGGCCGAGCTGCTGTCGAACTCTCTGCCTTCGGGTAGAGAGGAACAGGACGAGGCTATGCCGAAAACAGACCCGAACCCGTTTACGAGGAATTTTTCGCCGAGCCTACGGGCTCGGATTGCCTCACAATAAATTCGGCCTTGCGCCACATCCTACCCCGATGGTAAATATTTCTAACTGGGATCTGTTGAGTACGACTCAGATTTACGCGAGAACTATCGACCTTCCAATAGTAGCACTCACTACTGGATTGACTTGCGACGACCTTGTTCATAACTGTTACCTTTATTCTTATTGTACTGGTTTTGTACAATAAACCTTTACTTATTTTATCCACCTTGTTTTTCAAGTATATATTGCTATTAGCACGGAATATAACAATTTGTTATTCCATCTCTTCCAAATGTTGTCTCATCCGTAATCAAGATTGAAAAAACAAACAACGAATCGGCAGTTTGTGCAATAAACCATCGGCAAAAGTTTTCCCGTGGCGAGTGATCAGAGAGCGAAAGACCCTGAACACGTCGCAAATGATAGGGATACAGGAGCTGCTCTTGAAGTATCCTCCATGCGATACTATGAAATGTACGTCATGTTAGTACCATTTAATGAGTGCTGATACCTGAATCGTCTCCGACACTCTGTAGAATATGTTCTTCATGGTTAGTCGTATGATTAAATCTCGGTCTTCTTCGATCCATATTTCATAGTGCCACGTATACTGTTTCAGCAACGCGACGGTAAACAGCGGCAAAGGATAAATGACTCGGCTGCCTTTGGTCTGGAAACGCAATCTGACACAGCCGTACAGTATCGCGATCGTTACCATACTCACGGCCGTATCTAAAAATCATCTCTGCCTGCTCACGATATGAATATCCTGGCATTGTTAAACGGAACACCTCTCAGTTATCTCACTACTGCACGTTGAAGACAGACTAGTCACAAATGTACACGGATGATAAACGTAACCTAGTCTACATGATAACACAGCGCCATCTACCATAAGCTTTTTTTTAAACTTAATAACTCAAAAAGGAGGGATTTGCGGACAATGTCCTTGTTTTGGTGTGAGGAACCCGCCTCAAATCTTTGTAAAAGTATTTTTGATACACCCTGAATATATGCACACACCTATATTTCTAAAGAAGTTATGGATGTTTTATTTATTAATCCGACAGATTTTATCACTTTAAACGTTGTCTTTAGTGGATACTCATATTTGAGTAGACGCTCCGTTTATTTATTATTTAATTATTTATTAAATGGTATCGATCTATTCATTTTCGACATTAAATGACCCATAAGGAATTGATATGCCGTTAAACAAACAAATCAGATTAATTTATGGAGAATTCTTAAAAAGGCCGATAATAATTGATTTGAATCTCTTGAGGAAGGCAAAAGAGAAAGGATTATCCACTCCTTCTTAAAGATTAAGGAATTTAGCATCCATTTTAAAATATCAAAGGAGAAAGACTTGATTTAGACATAGAAGCTTCATGTCTACCTTTTAAAAAATAATTTTTTAAAAAATAATTCATAAATTACTATTCTGTTAAAATGGGGCGCACCTGACTACCATTCAGGGTAGATTAGTGAACCCGGGTGTACTAGTTGAGAAACACTACCCTACTGGATCTCTATATGGTTTAGGTCCGGAAACTTTGCTGGTCACTACAATAAACGTGATAATTTTGGTAGTTTTTTGTTGTATAGGTGACTGCCTTGTCTTGAATATGATTTTATGTTTGTGATGGGAGCTAAAGAAAAGGTCTAAACTATTTTTACGTCTTGAACATACTTTTTCTGCATTTTGTCGTCCATACGTTGTTACTAATTCAGGCTTTTCTTTGTAGGAAAAGGATCATAACGGAGCTACACGCCAAATGGTCGCTTAAGGAATATCTTTTTTTTTTCCTTTACGTATATCATGTCATTAACATTGTATCCCATCTGGAGTACAAAAATTAAACTTTTTTATTATCAGAAAATACGTCAGCTTATTTGTCAGTGCCTTTATCTTTGGTCACTTCTGTGCGCTTTTTCTTACGAAGTTATATTACAAATGATGTTCTCTTTCTAAATGATCAAATTCATTTCATATTTGTCGGACACGGCTGGGAGTTATGTCTGGAGGTCTTTGGAAGATGGTTGTCGTTTAGAAATCTCCTAACGAAAGCGTCTTATTGCAGTTTTGCCGTCAGTTTTCGAAGTCTTCTTTGTTTACTTGTACCATACTTCTTTTTAAAAAGTTACTTACAAAAGTTCCACTTCGCCTGAGATTATTCTTTCCTATGCTATTAACACTAATAATATCATCATCCCCTTGACTTTTATACTTCTAAGTGGAATCCGAATGCAGAATCCACACTGAACCCCCCACCCACGACAGTCTATCAACGACAGCAATCGGCACTTCTGCCATAGTCATTCTTATCCATTGTTTGACAGTGTCCAACCAGTTTTTACGTTGGCGTCCTCTCCTACGTCTACCTTCAACGGCGGCTTGCGTGATGGTCTTGCACAGGCTGTCACGCCTTGTAATTTGTCCAAACCACGCCATTTTTCTCCGTTTGACAATGGCCCACAAAACTTTCAACCCTTTTCCGCACAAACTCATTGGTTTTACGTTCCCAGTAGAAGATACCAAGGAGTTTTCTCGTGCATTTATTTTCAAACACTTGGATCCTTCTCTCTGTTTCTGCCAACCGTGTCCACGTTTCACATCCATATAGGAGAATGGAGACTACACTACCAGCGATTTGTATAGTTTGTACTTCGTTTGAAACGCGATTTTTCTCATCCATACTCTTGCCAATTTAGTCATCGTTGCGGCAATCCGTGAGCGTTTTTCCGAGTTGCAGGTACCATCTTTAGACAAGATTGCTCCCAAGTATTTAAAACTGAAGACTTCATTCAGTGAATTCCCAATCATGGTATTGTTGACACAGGTGTTACTGTTTGTGCTATTCACCATTATTTGGGATTTCTCAGAGTTGACATCAACTCCATATGCTCCTGCTCTTTCAACAAGCTCACTGTTACTAGCTGCTATGAGGTCAATGTAATCTGCAAAACGTAGGTTACAGACCAATCTACCAGTGATAGAGATTGTAGGATCACGGTCTTTCAGGGTTTCTTGCATAACATACATGGGATAAAACCGGCATTTTTCGTTTTTTTTTACTTCTCCCGAAAGATTAACACTTCATATAATTTTCAATTGCATTCAACCAAGGTTTAGTAATTTTTAGTAATTTTCTAAGCACAATTCTTGTGTACAGAAAAAATAAGCATTCCTGAAACTGCTTTGTACATTTAAACAAATGTCTAATATTTAATTCCATACAACCATATTATTTTTCGATTTTAGCTAAAAATTAATAAAATGTCCCTAACTCTGTTCAAATATATACGAAATGTTTGTTTTTTCATTAATTACCATTTACATTGTTCGGACTGGTGTCCTCATCTTTGTTGTCATATTCACGACATTTCGGACGTTGTCAACTCGAGACTTCTTCAGGTGATGGGAATTTTTAACCGAACCCTTTATTTCGTCCACCTTGGTAGATTGTTCTAGTTCCACGAGCCATGACTCTTTTGGATGTCTCAGTTATCTCTCTTTAACTCAACTGTCCAAGTTGTTTGTTCACTACAGCAGTATCCAGGTATTGAACTCACAACAGTTTGGGTTAAGGCACTTTTAATCAAATTGGCCATGTATCCTTGAGGACATCGTTGCATGATATGTTGGGACTTATAGCTTATTTTTGGAACTTAATGTCTCAATAAATATTTCTTTACCAGAACTCATATTGCGACTTTGATATTATTATTGCATTTCTCCAACACTCCGTATTACTGGTTCCCATATTGTATTCATTTCTATGCTTGGTGGACTTAGGAGATTTTAGTGGCCTAGCATATATGCTGCTTCCTTAAGTTTTCGTATTCTCCAGTGATGTTCTCTGTCTATTATTGGTTAATATATAGCTTAATAACATTATCATTAAACAATGAAAGAAAATCACAATATTGATACATATTTTTTAATCCAATCTAAGCTTTCGGCTTACATAAGCCATTATCAAAGATGACAATTACACAATATATTAAGCAATACACGAACAAGAAATTGATGATAGTCTATACTTAAACATGAAAACAATAAACAAAAACTAAAAATTCTTCAAGCTATATACATAAAACAGTTGAAACCTAACCTGAAAAAAAAAATTATGAAATCTCCAGAAATATCCTTAAATGCCTATAATTAGTAACAGAAGCCATTGGTTTGTACCAACGGCTTTCCATACTCAATACTCATCGGATTCACTCTCGGATGGTCATGTGTAACGTCATGAGATGTTGTGCAATTTTTGCTTTCAGCGTCTTATATGCACGTGTTTATCGTTGCTTGGAAATCATCCATGTAAACAAAAACAGACTATCATCAATTTCTTGTTCGTGTATTGCTTAATATATTGTGTAATTGTCATCTTTGATAATGGCTTATGTAAGCCGAAAGCTTAGATTGGATTAAAAATATGTATCAATATTGTGATTTTCTTTCATTGTTTAATGATAATGTTATTAAGCTTATCAGACGATATGAAAAGAACTTACATAAAATATATAGACAACACTTATTTAATGAAACATGTATGAATGAAAAAATGCTGCCTAAATACACACAATATATATATATATATATATATATATATATATATATATATATATATATAATTGTGTATTTAGTCTGCAATCCCTCTTTTATACAATTTTCATTAAAAACGAGTGACAAGGTACTATGGTTAAGTTCTTACTTATATTTCCATGTGTTTCTTTAATTTTCTTTTCAGGGCATACATTGTGTAGAAATTGTTCCAATGTGTTGTACGTCAGAGCTCTTTCGGCTATACTTTTAGCCATGATCATGGGTGAATTTTATTTTTACTTTTGATTGAATGCATGTGTTGTTTTTTGGATGTATTTAGAGTTAAAGGAAAGTTTTATTTTCCAATCACTGTCAGCACATTGTGGCTGTTTTCATAGTTAATATTATCGAATGTTGACTTTCTTCTTTTTATTAATAAAGCGTCCATTATTTTTAGCCTATTTGTACATATGGATGTACTGTTATATTTGTATTATCAACTAGTATGTTACGGATAGTGTTTGGTAGGTCACCATGTGTATTTAAATGAGATCTAATTGAGAGATGTAACGTGAGTCTTCTTGTTAGGCATGCTATAGTATATTCAATATAATTATTTATAAATTTGGATTGATCAGAAACATGTGAATTCGTAAATAATGTTGGATCTTTCAGGTGAGTAATTTAATTTTCTTGTTTTTATCAACCAGCGTCTTACATTTCGTTATATATATATATATATATATATATATATATATATATATATATACACACATACATATATATACGATAAGGTTAGCAGTTTTAAATTTTCGTTATGTGGATGACACCTTTTGTGTTTTCAGCCATGAATGACTTTTTCTCCCTACTGAACGGTGTTCATCCTTCCCTTAAATTTACGGTAGATAAGGAGGTCGATGGTTCATTGCCTTTCCTAGATGTTCTGGTTCACAAAACTCATTCCTTGTTAATTACTTCTGTTTATTTATGGTATATATATATATATATATATATATATATATATATATATATATATATATATATATATTATAAAGAATTATACGACTCTGGTTGATAAAAAAAATGGAAAATTAAATTAATTATCTATTATAAAAATTTTAAATTGCTAACCTTATTGTATTTATATATATATAGTCATCCACAGACATACTGTTTCGCTGTATCACAGCTCATCAGTGTGACTAGACATCCGATTGCTTCAAGCCGGGATCGAAACCGAGATTTGACAGAAATTCGACCCCCAGGCTATCGTCGCCCGGCAGAGCGGAAGGGAAGTTTTAACATTTTTACTATGCGAAAGTCCTCGGTATCTAGGAAAGGTCCATTCGAGTAGAAGATCATTGCATTAGCAGCAGCAGCCACTGTTTATAAAATCGCACCTTCCTGTCCGAGAGCGCAATCGAATTATTTCGAGAGTATTTGTCGTTGCTTGGAAATCTTCCATGTAAACAGAAACAGACTATCATCACTGTGATGTCCGTGTATTCTTTAATATATTGTAATGTAATTGTCTTTGATAATGGCTTATATAAGCCGAAAGCTTCGATAGGATTAAAAAATATGTATCAATATTGTGATTGTCTGTCTTTGTATAGTGATAATGTTATTAAGCTTATCAGACGATATGAAAAGAATTTACATAAAATAAATGGACAACACTTGTCTAAATTATTTAATGAAACATGCATCAATATATATATATATATATATATATATATATATATATATATATATATATATATATGAAGAAATATAGTCTTAAAGTGTGCTATATTTATGGGATAAAGTGCTCAATATCAGAGATAGAGCGTGTGTAAAAATAAAAGTGAACATAGAAGTCAACACTTAGAGGCGACAGTCTGTTTCATGCTAGTGCAATCGTCAGGCAACTAGCGAAATCGTCAGGCAACTAGTGCTAGTTGCCTGACGATTGCACTAGCATGAAACAGAGTGTCGCCTCTAAGTGTTGACTTCTATGTTCACTTTTAAATTTATATACATATACATATATATATATATATATATATATATATATATATATATATATATATATACATATATATATATATAGTGGATGATATATCCGACAAATGTTTATTTATTTACATACTGACCGACAAACAAGGGTCTTCCTCGAGATTTGTTTTATTTCTTTTTAATTATTTTGATTGTCTTTAGCTTCCTCCCGTTTTTCTTGTTTGTTCTCTGATTTTGCATAACACGAATGAAACTAGAATCCGGCTTCGTTCGAAGATCCTGATTTTGTCATAGGTTTTTCGACAAAGGTGAAAATTTTATCTTTATAACCCAGAATGACAATCAACATCAGGAGAAAACTTCACGGTAATTTACGAATGAAATGTTACCAAAAA
This sequence comes from Acanthosepion esculentum, assembly GCA_964036315.1. NCBI lineage: Eukaryota > Metazoa > Mollusca > Cephalopoda > Sepiida > Sepiidae > Acanthosepion > Acanthosepion esculentum. The sequence goes on along the minus strand of OZ038476.1, from coordinate 118,155,912 downwards.
TTTTTTTTAAATTTAAAAAAAATGATGATAGAACGAAAATTGAAGCGGCGAGCCAGGAAATTTTTCCCCCCGGAATCGATCCTCCAAATCTATAAATCGACCATTCGCCCTTGCATGGAGTATTGCTGCCATATATGGTCTGGGGCCCCTGCTTTTTGCCTCAGGGTTCTTGATAAGATCCAGAGATGGATATGCAATGTAATTGGCCCTGATCTGTCATCTCGTCTGCAGTCGCTCTCTCACAGACGCGACGTTGCCTCGCTCTGTCTTTTTTACAAATACTTTCAGGGTAATTGCTTCGATGAGCTGCTTTCGCTGGTTCCTAGGCCTCGTGAATTTAAACGTCCTACGAGACTGGCATCGCGTTCCCACCCCTTCACCACTGAAACTGTTAGATGTAGACGTCTCTTCTACTCCAATAGCTTCATGTCTCGCACATCTCGCCTGTGGAACTCCCTTCCTTATTCCTGTTTCCCTGACAAATATAATCTCCAAATATTTAAGTGTAACATCAATCGACATCTCCAGTTGCCTTGATCTATCCACTTCTCTTCTCCACATCCTTTCGCCTTTCATTCCTATCTGCTCTCGCTCCAAATCTTCTGTAACCCCCTTGCCTTGATCGATCTACTATCTTTCTCCACATCCTCTCCTTTACAACTCCTATCTGCTCTTCCTCCAAATCTTCTGTAACCCCTTGCGTGCTAGTGGCTTCCAGCCTTGCTTGGGGTGATAAGCTTAAAAAAAATGAAACAAAACAAAAATGGCACGATAGAAATTTGAAAATAGGGACACAGGATGACACATGAAAAGATTAAAGGAAAGAATGTGACACCTAGTGAGAATCGAACCCATTACTCTACCTTTCCCAACGGTGTGACGTGCCTCATAGGTGGAAGAGGATAACAGGTGGGGCGGTATGATTGAAAGGCAACCAAAGATTTAGAAACAGTTTCAAAAAAATTCATATGCCAAAAAAAATTGCTTTCAAAATTTAAAATATTATAGATTACTTGTTATTGCATGCATGAGCTCCAGTATAAATAGTTTTAAATAATTATTAACTGATTTTATCATTGGGATATTTTTGCATTATATCAAGTATTAAGAATATAGTAACTAGGCTCCGCAAATTGGAGAGGAGAGTTATCAATGATAATGTTCTGACTTCAAATCTGCAGTTATCTCTCTTTAACACACTCTCTATTTTTTTATTTTTAAATGTACTTATTATCATATAAAAAATTTGGCTAGTCGCGAGCAAATTTTAATTCCAAAAATGCGATCCAGAGAAATAAAATTTAGGAGCCACTGCTCTAAGTAATTGCGTGAAGAGTTTGCTGACTATTTCAATAATCAACGTAAACATTTATTACAACACATCATGAGTCCCGTAACCCAGTGGATTTCGTAGGGGGACCACACATGCAGGCTTATGGCTACATCACGTTGAAACACCGGTTCTCGTACGTTAAGCAAGGTCAAGCCTGGTTCGTACCTAGATGGGTGACTCCTTGAGAATACCAAGTGCAATAAGCTTGGATTTGCAGGTGGTGTAATTGATATGGCACAGAATTGCTAATCGGAGTGTCGATTTCGAATTCCAGTAGGGCTCGTTATATTTACTTGCACCAAATACTCTTGAGAAAGGTATGAATTCACCTTTTCTCCTTCAGCTATGTGTTAATTAGTAAGACTTGTATTACTAAAACCATTATTATCTCCAAAAATAAAATAAGATTGCGTACAAAATATTTAGAATTTGGCATTAACGAACCTATAGAGTTTGATATACAGCTTAACAAAAGCAACCAACCACGCGTACAACATAGTAACAGTGATACGTATGCCCCTTTGGCAAAATAGCCAGACGGTGCCCATCCCTCTTTAAGATGGTTTTGAATTTAGGTTTTCCTTCTCTCTAATGGTTCCCACTACAAGACAAGGGAGATAAGTCTATATTGCTAGAAGAAAATGGCTTCGTGTCTTTTCTAAGGGTATTAGCGTGAAGTCAGCCTAACAGAATTCAGCGGGAATATAACTTGTCACATCGAATTCATTATCCCTTCTCCAAAGATATCTATTAATTAGCGCTTATGCTAGCAGATGACCATAGGTTTTGGGTAACCACTGATTTGTTTTTTGTTGGTTTTTATAATCATTTTCCGAATTTGTTTTCGCAGTATTTTAGGCATAGAGTTTGAAGTTGGTTTTGCATATCAGTTCTTTGAACCGTCTGAGGATTGCTACATTGCATGAAACTGCTAAGTTACAACACTATAGTGTCTCTTTGATATTTCTGGATTGAATTCCTTAGCCTGGTTTGACTCTGACATTTATGTTTTTGTTGTCTATTTTCTTAGCCTGGTTGGTGGAGCACTTTGTGTTCTTTCAAGTAAAATATACGTTTCTTTTTTATATATATATATATATATATATATATATATATATATATATATATATATATATATATATATATATATATATATATATATAATTATTTATTCGAAAATTATAACATAAATATGTTATAAAATCACTACAATAATAGCCATTTTGTTTCAATACTTCTGGTGTCTTATCAAGTGATGGTGTTGAATGTAGAATAAAGGGTTTAAAAAGGTAAAATCAATCAAACGTCCCTCGCTATGGGAAACACTATTACATTAGCTGGAATGGAAATTGAATCAAAATGGCTATTTTTGTAATGATTTTATTACATATTTATGGTATAATTTTCGAATAAATGATTATATTTGCTCTACTCTGTATTGAGCACTCTTTTTTTATTTGTTGGTTATTAGAATTTATTCTGTATTCACCAATCCTATACTTCGGTATATATATATATATATATATATATATATATATATATTACTCTTAGATGGGGTTAGACAGTTTTCTGTTGTTGTTTGTGTTTTTCTACTTTTTGTTTCATGTAAGCGTATATATTTCTAAAGAATGAATGTATTTATTTTTAATTTATAACTTCAAAGGAGACCGCAGATTCGAATCATGTCGGCAAGCCAATTTTGTTTATTATTTTTTCTTGAGTGCACAGACCGATAGACGTAATACACACTGTTTCAAATGAAAAACAGGGCCCCTATTTCAAACATGGGTAACCACTAAAAACACGGGCATTAAGTTAACCATAATTAGACGGAATTACAAGAAAAAGTGAGATCGAATTAAAATTATTGTTCGGTACGAATGAATAATCACTAATTATTTCCCTAGAAATATTTTCCTACGTCACTTCATTAACCCGCAATCTAAAATGCTTCGGTCAATGACCCTTTAAACATTACCTATTAAATTCATATATTAACATATATACTACATGTTAAATATTAGGAAGCCTTATGATGGTAGTAAAATTTGATTACTTAAGATTAAATATTCTGAATGGTATATAATAATTATATATAGGATATAAGGCTGACATATATATTTATATATATATATATATATATATATATATATATATATATATATATATATACATTGATGTATGTTTCATTAAATAATATAGACAAGTGTTGTCTATTTGTTTTATGTAAATTCTTTTCATATCGTCTGATAATCTTAATAACATTATCATTAATCGAAGATAGAAAATCACAATATTGATACATATTTTTTTAATCCTATCTAAGCTTTTGGCTTACATAGCCCATTATCAAAGGTGACAATTACATTACAATATATTAAGCAATACACGGACAAAACAGTGATGATAATCTGTTTCTGTTTACATGGAAGATTTTCAAGCAACGACAAACTCGTGCATATAACACGCTGGAAGCGAAAGTCGCATCGCAGCTCATGACGTCACACATGACCAACCGAGAGGGAAAACGAGAAGTATAAGTATGGGAAGCCGTTGGTATAAAGCAATGGCTTCTGTTACCAATTATAGGCATTTTAAGAATATTTGTGGAGATTTCATAGTTTATTTTGTTCAGGTATATAGCTTCAAGAATTTTTAGTTTTTGATTATTGTTTTCATGTTTAAGTATAGTTGTGTTTTCAACAATGATTTTCCGGAATTGTGTATGCGGCCAGGCATGTTTATTTAAATGCCTAAAAATGTTAGAGTTATCATTCAAATGTTGTGTCAAGCATCGTTAAAGTGGGTTTGTGGTGTGACCAACATAAATATTATTTAATTTGTTGGGGATACAATCTCCCAAAGGGCACTTGAATTTGTAAACTATGCTGGTTTTTTGCAAATTGCTAACTGGGGGTGAAGAATCATTGCGAATAATTGAGATAGATATAGTAGATTTAGTGTAGTATATGATTAACTTAATTTTTTTGCTAGAATCTGTTGTGGATATATTAGTATTTACTAATTCCTTTAGTATATTCCCATCTTGTTTATAATTAGTATGCATTTGATTACGATATAGGAGATTAATATGTTTGAGATTAGTAGAAGCAGTATTATGTTCTATTTGTTTAATATTGAGATTTCTAAGAAAGCATCTTATTTGTTCATCAACTATATAGTTTGGATAGCTATTATTAATAAGTGTTTGTTTTATATTCTTTAGTTCACTGTAAAATCTGTTTTGTGGATGAATTAGTTTCTGCACGATGTATTAGATTTTTTATAATTGCTATTTTGTAGTAATATGGACATTCACTCTTGTAGTTAAGTGTACATGAATTTATGCTGGTAGGTTTTTGTATGGAGAAATAGTACATTTGTTATTATTTGTGTTTATCAGTATGTCAAGGAAAGGAATTTTATTATTAGTATTGAGTTCATACGTGAATTTGAGGACAGAATTATTTTGGAAACGCTTTTGAAGTTGAAGTATTTCATCTGTATTTTTAACTAATATAAAGATATCATCAATATATAATATAAAAGGCTCAAACACTAATATTCCATGCTTATAATTGATTACATTGGAATCGTAATCACGATCCAATTCATCAGACCTACAAATTCAAAAAGGCTTATATATATATATATATGTGTGTGTGTGTGTGTGTGTGTGTGTGTGTGTGTGTATGTGTGTGTGTGTCTCTGTGTGTGTGTATTGACCACTAATATTATCAATATATATATATATATATATATATATATATACGTGTGTGTGTGTGTGTGTGTGTGTGTGTGTATGTGTGTGCGTGTCTCCACACAGTGTAGAAACTGTAATTAAGGTCTGCTCAGCATAGTTGCAGTATAAACCATAGGTTGGCTCTGTGGGTGTTGAACAAACTCAAATGTGCCTGGGCGAGCGTCTGCAATAGGGATTGGCTAGCCGCCCTAATAGACGGGTATCCTCGAATACGAGTGGCCAGCTATTATATATGTGTGTGTATGTGCGTGTGTGTGCATGTGAAAGAGAGTGTGTGTGCGCGCGCGCGTGCGCGTGTGCGTGCGCGCGCGTCTGTGTGTATACGCATATATATATATATATATATATATATATATATATATATATATATATATATATATATATATATATATAGCTATGGTTCTGTAGCACATAGGTACAATATCGGAACTATCATCAATTACCGAATCAATCTGTGAAGCAATTACAATTTTGGCGAAATATAATCTTGATACTTCCGTGTTACAACTCCACTATTTTTACTTGTGTCAGACTTGAAGAAGCATAGTAAGTAGAAGTATATATAAGCACTTTTTCTGTTTCTCTCTATACATAATGTTTCTTTACAAAGAATATGAATTTGTTCGTGTATGTGTGTGTATGTACGATCATGTGTGTGTGTGCTGCTATGTGCATGTATGTGTTTGCAGTGTGATTGTGAGTGAGTATGTATTTGTTAGCACGGACTTTTCGAAGTAATCTCCTTCTAGTTTCGAATGAGAGAGATACAAACGCGAACGACATTTTTCCCTTTTTCTAATCTTTTACTTCTGTGGTTGTTGTCTAATTTCTTTTTGTTTGTTTGTTTTTTTTATTTTTGTGTTGTTTTGTTGTTGTTTTTTCTTTTCGTTTTTCTTATCAGTTTCCAACTTTTCTTATCTCCCGAGAAGACCCTTGTTTTTACTGGAGTTTCTTTAATTCATTTCTACTCTCCGTTTCTCTATCACTCGATTTCCTTACCCGAGTTTCCAGCCGGTAAATTATGTACAAGTTTACTCCCCACACACCTAGAACACCCACCGCAATAATGAAATGATGGGTGATCAGGTACAAAGGTCGATCAAATATTTCATACCCCATTCTATTTTTTAATAATATTTTTAAAAAATAGTTATTGTGTTCAGTGTTTGTTTACTTAATATTGTTAGGTTGAGTCATAAATAATTTCCGTTCTAGTTTATTAACTTTATTCTTTAAAGAATAAGTGCGGGGAGGTGTACTTGATATTGGCTCGGAAGGAGAAATGAGTTCGAATTCCAGTCGGGTTTGTTACGTTCACGTATGTGCAAATATCCTTGGAAAAGGTCGTGATCTATCTGTTCTCCTTTCCTCTATAAGTTGTACAGCAGGACACACTGATCTATAGGGTTGACCACAAGTCTACCGCAGAAAGAAGCAGCTGTACTACTACAGGGAATCTTCTCCTTAGTCAGTTCATGAATCAAAAGGTACGGACTCGTCCAAGCGTGTATAGCACTTGACTGAATTCCTGACATTTTATTCACTTACTAACAGCATGGCCCGGCGTTGCCTGTGCTTGATTCAAAAATCGTACGACTCATACAGCAATCGCTATCACTTGACTTAAAATATTTTGCCCTTCCTTGACTTTAAAGGAGTGCCCTTTGCCGTGCTGATGTTGCTACATGCCTTACTTCTTGCCTGCGAATTTTTTCTAAGATCTATACTAAACATTAAATCTGTTACGAAAAAAGAACTAAACAAAATGAAAACAAAACGATCAGCTTTAAAAAAGGACGCGTAACTGGAAAAACCGAATGAAAAAAGAATGTTAACAACAAATACTTTTTCACACCCAACCCAGTTCTGCGGAATCAACGTTGAGTTTAAGCAAGCGAATGAGCCAATTGGAGTAAAGTGCCATGCAGATTTAAATTTTTCCCACTTGTGACGAATGCAGCTATCAATTTTTTTGTTTTTGCATGCTAGCATGCTAGTTAACATTCGTGTCAGTCAGCTGTTGGCTCTCACGCTGGCCAATAGAATCTTCCTGCCTATTCGTGGCAGCCAGCTATAGGCTCTCACTCTGGCCAGTAGAAAATGGCCGCAAACTACATGAAAACTGCCGTAGAAGCATGAAAAAATCGATTATTTAAACTATCGATGGGAGTAGGGAAATGCAAAGTCGGTCTAGGCCTTACTGCTAACTTGGAGCATGTGCATGTAAATTTTGGTGGAAATCCGTTGAAACTTGCGGCCGTGCATTCGTGACACACACACACATCCTGCCTTTTATATATATATATATATATATATATATATATATATATATATATATATATATATATATATATATATGATTTGTATATTCCTTATTTATATGAGAGTGAGCCATATTTAAATATGTTTAAAAGTGCGATTTAATACTCATAAAAGTAACATTTTTACCTATCAACAGACTGACGCATTGCAATTGTCAATTTGGCCGTTTATAATCCTATCTCTACAGATCATTTTCATCTTTTTCAAAAGAAATGAGTCACCGTATCAAGAGTTTGAAATAATTTAATTATTATTTGTTTATTAATCCATTCTATGAATTTCTGTTTTTCCTTCCTACGTAGATTGCAATTTCTGTGTTTTATAAGGCGAAAGTGTGACAATCGCCATAGCGTTCGAATCAAGCTTACGATTTGGATCGGAGTCCCTGAGCGCTGGGGTTTATTTTTTTTTTATTTTATGTAAATCAGAAGAAACATATTTGTGGAAGAAGGTAGAACGGAGGTATGAGTTTAAGGTTAGATTAGATCTTCTGAAAACGCGTCGAGTTCTCGAAGATAAGTCGGTTAAAGAAGCTGGCACGTCCAACCAGGCTTTCTCTTAAAGAGACGTGTTTCGGAATCTACGTAAGAACTTTTATCTATTTATGCTCACTAAGAGCCTGAGTAAAAGATGCGATAAAAAAAAGGCAACATCATGATTAAGTTAAAGTAGATTCTTTCATTCTTCTTTTTATGTCCCATGTCCTTTCAGGGCGTAGACGATCATGGCTCTCCACCTCCCTCTATCCCTTGAAGCTCTCAACAAGTTCCTTCCCTCTGCTTCCTCCCCCAGATCACTTTCTGTCATTCACTTGCTTAAGCCCACCAAGTAGGTCACGTGTGGTTTTCCCTGGTCTCTCTTTCCCTCTATTCGACCCGTGAGTATCAGATTCTACAGGCCCTCCTTCCTCATTATGTGTCCCAGAGACTTCAGCTGCCTCTTTCTGATGTTAAGTATAAGCCTCCTCATTGTTTGCATCATCTCTAAGATCTTTTGGAATTGTGTCCTTGGACATCCCAATACGTCTACGGATCTGAGTGTCGCACTTACCGTCTTCTGTCAAGACTCTTCCCAGATATTTCAACTTCCGCGTCTGCTTGATTCTAGTGTTCCCAACCTGCAAATCGCATTTCGGGGTCATCCTCTTACTGATGAACATGCATTCTGTTTTCTTGTAGTTTATGCTTAGTTCTATCTTCTCTCTCCGTTGCTACCTTCTGTAGGAGATTTTGTAATTTCTTTTCTGTGACTGCTATCAGTACTGTTTTATACTAGTAAAAATTAATATTTACAAGCGTCTCCATAGTTGCATTCAAATTAATTAGTTACTTTATGGTCTTTTTAATAATTATTATTTCTAGTGAGTATATTTCCGATTGACAGATTCAAGATTTCGTCGCATAAGCTTTTTTTTAATGTCTCTTTTCTTTTCAGATTGACAACCAAGGGTTCTAAATTAGTTCAAAAGATAGGTCATGTATTAAATTAATAATTGTTCAATCAAAGTGCAACTATAAACATATTATAATCGTTTTTTTCGTCTAAAATGTCCGAATAATCTTTGTAATTACCCGACAGTCTTTCATATCGGTAAATCAGACGGCAAAACATAAGCGCCCAGCTTTACTAGTGCTTCTTTTATTATTTATCTTGAGTATATATATATATATATATATATATATATATATATATATATATATATATATGAATCAGAGTTACCTTGAGAATTTGGCAGAGGCGGGGCCGTAAATGCTGGTGTTCGGGTTTTGGCGGGTAATTTCTGAGGAGACGCGAGTAATTTGGCAGCGGAGAAGCCAATAGACATGTGTCAACCGGTCAGACAGCACTAATGGAGGGAACGGCGACAATACGAAACGAAAGGCGAAAAACGCAACGAGATTGGCAAAAACAAAAGAAAGAAGACAAGAAATATGATAATAGTAGGAATAATAATAATAATAATAATAATAATAATAATAATAATAATAATAATAATAAAATGGCATCCTTACCCCATTAAAAATGATAGAGAAGGAAAAAAAACGTAGAGAAACAGGAAAAAAGAAAATGGCGACCAAGCATATAAATATATCAGAATATTATAATTAGATTGCATTAAACATCGAGGAGACAGCGAGAGAGGTTGAAAGACAGGACAAGGTTGGAGTGGCCAGGGCAGAAAATGGACACGTAGTGTTCAGTGTCTAAACTTAGTGGACTTAATCGAATAATGTGCGTCAGGGTATCGACGCGCTTTTCGAGACCGAGAATCTCCCCAAACCACCTCCAGCTTTACCCCCCGTAATAACTTGGACCGCCCGTGGTAGCAAACAGCAAACAAGTCGCTTATTATTCTCAGGCGAAATAAGAAAGAGATAAAAAGAACTATATGAAAAATGACAAAAAAAAAGCAAATGATATTATTTGAGACTTTTCAGCCCAAACTGGCCATTGGTCTGAAAGAGAAGTAAGTTCTTTAAGAGAGGTTTTTGAAGACAAGAGAATGAGGCGCTTGTCAGAAATCGAACAAGGAAATCTACCCAAGTAATATGTAGGAAAGTGGGGGAAATAGGCCCGAAATATTGTCTCTGTAGTTTCAAGAGGGAATTAAAAATATCATGTGAGAAGTGACATAAAGTTAATAAACGAACATTAATGGAATAATGCAACAGGAGTTGATAGGTTCGCCTATCGTCCGGTTCAAACTCCTCCCCAGTCTTTTGAAAAGGAGTAGAGGTTTATCCCTTGTTTCCTGTTTAAGATTGGGTTTCCGATTCCTTCTAAAGTCTACTTACACTCTATACTCCTAACGTAAACCGCCTAAACTCTATTTTTCCTCAATAATAGTAGATAGGTTCGCACATGGCCCAGTTTAAATCCCTCCCCGGTCTTTTGAACAGCAGCTGAGGTTTACCCCTTGTTTCCTGGTTAGGTTTTCAGTTTTCGGTTCCTTCTAAAGTCTTTTTTCATTCTCTTTCAGTCCCTTGCATCTTAGTGGCATTATCTCCTTGTTTGGAGTGAATTGATTAAAAACAATTAAAATAAAAAGAAGAAACTATTACAAATTATTTTTAACACAAAAAATAATTTTTACAAAAAATACAATGAATTAAAATATTAAAATTACTTATTATATATATAAAGATCAACTAACGCTAATAAAATAGACCGTTCTTCTTTTATTCAATTTCTCGTGTGCCTCTTAGCCGTTTATCTTCCTTTGTCTAAGGAAAATCCCTCCCCGCCGTTTCGCCATGCATTTACACAACATCGTCAGACACTGCCTTTCTTTATCTGTCTTGCCCTCAATATACCCTCTGAGGCTTAAGTTTTCCAAGCCTTTCTTCCTCATTATGCGTCCAATGAATTTCAGCCATCTTTTTTTGATTCTGAGTATGAAAGTTCTTTCTGTTACTATTTTTTAAATACTTCCTTGTTGCTTATTCGCCCCGTCCATGGAATTTTTCAGTATTCTTCTGTAGAACCATATTTCTGATGACTCCAGTTTTCTCCTCATCCGTTGGGAGATTGTCCAGCATTCACTTCCCTATAAGAGGATGAATATCACATCATTTTCTGTGACCGTTTGCACTATATACAGATAATTTTATATTTTATAACAGCGCCTTTTATATATATTTTTTAAGTACTAACTTTATTGAATTTTAGATATTTTGGTTTTAAATTTACTATCGTTATCGTCCATATTTTCTGATAATGTCGTGTATAGACGTCCGTATTTACAAAAATCAGCACGCTTATACAAATACAAAAACAATTCAAAATTATTTTTAAAATACTGAGATACCTCAGGTTGTAATAAACTTTTCGATTTATGATTAATAAATATAGTTTTACTTATTAAGAATATTCCCTAACTTTTACAGCATTGGAACTGAATTTTAAAAGATTTAAAACTTTATAAGTTATTCTAATTTTTAAAAAATATTCTGTTTAAAAAGATGAAAACAAATCTTGTAAAAATTCATTATTCGTCGAAAAAGATGGTTTCTTAAGACAATAGTGTCCTTAATATATATTATTCATAAAAGCAATTAAAAGCTTTTCTAATTAAATAATGTCTTAGTTTTATTGCATTTTTTATTTTACGATTCAGAGCAGATTTTCGGCAAGATGGGGTCGGATTTTACAAAAAAATATTGATGATTTAAATTTATTAATGAATCCTGCTTTTAACTAATATAGTCACAAAGATTTATCGCCTTGAATTTCTAGAGTTTTGTTAAAATTAAATCGGGTGTAACACATGTAAAAAAAACAAATAAATTACTAAGATTTAAAAAGAAATATTTATAAAATAATTTAATTCATTTGTGAATAAGTCCTGAAAGTTTCATTAAAATCCGATTATTATTTGATTTTTACAAGAATTTCCAATTCAGTGTGTCTTTCATCGCAAAAAAACGCTAACATTTGCTAGGCCAATTTATAGCCCATCCACTGACGCAAGAAAAACAAGATTTTTAACCAAAATGTCCTAAAAAGGATTAAAAATATAATCAAGTAATTTGAAAATATCTTGGTTTTTCCTGTTAATAATAACATGAATATTTTGACGATAAAATCTAATTTTTATCTAGTCTGGGGCATTTTTTTATCATAGTATGTTCTTTTTTCAGCGATTGTGTGGAGACACCTAATTTAAATACTTAATAAATAAATCATTCAATCAATCGATGAAAAGCGATAAATTTGATTTTCTGACGAAGAACTTTGCTAATGACAGCAAATTAATGTGCGATACATAGGATTAAACAACGAGAAATGTTAAAGAAAATTAGGTGAACAAATTAAACGGAAATCATGAAAGTAGATTAGGTTGAATCATAAATAATTCCCGTTAATCAACTAGGAGCTGCCTTTCTTTTCCAGTCTTGATAGAGTCCAAAGTCGTTTCCGAGTCCTTTTGGGTGACAAATTATTTTCCACCCTTGAAGTTTCTTCTCTCACAGGCAGGATTTGGCAAGTTTGTCACTGCTTTATCGAGGATTAATGTCCTAAAAGTTTCTGAAATAAGGAGAATGGCTAATTTCATAACTGCCAAGAACCGTTAAAGAATACAACTTGAGAGCTGATGGAGATGATAATTCCGAAACGGAAGGAATAATGTTACAAATTTTAAATCAGTCTTTTCTTACAGTTAGTCGACTGCAGTCGAGATCATTGCGTCAATGGAAAGAAGAACTGGATTCATACCTTTCCCAAGAGTATTAGCACGTAAATGAATGTAAAGAACTCGACTTCACTGGACTTTATTAACACTGTCGACCGTAGTCAGGATCATTGTGTTAGATTATTTTGTGTACCCCTTTGTACTAGTGAGCAAACCAAGATGACTTGACTCACTTTATAGTTCCCCACTAGAAGGTTAACCAATCAGGAGACGTGAAATATTCAATCCGTCGTGTATAAAGGCGGCCATTTGTTTACTCTCTCCGAATGTCCAATGCCAACCTGTCAAACGAATGAACAGAAGCAAAAACTACTGAACTACAATCTGCTACTTTATCGGGATATCCACTGCTAACCTGAACTACGCTTCCCTACTGTCTTCGAAATATTCACTGCCAACCTCTGGATTCTATACTCAAAGACTACCGTCATCATGAACAACACATTGAGCCAATGCGAATCAGTCTTTCCTTAGCTGCATAATATGTGCTTCGCCAGGGCTACATAAAATTTTGAATTTAGAGTTTTTCTTCACTTAGACCGGTTGCCAGCCAAGGCTAAAGAACCCAGTCTGCTTTACTAGTTGTTTTCGCAAGGGTATTAGCACATAGGTGAATGTAAAGAACTCGACTTTATTATTAACTGGACTTTATTATCAACATTGTCGAGTCAATGAGAACAATCATACCTTTCCTAAGGGTATTAGCATGTAAGTGAACTCGACAGAAATTCGAACTTGGCTCTCCGATTTCTCAGTCCGAGCCGTAATCCACTGCTCTGCTTCACAGTTAGTACTTGTAACCAATAGGAGAGGAAGTGGATTGTAACATTCAGTACTTCCAAAAACAGTCTAGTAAGGTTTCATTATCATAGAGCAGATCTGATCTTTGACCAGGTCAATGAAATCTCTCGCTTTGATCACCCACTGAGATTCAAGCTCAAACCAGACCGCAACTGGATCTTCTATATACGATACATTGTTAAAGATCCTAAAAATAAATGGTCCTTTCCCTGTACTGCTCAAACAAGCACCTTACTCCACCTGAAATGCTTTATGTTTACAAGAGGTAGATAAGACCAAAAATAGAGATTGAAGCTGTCCAATTCTCACTTTCCAGCCTCGACTGGCTTCAAAAGCGTTTACACGGCCTTGTCAACGATCACATAGACGAAACGTTTCTAGTCTATCGCTACTATGTCGCTATTTACCTTGCAGATGTTCTCGTAAACTACATTCCTTGGTTCCATCTGTTCAGACCTTCACAGTAAAGACCCGACATACCGCTCAGACAGAGTTGACTCCTCTTCATTCCCTTCATATTCCACTAGTGGAGAGGAGCGCGCCCACTCAGACACCTTCTTTCTCAGAATTGTTGTATTGTGAAATTAACTCTCTAGGGTATACTTCCCGATCACGACAATCTTAGCCTCTTCAAATCTTGGATCAACTATTATCTACATATCTACATAATATGCCCCTCTTCCTCCATCGCTGTACAGCCTTACAACAAACTCAGTAATCATCTGCCTTGAGCGAATTTTAGGCCTTGTACTGATTGAACAATAGTAAAAAAAATGATAGGTTTCTAAACATAAGAACTTATGCTTAGATTTGACATTCATCTTTCGTAAGACAATGTCACCCGTCATGTCGTCTTAAAATGATTCGTTAATCCCTACACTTAAGATCACTTTCAGAATGAACAAGATCTTATTTCAAATAAGACAACTCCCGGGGTATGACATACGACGTTGGATTGGCTTCTCGCTTGATCAATGTATTTAGACGAACACATTTAGAGGCCAAATAGGTCACAGATTTTTGCATTCACGGTACGAATATTGATTTCCTTTTTCTCTTTTCATTCTTTATAAAATTCTAAATAAAATAAGTTTGAATTGATTCAATTAATTACCCAATGGCATGCATCCTTTCTCTATAATTCACCCACCTATAGACACGATGTACATTTATTCGTTCAGGAGACTGGATATATATATATATATATATATATATATATATATATATATATATATATATATATATATATATAATTATTTATTCGAAAATTATAACATAAATATGTTATGAAATCACTACAAAAACAGCCATTTTGTTTCAACACTTCTGGTGTCTTATCAAGTGATGATGTTGAATGATTCGTTAATCCCTACACTTGAACATCATCACTTGATAAGACACCAGAAGTGTTGAAACAAAATGGCTATTTTTGTAGCGATTTTATAACACATTTATGTTATAATTTTCGAATAAATAATTATATTTGCTCTACTCTGTATTGAGCACTGTTTTAAGAATAGTATTTTTTGGTTATTGGAATTTATTCCGTATACACCAATCCTATACTTGTGTATATATATATATATATATATATATATATATATATTACATTGAATCATTCATGCAAAAAGTAAATTAGTAAAGTTAATGATATAAAATGCCGAAATCACATGGCTAACTAAATTTTAAAGAAGTATTAACCTACTAACCACTCGATGAATGTTATGATCTTTGTATTTTAAAATTATGAACTATATTAGGTCTTCCTTAAGTATGTAAGTACTTCCGACGGTAATTTCGATGCATCTTTAAAATTTACTTATCGAAGTGATTTCGCCATTTTATATCATTTACTTTACTAATTTACTTCTAAGATATTTTTATGTTCATACGTTCTTTTTATAGATACAAATATTTAAGTAAATGCTCTGTTTATAATAAACACTATTAATGACATTTACCGGCCTGAATGTCCGAGAAATGTTCCTAGAAAATAAGCGTACAACGGCCGAAACCTCGTGAATATGACAGAAAAAATGAGTATAACATTCTGAACAATGTAAAAACTGTAAATATGTATATATGTAAATTTATTTTCTCCCGAAATTAAATAACTATACGAAGCTCAGAACAGCTCACGATCAAACAAAATACACATTCATTGTCTTTTATGTTTAACAATATATTTTTGAATATACATATATATATATATATATAATTATTTATTTGAATATTACAACATAAATATGTTATAAAATCACGACAAAAGTAGCCATTTTGTTTCAACACTTCTAGTGTCTTTTCAAGTGACGATGTAGAATATAGAATGAATGGTTTTAAAAGTTTCAAATTAATTAACGATCCTTAGCTAGGAGTAAACGCTGTTACATAAGCTAGAGTGACCAATCAAAATACAAGTATAGGATCCTATATTTGTATTTTGATTGGTCACTCTAGCTTGAAGGTGACATCATTTAAACTTTCAATTTTTTTAAAAAACAACAATTATACGGTTCTTTATAACATAAAACAATTAATCTGTTATTTTAAAAATTTTATAAAAAGAAAATATTTGATAGGCAAAAATTTCGATATTATTTAACGAAAAAATGTTTGAAATAAATATATATTTAGTAACCCCTTTATCGTAATTGATTTATATATTTTTTTTCGTTCTTTTTATACAGCGTTAAATCTTTTTCAAACAAAACTTTACCTTTCAATTACAAACTCATCGCTGATAATAGATCTCTTTTTCAATGTCATAGTAATACTCACGAAAGAGATTAATTGCCTCCACACACACATAAAAGAAAAATATATTCAACAGCTTACATTCATTCTTCAACAACAGTTTACATCCATCATATGTGCTCGTGTTATTTTCGGGAGCTAACTCTGGTAATACAGCGACTTCAGCCGCCTGGTCTAATTAATACAATAGTGCGCCAGGTTGTTCAAATATAAAAATGTAAAAAGGATTATTACGACGGACTGTAAAAATGGAATCCAATGATGTGTTGGCGACTGACACAGTTTCGTGTTGCTATGTATGTTTATCAGTAAAACAGAAAGAATCTAGTTAAGAAATGATAACCTATCTAGGAGATAGATAGATAGATAGATAGATAGATAGATAGATAGATAGATAGATAGATAGATAGATAGATAGATAGATATGAACAGACTGAGATAGATAGATAGATAGATAGATAGATAGATAGATAGATAGATAGATAGATAGCTAGATAGATAGATAGATATGAACAGACTGAGATAGATAGATAGATAGATAGATAGATAGATAGATAGATAGATATGAACAAACTGAGATAAATAGATAGATAGATAGATAGATAGATAGATAGATAGATAGATAGATAGATAGATAGATATGAACAGACTGAGATAGATAGATAGATAGATAGATAGATAGATAGATATGAACAGACTGAGATAGATAGATAGATAGATAGATAGATAGATAGATAGATAGATAGATAGATAGATAGATATGAACAGACTGAGATAGATAGATAGATAGATAGATAGATAGATATGAACAGACTGAGATAGATAGATAGATAGATAGATAGATAGATAGATAGATAGATAGATAGATAGATATGAATTTCTCAGAATTAACCTGTAGAAAAAGACTATGTATATAGGAAAAAATACAATAAGAAAACTGTAGATTTAGCTAACACGTTTCGTCCAATGTGAACTTTTTCAAGGCAAAAAATGAAACGGAAGTTATTGAAATAAACTGTCTGTAAACAACAAAATGTCGTTAGCAACTAGAAGAATTCAGAAATTCTATTGTATATTCATATGGTCAACTGAAAAATTACGACAATTACTTTATGTTTGAAGAGAATATTTTCACATGTAGAGATATTGTTTGTATTGTTGTGTTGACGCATTCAACCGTTTTCTTTAGATTTCTTAATATATTTGTTGTGTACGTTGACTTGAGAGAGTAGTGGTTCTGTTAGGAATGGTGATATTGGAAAAAATGGGTGGTAGATTAATATTCGGATAATATTCAATGGCGGCACTTTCGAGGATTTTCCTTCTCAGTGAATTATTTTCTTTTTTATGAGTGTAGCATGTATAAAATCTAAATCTACATAGTTTTTTATTGTCTTTTTCCTTTATACATATTGTTTTCTTCTACAGGCTAATTCTGAGAAATTTTTATATAGACAGATATGAAATTTGGGTAGATATATACAGACATATATGACCAATATGAACTGATTGAGATAGATAGATAGATAGATAGATAGATAGATAGATAGATAGATAGATAGATAGATAGATAGATAGATAGATATGAACAGACTGAGATAGATAGATAGATAGATAGATAGATAGATAGATAGATAGATAGATAGATAGATATGAACAGACTGAGATAGATAGATAGATAGATAGATAGATAGATAGATAGATAGATAGATAGATAGATAGATATGAACAGACTGAGATAGATAGATAGATAGATAGATAGATATGAACAGACTGAGATAGATAGATAGATAGATAGATAGATAGATAGATATGAACAAAATAAGATCGATAGAAACAAAATTAGATTGGTAGATATGAACACATTGAGATAGATAGATAGATAGATAGATAGATAGATAGATAGATAGATAGATAGATAGATAGATAGATAGATAGATATTAACATACTGAGATAGCTGGATATGCATATATAAACATACTCAGATAGATAGATAGATAGATAGATAGATAGATAGATAGATATGAACAAAATAAGATCGATGGAAACAAAATTAGATTGGTAGATATGAACACATTGAGATAGATAGATAGATAGATAGATAGATAGATAGATAGATAGATAGATAGATAGATAGATAGATAGATAGATAGATATTAACATACTGAGATAGCTGGATATGCATATATAAATATACTCAGATAGATAGATAGATAGATAGATAGATAGATAGAAAGCGACTCAGATAAATATGAACAGACACAGGAGATATGAAATTAGCGACCCATAAGTTTTTTTTTGTTGATTTTTTTTGGTGGGAATGGGGCAGGGTTGTTCTGTTAAGTGCGGGTAAACAATTTGTTGAATATTCTCATGTACAAATAAATGACTCATATCAATGTTCACTCCCAAACCGCTGACCAGGCACGACCATTAAAAACAGACAGAAACATAAAATGAAAGAATAGCGTCTGGAAAAGGTGTGGGTGGGTGGGCAAGACTAGAACCGTGCCTACCTGATGACAAACGGCCAGCTCACCTAGCAGGTACAATCTGCGGACACAGACTTCGGCCCAGGTGATTATTACGACGGACAGCTGCATATAAACGTCCAATCAGCTTAATTGGTTTCTGTCATTGATTTGTTTTGGGGTTTTTTGCTCCCAAAAGAGACTGGCTGGGTAGGTCGGAAGAAAGGAAATGATGGAAGATGGCAGTGAGAAAATGAGAACAAATCAGAAAGAGGTATAACTAGAAATATATATATATATATATCTGTGTGTGTGTGTGTGTGTGTGTGTGTGTGTGTGTGTGTGTGTGTGTGTGTGTGTGTGTGTGTGTGTGTTTAAATGGCCAGAAAGAAATACAAGAAAAGCTGTTGTGGGGAAAATCAAGACGAGTGAGGCATTACAGTTTAGAGTGTCGGAAATATCAGAACGAAACGGTTACATGAGAAACCGCGACAATAAAACAAAGATAAAAGGAAAATAGTTATGAACAGATGGACAAGGCCTGCTTTTCTTACCAACGGTTTTATTATACGTGATGATTAAACTTGGATAATCTGTAACTTATGCGCCCTTCAGTTCATTTAGTCCAGTGTTTCTAGACGTTTTAAGCAACGGTACACCTTAGCGCAAATGAAAATATCACAGCACACTTAGCAAATGTTTTAAATGGTAGACATTTAAATGTTTTGAAATAATACTATAGACAATTTAAAAAAGAAAAAACAGACAAATAGGAACTTACTTTATTTCAATGTTTCTATTCAACTATTTCTGCATTTTATTTAGTGTGATACCTGTGCCTGGTGTTTCTTCAATGTTTGGCCTAATGTGCAATAAGCAGACTCTTATCTCTGCTTCAGTTGAGCGTGGTCTTTTTCGCTTGTTAATCTTGATGTTATTTAGGGTTGAGAAGACTAATTCACATGAATAAGAATTAGAAAATTGCAATGAAACCGACAAAGCCTTTTTAGCTAAGGTGGGACCCAAAGAGAGTGAGTTCAATACCTGGTTAAGGCGGTGGAGAACTTGGAGAGGGGAATTAACAGGAGATAACTGACATCCATTAGACATGGCACGTGAAACTAGAACAGTCTACCCCAGTGAGCGAAATAAATGGTTCAGTTCGTCATTCCAACCACCTGAAGAATACAACGGCCGAAACGTTGTAATAAATACGGCGACACAGATGAGAAGAATAGTCCGAATAATGTAAATAGTGCACATAATACCTCATCTCAGAAATATTGACAGATACTGTGTGATATTCCTTTTGTGTTCAAATCCAAAATGTATCAATGGTAACTTCGAATGTTTTATTTTGAGCTTTTGATCACCAAAAATGGTGATAATTCATCTTCTTCGCATAACTGAAGTCCTATATTAGAAGGAACATTTATGAAAGGATTTCGAATCCACTCATACTTTCGCGACTCAGTTAAGAGGGTCGCGCGGCACATGGTTGACAATCACTACATTTAGTCACTTGCTTCTATACATCTGGAGAAGGTTGAAATGAACTTTTCGCAACATGGATTGGACATAACTTATTCCACTGAAACGCTTTCGATGCTCTTGTAAGACAATTCCTTCGAACTTGAACCGTAACTCCCGCCACGTACTTCGTGGCGTTAATGATTTTGAATTTACTCTCCAAGCGCACTATTGACGTCCGTCAACAACCGATCATCTATACACCTTGAGCCTCAACTGAAAATGATTACATTAGCATCGAGAGTGATTTTCATTCAATCGTGCAGTTGGGTAACTTTATAGAAAGCACAAAAATAAAGTTCAATAATATTTCTTGAGTATATATGATTATTCCTATATTAGCTGTATTCCGCCAGTGCTACTATATGTTGAAATTTATAAAATCTTTATATGAAAACAATTTTTCAAGAAAATGGGTTACTCAAGTTCACTTACTGTTATCGCTCTTTCTAATGTTGATGGGGGTTTCCTTCCTAGCTTTTTGTTCAAAGTAGTGAATGTAAAACATGTTTAATGTAGTTTGAATGTAGAAATCCGATGTAGGAAGTAATTTGTTCAATGTAACAGCACCAATGTCGAGTAGCAGCTATTCAGGAATTCTTAAGGTCTTCCATATCAGAGGTTGGCAGTGGATATTCGGAGAGAGTAGGAAAACGTAGTTCTGCAGGTCTTTCATATCAGAGGTTGGCAGTGGATATTCCGTCAAGAAATAAACAAAATGGCCGCCTTTATACACATCGGATCGAATATTCCACGTCTCCTGATTGGTTAAACTTCTCTTGGTAAACTATAAAATGAGCTCATTTTGGTTTGCTCACTAGTAAACTTATGTACGCAAAATAACTTAACAGTGAAGAACGTTAACATTTTCATTATTTTATCTCCAAGTTACATGTGGTATCCATTTTAGTTGTTGCTGCTGTTGAAAATCCTCAAGTGATGTGGTTTCTGTTATTTGATACAATTCTTTGTTTGTGATTATGTAGCGCCAGTTCACGAGTTTCGAATAAGAATGGTCCTCGCTAAAACTTTATTTGCTCGAAATCATTTTAAATAATTGACCAGAAGAAACGGTTGTATGGAGATGACAGTATATATTTCTGAGCGAAGTGGGTCCATGTCATATCTCCACTTGTAAATCTCGATCAAACGAGGCAATTTAAGAACATAACTCGAGTTTTTAGGTTAATGTTTTTGTTTTGTAGCATCTTGCGGTGTTGTGCGAAACTACACCTAGAGCACGTTCAAGGTTTGCATTAAGTTCTTCTGAAGAATTCTTTCTTCCTAATTTTCAGTACACAGCACACAGATTGCATACCAATATTAAAACTATTTTAAGTTAGATACTTAAAAATGAAGTGTTTTGATTATCATTTCACATCTTTAACTGATAACGTTTTTCTGAGTGAATTTCATTCATAGTCCTGTAAACGACATTCAGAGATTGCTTTTATTGGATAACAATAATCACTTACAGTATTTATATTATTCGGACTATTGTCCTCATCTTTATCGCCATATTTATGTCCCCAAGGACACATGGCACAGTGGATAAAGGCGTTAGTTAGATCTAGTGACAGGACCCAAAGAGTGTGAGTTCAATACCCAGTTAAGGCAGTGGAGAACTTTCAGAGGGGAATTAACAGGAGATTATCTGTCTATATTTCTGAGATGATGTATTATGTGCACTATTTACATTATTCAGACTATTGTCCTCATCTTTGTCGCCATATTTACTCCAACATTTCGGCCGTTGTACGCTCCGGCCTTCTTCAGGTGGTTGGAATGGCGAACGGAATCCTTTGTTTCGCTCACTGGGGTAGACTGTTCTAGTTCCATGTGCCATGTGCCATGTTTAAGGGATGTCAGTTGTCAGTTATCTCCTGTTAATTCCCCCTCTCCAAATTCTCCACTGCCTTAACATGGACACATGGCACAGTAGATAAAGGCGTTAGTTAGATCTAGTGACAGGACCCAGTGTGAGTTAAATACCCGGTTAAGGCAGTGGAGAACTTACAGAGGGAATTAACAGGAGATAACTGATAACTGACATCCATTAAACATGGCACGTGGAAATAGAACAGTCTACCCCAGTGAGCGAAATAAAGGGTTCAGTTCGACATTCCAGCCACCTGAAGAAGGCCGGACCGTACAACAGCTGAAACGTTGTAATAAATATGGCAACAAAGATGAGGACAATAGTCCGAATAATATAAATAGTGTACATAATATCTCATCTCAGAAATATAGACAGATAATAATCACTTAATATTTGTTAATTAATTAACATATAAACTATTTTTAAAATGATGACAAAATGCATAAATTTCATTTTTTTTTCTCTTTGGCGAAGTGAACTCTTAGTAACCTAATACAAGGGTGTTTTTTTTAATAATTGGAGAAAAAATATATGCGATGAATGGGCAAAATGTCATAAAATTATTTAAAGTATCAAAAAGTGTCAAATTTATAAACGGAGAAGCCTTAATATACTCGAAAGTTACAAAAATTGCCTAAAATATAGGTATTCTCTACCGTTTATCAGTCATTTAATAGTAATATACACTGGCATATTCAAAAGATGCAATCGAATTTTAAAAGTTATGTACAGTTGTTTAAATACACTATTAATTTCGGAATATATACACACACACACACACACACACACACACACACATATATATATATATATATATATATATATATATATATATATATAAAATATACACATACGTATGCAATCATATATCTAAAATGTTTAAATATATATACATACATACATCCACATAAATATATATATGTATAAAAAATAATTCCAAGAGGATAGAATCCAGGTAGAACTCAATGTCCAGGACAGAGTAAAGATATAATAAAAAGGCTTAAACACTAATATTCCATGAAATAATATACCATGGAATATTAGTGTTTAAGCCGTTTTAATATATATATATATATATATATATATATATATATATATATATATATATATATATATATATATATATATATATATATATATATATATATATATCCTACCGGTCTATAAACTTCGCGAATTCATTTCTTTTTTTCTTTATTCATTCTAAACAAAAATACTTTATTCATTGAAATGGCGATTTTTGGAAGTTAAATGGACCGAGAAATATCTATATATAGTAAAACACAGACAGATTGTTTCGCCGTATCACAACTCTTCAGTGCGGCTAGACGTCCCATTGCATCAAGCCGGGATCGAAATCCGACCGATTTGACATCAGTAAGAGATCCTACCACTAAGTTATCGTTGCACGGCAAAGAGACAATGAAATTTTAACGATTTCTTTAAGAAATACGCCAGTAGCTTGGAGAGCTCAATTCAGTTTAAGAGCAATGCTTTAATAGCAGTAGGAGCCACTGTTTTTAAAATTAACCTTTTCTCAAGAGAACTCAACCGGATTATATATATATATATATATATATATAAATATATATATATATATATATATATATATATATATAATCACATACCCAGAGCAACATAAATGTATGTTGCTCTGGGAAGTTGACTATATCTATTAGAACTTACTACCCAAATGGACCATAGATCAGCATATATAAATGGTCGAGTCAAAACAACACACTTGGCCTGAAGATTGCGTTGAAGCATTAAATAGATTGTCACTGCTTATATTTATTCCTTATATTTAGATACGTTCGATCTCTAATATTGAGCACATACATAACATACCTGAAATACTAAATTTTTATCATATATCTATCTATATATATATTATGAAATAGACTAAAGTCTAATAATTATTTTATTATATTTTTGTTTATAAGTTATTTTTATACATACAATATTTAAGTAAATCTTCTGTTTATAATAAATAGTATTAACAACATTTAGCGGCCTGATTGTCCGAGAAACAATACACACACGGTCACACACATACGCGCACGCACACATACACACACATACACACACACACACATATATATATATATATTGTTCGAAAATAACATTGTAAATTTTGAACATTTCAATCTGACGAAATTAATATAAACTTTTTATTTCATTTGTCGCTCCAAAAATGAAAAATATTTTTATTATAATGATCAATCATTTATTTATTTCAAACCAGAGCCAAGTTAATAAGTGTCGTTCACAGAAGCGGACTGAAACGAAGACACTATTACGATAAGAATTTAAAAACAATTTGGTAACATTCTAAGAAGCTATCATTAAAGTCAAAATATTGATACGCTATTAAGCTTAATCGTCATAAAGTTATTCTAATCAGTTTAATATATTAGTTTAGCAACTTCTTCTTCTTCTTCTTCCTCTTCTTTTTTTCTTCTTTTTCTTCTTCTTTTTCTTCTTCTTCTTCTTTTTCTTCTTTTTTCTTCTTACTTTTCTTCTTTTTCTTCTTCTTTTTCTTTTTTTTCTTCTTTTTTTCTTCTTTTTCTTCTTCTTTTTTCTTCTTTTTTCTTCTTCTTTTTTCTTCTTTTTATCTTCTTCTTCTTCTTCTTTCTCTTCTTCTTCCTCTTCCTCTTCTTCTTCTTCTTCTTCTTCGTCTTCTTCTTCTTCTTCTTCTTTTTTCTTCTTTTTCTTCTTTTTCTTCTTCTTTTTCTTCTTCTTCTTTTTCTTCTTTTTTCTTCTTACTTTTCTTCTTTTTCTTCTTCTTTTTCTTCTTTTTCTTCTTTTTTTCTTTTTCTTCTTCTTTTTTCTTCTTTTCTTCTTCTTTTTTCTTCTTTTTATCTTCTTCTTCTTCTTCCTCTTCTTCTTCCTCTTCCTCTTCTTCTTCTTCTTCTTCTCCTCCTCCTCCTCCTCCTCCTCAAATTTCACAAGCCCTCTTTCCGCATAAAATCGCCAAAGATTTAAATGAAATGTTTATCGCAATCTTTTGTCCTTCTGTTCTTTTATTGTCCTCTCTCATCACTAAAGTCTTCTCATCCTTTCCACTCCCACTATCCTCTTACGTCTTAGTGGCATTATCGCTTTGCTTGAGGTGAAATGATTTAAAAAAATTTCCATATCCAGTCATTTTATTTATTGGCTTACTAAATGTAATCATTCAGGATAGTTTTGCAAACATTAAGTGCCCGATAGAGTTGTTGGTTTCTGCTTTTATGACACTCGCAAATATCGCACAACAAGAATCGAGTAAGAGAATAATAATTTCTCTATTTATTTCTAAACTAAAACTTGATCTGAATATAGTAAATGCTTAGGTTATTCTTGGCGTAAAGAGAAACATATTTTATTTATTTTATAAATTTATTGGCAAATACAACAGAAAGTAACATCTTGGACATATTCCTACTTTGGTTGACGTCCTGGGTATGACGATAAACTACATCTGCGTCCTGGGTATGACGATAAACTACATCCGCGTCCTGGGTATGACGATAAACTACATCCGCGTCCTGGGTATGACGATAAACTACATCCGCGTCCTGGGTAAGACGATAAACTACGTCCAACAGCAGGGCCTCTGATAATACGAAATTGAAAAAATAGTGTTGCCGGCTGTACGTTTTTGAAAAATATTACCAGCTATACATTTTTTTTTTAAGAATAGTGTTGCCGGCTGTACGTTTTTGAAAAAATAATATTACCAGCTATATGTTTTTGAAAAATAATATTACCAGCTATACGTTTTGGAAAAATAATATTACCAGCTATACGTTTTGGAAAAATGGTATTACCAGCTGTAGTTTTTGGAAAAAAAGTATTACCATCTATACGTTTTTGGAAAAGTAATATTACTAGCTATACGTTTTTTTTTTTTTAAATATTACCAGCTATACATTTTTGAGGAAAAAATATTAACAGAAATAGATTTTTGACAAAACAAAAGTATTATCAGGAAAAAAAAAGTTGTCGGCATTAAATGACCATTGAGGTTGATGTGCCGTAAAACAAACCAAACCTACTTTGGTTGTGCCACTTAATTCTTCCACCCAACCCCTCCTCAGTTTAAATGGCAAGGCTAAATGACGTCTGTAAGATTCATAACAAAGCTTGAAAAAGTCAGTCATGACTGGAAATCACATACACACACTGATATATATATATATATATATATATATATATATATATATATATATATATATATATATATATATATATATATATATATATATATATATATATATATATATATATATATATATATATATATGTGTATATATATGGGAGGCAGGTGGAGTAATGGTTAGCGGCTCGGATTGGGGAATCAGAGAGCCGGATTCGAATTCCAGTCGAATCCATTACATTCACTTCCGTGCAAATACTCTTAGGAAAGTTATGAATCTTCTTCTCCCCCTAGCTATGGGTAAATAGCAGGACATAGTGGGTTCTATAGCCTTGGAAAACAATTGGTCTACCTCAGAAAGAAATGGCAACCTACTGCGGGAAAAATCTGCTTCGTCAGTCATGTATCGAGATATATGATCAGCGAAGCGTGTATCACGCTTGGCATATAATTGACTGACTGACTGAATAGGTATATTTACACTATTTCCATTATTTGGACTGTTGTCCTCACCTTTATTGCCATATTTACGACGTTTCGTCATCAAGTCATTGTAATTTCAAACCGAACCCATTATTTCGTCCATCGGGGTAGATTGTTCAAGTTCCACCTGCCATGCCTCTTTCGGATGTCTCAGTTATCTTCCTTTAACTCAACTTTCCAAATTACAAGTAGCCAAGTATTGAACTCACAACTGTTTGTGTCAAATCACTGAATCCAACCAACACTTTTATACACTGGGCCATGTGCCCTAGACACCAGAGTATATATTTTTGGGACTTATGAACTTAATGTCTCAGCTATCGATTTTTACCAGAGCTCATATTGCAATTTTGTTGTTATTGCTTTTCTCTAGCACCCCGTATTACTGGTTCCTATATTGTATTCATTTCTATGCTTGGCTATCTTAGATTTTTGTGGACTAGCATATGTGCTGATTCCTTAAGTTTTCGTATTATCCAGTGATGTTCTCTTTCTATTATTGCAGCCTCATCCCACATGGGGTGGTGATCTCCCTTTCCTTCCATATTTTGCATATATGTCATGCATATGTCAATAAATGCACGTGTTGCATATGACAATATATTTACGTATTTAGATGTCAATAAATTTATAAGTTATAGATGTCAATAAACCTACGTATTGGAGATGTCAATAAATGTACGTGTTGTATAAGTCAATACCTTTTCGTGATGTATATGCCAATAAATTTACATATTACAAAAATCAATAGTTTACTTATTGTAGATGTCAATAAAGTTACGTGTTGCATATATCAATAAATTTATGTGCTATATATACACATAAATATACATATTGCATATGTCAATGAATTTACGTGCTCTATATAACAATAAATATACGTGTTATATATGTCAATAAATTTAGGTGTTGCAGATGTTGCTAAATTTATGTGCTGTATATGTCAATACATATATGTATTGTAGATGTCAATAAATTTCTGTTTGTATATGTCAATACATTTAAGTGTTGTATACGTCAATAATTCTACGCGCAGGCAAATATTTCTGACCGCAGTGTATTACATGAGGATAAGTTTTCAGTCCTTACTCTATTCCCTCAGTTTGAAGCTTTATCTTCTATTGCTAAAGCAAAATGCTTTGCTCGTAAACTCTTTTCCAATTCTAATCTTGACTTATCTGGAATATTTTAGTGCGATTTTCCACTTAAAACTGATTCTCTACTGTGTGATATGCAGATAACACCGTCCATGTTTTCTGCTGTCATCTCTTGATCTTGATACAAAGCATGTGAACACGATGGCATTCCGGCGATTGTCTGAAAGAAATGTACTTCTGAACTGGCTCCTGTTCTATTTAAACTCGACAATTCCATGCTGCTTCTTGCTTTCTAGCTTATAGGAATATTATTCTGTAGTTCGGTTTTTTAATAACTTTGTCTGATTCTTCGAACTGTCGACTTATTAGTCTTCTACTCTTGTTACTAGAGGTTATATTCAATTAGCAGGTTCTGCTGTAAGACAAACAATATGGCTTTCGCTTTTCTCGGTAAACTGTCGATGTGTTAACGATTACTGTCATCAACCTTTAGATAAGAATGAGGACGTTCGGACTATTGATTTAGATATCTGGATGGCGTTTAACATAGTTCGGCATGCTGGTCTTCTTTACAGTTACAAAGGTTATCGTGTTTCTGGCCGAATTTCTTATTTGATTCACTTTTTTTATCAAATTGTGAAATGAAGGTTGTCTTCAACGGCCACTCTTCTAGATCCTTCTATATAAATGCAGGTGTATTCCAGGACACTGTTCTTGGACCTACCTTGTTCTTACTTTTTATTAACGACGTTACCGATGCCATCAGTTCTCGACTCAGTATCTATGCCGATGACACTCGATGATTTACTCCTGTCTTAATGGTAAGTCTGATGAAGTAAAATTCGATAAAGATTCGATAAAGTAAAACTCGAAAATGATCTTCAATCTATTGTTAACTAGGGCAAACAATGGCTTGTTAATTTTAACGTTTTCTAAGCTAAACTTGGATATCCCATACCTGTCGAATAGGAAATTGTATACCTGCGCTGATCGTTTCACAACAGCATATGAACATATCAACAGTAATTTTTTTTCTCATCCATCAAAAAACCCTCTTTAAAATTCTGTCTCCATTGAATGTCTTCATCTGCTAGAGGAACTATAAAAGTCCGCAAAGTCGTATGTGTCTGGTGAAAACCCAAACACCGAATCATTTCAGACCTCACCAGAAATACAAGGAGGAAATGAGAGCAACAATTTATTTATTCCCACCTCAGAATAATGTCTGCGCGTGCGCAAACACAGATTTGAAAGGTAATTATAACAGCCGCAATACTTCATCACTGAGATTCAGACCAAATCAAAATATAGGACAATCTGGCAGCCGTTGAAGTTATCGACAGTAGTAATCCGGCAACCGGAACTGGACGAGTGCTATCTGATCATTGGAGCGCATCACACGTACTTACAAAGAACGCTGATTCATTTACTGACAGTCAAGCGCTTCGACTAATCCAATTTCAGTACTAATGATCGATTAATGAACATATGTGGTCCCCTAACCCGTTCAGCAAGCTGGATCACGAACAATTGCGGCCGTGTCAGCCAAGATAGGAAAATAGTCATGTACAAGATAATATGTCGTCACATGAGAGAATAGAAAGAGCATGACTGACTGGGTGAATGAAGACCATATGGATATAAAAGTGTTGCCTCTCTGATCTGGATTGTGGTACGTACGAGATGGGCTTAAACAAATATTACACATTATGTGATCGGGGGAGTGGTCAGGAAAAGAAGTGCGTCACATCGCTGAAGAATAAACGTTTGAGAAAGAATAAGTCAGAAAAATAAATAATTACGAGAATTGCGATTAAGTAATGTGTAAACTATGAATAATCTCTAATTACATATATAACGTCTACATTTACGCTCATCTATGCTGCTTTATATTAAGCTTGCAAAAATGTTTTGGACAATTTTCGACGGGGACTTTCATGAAAATACAACGATTCCATACGTGTGGATTTTCATTTTATATCGCGTCTTTTCATTTTATTTTATTGTGATCTGAAAAATATGAGATATTAAATTTCCATTTAAATATAGATGCAATAATTAGTTAAAACATAATCTGTACGCACACATATACACATCCTGCCTTTTTTTCACACTTTCTCTTTCATAGACACAAACACACACACACGGTTGCGTACGCGCACACTCACATACGCGCATATGCACAGTATCCTTTCTTTCTTTTTTTCTCCCTTTGTCTATAATAGACACACTCGGACGCTAACGTGCAAAGACACGCACACATACACACTCTCCTCTCTTTTTCTCACTTTCTCTGTCATTGACACAGACGGACGGCCACATGCAAACACACACACATACACACAAACGCATACACACAGTTACATGCCTGGAATAACTGTATACATTTTATGGTTCCGTATAGGATACAGGTTCGATTCCTGTCGGAGAACGAAAATTTTCTATGAAAATTTCTCGGACATTCAGGCCGGTAAATGTTATTTAATACTGTTTATTATAAAACAGAGCATTTGCTTAAATACTTGTATCTATAAAAAGAACGTTAAACATATCATAAATGTCTTTAAATATATATATATATATATATATATATATATATATATATATATATATATATATATGTATATATATATATATATATATATATATATACACACACACGTGTGTGTGTATTAAAAAGTGACCATTGAAAAGATAAATAGATTTTCTAAGGAATTTATGGATTTAATTTTTGATTAATGCGTTTTCTACGGCTTATCAACCCTTTTGCAGGTTATTTAAAGCTAGAAAATATTTTTAGCTTACAACAACATTTATTTCTTTATTTATATTTGAGATAATAATCGTTTAATGTCGGTAAATGCGACACTGAGATCCGTAGACATATTGGGATAGCCAAGGACGCATTCCAAAAACTGGCTGAGTATTGCTAGACAGGAGGATTTCTTTGGTAACGAAGAAAAGAATACTGAGCTGTTACGTGACATCTGTCCTTCTTTACGGCAGTGAATGTTGGGCGATGAAGAAGAGACTCGCGGCGACGATGTGGTTCTACAGAAGAATGCTGAGAATATCACGGACTGAGCGTGTGAGCAACGATGAGGTCTAAGAGAGGTTGCAAACAAGGAAGAGGCTTATTCTTAATATCAAGAAGAGGCAGCTGAAGTTTCTGGGACACATAACGAGGAAGGAGGGCCTTGAGAATCTGATACTCACAGGTCGAATTGAGAGAAAGATAGACAAGGGAAAACAACGTATGACATACATAGCGGCCTTAAGCAAATGGATGACAGAGCGTAGTCTGGGGGAGGTGAGGGAGGGAAGGAACTTGATTAGTACTGCAAGGGATAGAGAAAGGTTGAGTGCCATGATCGCCTACGCCCTGAAAGGACACGACACATAGAAAGAAAAATACAAGTCTTACTAAATCATACATAACTGGGGCGGGGATGTAGAGGATTCATATCTTACCCAAGATGAGTATAACGAACCCAACGGGAACTAGAACTCGGCACTCCGATTAACAATTCCGCACCATTATCTATTATACCACCTGCATATTCGAGCTAGAGCTCCTGGTATTACCAAGCGGTCAGCTATCTAGATACTGACCAGGCTCGGACTTGCTTAACTTCGGTGATCATACAGGTACCGGTGTTTCAAACAAATAACAACAAGGTTACCAATAAAATACATTGCTCAATGAACAAAAAAAGCGCTGAACAGAGCAATAAAAATATATTAAAGCTACATATCCAGCACCTTCGCGCAACCGAATTTGCGCCAGTGACGTCATCAGATGATTCGAAATGACAGAACAAAAATGGCGGATATGGTTAAACAATATATATGATTGTGCCGCCATATCCAATATTTTGATTGCGTGAAGATTTTACATAACTACTTTTAATATATATATATATATATATATATATAATAGGATATAGAATCACGTCAAAGTTTTTAAGGAATTTGACAAATTGAAAACGTTTCATTGATAATAGATTTGATTATACATATAAGTAAATTCATAAAACATATAAATCTTTTCGTTTGAACCGATTCTAAAGGATTGGATGTGGATTTGCCTTGGATTCATTTCAGAAAAGGCTAAAATTAATTTC
This sequence comes from Acanthosepion esculentum, assembly GCA_964036315.1. NCBI lineage: Eukaryota > Metazoa > Mollusca > Cephalopoda > Sepiida > Sepiidae > Acanthosepion > Acanthosepion esculentum. The sequence goes on along the minus strand of OZ038476.1, from coordinate 118,124,019 downwards.
TTGCTTTCAAGCCATTCTGAAAATGAGATGAGGATTTGCCTTTAATTCGATACGAAATGCTGGGAAAAATATATTAACAACTTTCGACATGAACTAAGAATTATAAAGAAAGAATAAAGAATAAATGTTAACGGCTTTTTTAAAAATTCCCCCCTTTCTTTCTTCCTTAATCACGAGAAACGCCATCTTAGGGAAAATGCTAAAAAGTACAGGAAATTATGGAGAACCATGATCGCCAAAATCCAGAAGAGACAGAAAAATAAATGTTTTACAAAATAACACTATGTAAACAGCAAACTCTTTTCTACCATACTTTCATTTCTCGGTAGATAGATATGAACAGATTTAGATAGATAGATAGATAGATAGATAGATAGATAGATAGATAGATAGATAGATAGATAGATAGATAGATAGATAGATAGCAGTATTTACATTAGTCGGACTATTGTCCTCATCTTTGTCGCCATATTTGTCACAACGTTTCGGCCGTTGTACGCTCCGGCCTTCTTCAGGTGTTTGGAATTTCGAACTGAACCCTTTATTAGCAGGAGATAACTGATAACTGACATCCATCAAACATGGCTCGTGGAACTAGAACAGTCTACCCCAGTGATCGAAATAAAGGGTTCAGTTCGAAATTCCAAACACCTGAAGAAGGCCGGAGCGTACAACGGCCGAAACGTTGTGACAAATATGGCGACAAAGATGAGGACAATAGCCCGACTAATGTAAATACTGTACATAATACCTCATCTCAGAAAGATAAGATAGATAGATAAGATAAGATAGATAGATAGATCGATCGATAGATAGATAGATAGATAGATAGATAAGATAAGATAAGATAGATAAGATAAGATAGATAAGATAAGATAGATAGATAAGTGGAGGTTACATTGGAACATCTGGTTATGTAGACAATGACAGAAATTATTGTAACATGATTTAAGCATTAACGAACCCGCAGATGCCTTACCATCAGATTTCTAGAATCGTATGCGCCCCAGGTAGTCTCAAATTAACTTAACTTTTCTTTTCTTTTTTTTTTGTTTGTTTTGTTTTGTTATTATTAGTTACTTTGTTCAATAAATGATTTCTTATTTTTAAAAAAAGCTGTAAACATATCACTTAAGCATATTTTTGGTTTCCATGACATCCAGACAATTGAGCATGCGCACTCGGTAGTTCATGTGACTAATGGTGGAGTGGACGATTTTCAAACAAATATTTACGCTGTCGATCCAACTTTATTTTTTTTTTAATTATTTCTTTATGACTTAACTGATTCTTGTCATTGAATCAAGTCTTTCTGGTGCTCGAAGTCCACACTGAGTTGCGCAAACTATGAATGACTACAAACAATCGTGCAGGTACTATCGGACTTCCGGACGTTGATGGAGCTTAGCACATCATCTGCTGAGGCCTATTTGGTAGCTGCCTTCGTACAGCCAGTGGGCTACCATTATCATATACAAAATGCCTATTGCACTGAATTCAGACTACACTGGCTCTAACCCACTTGTGGCGTTGTGCCACTTTCAGTTATTCTTAGTACCCAGCTGGATATATGAAGCATGTATTTATTTATCTTTTGCCCCAGTCAGTTAAGTGCCGTATGTGATACGCTCTTGGGAGATCATGTCTCGATTCATGACTGACTAGGTTGAAAATTTTCCCGCAGGAGGTTGCCAATTCTTTCTAAGATAGACTGTTTGCTGACTAAGACTACAGGACCCAGAAGAGATGAGAAGGGTATTAGCACGTATGAATGAAACGAACTCGACTAGAATCCGAACTCGGCTCTCCGATTTCTCATTCCTAGCCGTTATCCATCACTCCACAACGCGAGTACTAAAAGCTAAATTGAAAGCAGTTAATATATTTTGTTTTCACAAGTATCTATTTTGTTGCTGTTTCCCTGGTTGTTTGTTCAAAAACGAAAACCTTTGCTAAAGAATCTTCAATCGCTAAATTTTTTTTTAAAATACTTAAAATATTTAACTTGAGGGTACCTATTTGTCAGCAAACAACTGTTTGTCTTATCGTGAAAGGCAAACACATGGTGAGGCTTCTGATGGACAATTTAACCAAACACTTAATTGCTCAAATCAGCTGTACTCTGAACTAATGGTGCCGAATTTGTTTACTTTTCAAAGCGTCAATCAATTCTTAATTTCGGTACGGGCGATTATTTTAGAGTACTTTTTTTAAAAAAAGAATAGACTTGTCTACTAATGAAAAAAATCAATTTAAAATTTCTTAACCCAAACTAAACTTTCAATTAAAGCACAATTCTATACTTAAAACAATAG
>OZ038476.1:118084204-118116704 GCA_964036315.1 Acanthosepion esculentum | reverse complement strand
AATAACATTACAATATATTAAACAATACACGTACATGGCAATAATGATAGTCTGTTTTTGTTTGCATGGAAAATTTCCAAGCAACGACAAATTCGGACATACGAGACGCTGGAATCGAAAATCGCACCGCGGCTCATGACGTCAAACATGATCACGCGAGAGTGAAAACGAGAAGTGTTAAGTATGGGAAGCCTTGGTATAAACCAATGGCTTCTGTTGTCAATTATAGGCATTTCAGTATATTTGTGGAGTTTTCATAGTTTATTTTGTTAAGGTTATGTTTCAACTGTTTTATGTATATAGCTTCAAGAATTTTTATTTTCTTTTATTGTTTTCCTGTTTAATTAAAAAAAAAATTTCCACAAGGATTTTCCGGAATTGGGTATGCGGCCAGACATGTTGTTTTAAATGCCTATATATATATATATATATATATATATATATATATATATATATATATATATATATAGCAGAGTAAACAAACAGTAAAATATATATTTCTTAAGATCGTACGCAATAAAAGTGCTCAATATCAAGTTGGAAGACCAGACTTGCAGAGCTGTTTAATATTTGGAAAATGAATGCTGACCAGAACACTACCGCGGTTTCGACCACTACGGTCTCCTCAGGTGATCTGTTCAGCAAATCAACGACATGTAGCTCAACAACTTAAGTACAACTTAAGCTGAACTTCTTAACGTGTGTACACTTGGTCATGATCTCTGAACTCTCGTTCAGTAATTCAGTGCTGCCCTTATACGTTGCTATAGCTAGTTTTTCATCTTTGCATAACCTACACGTATTCCCGATTATTGTGTTAGCCTTTAGATTTCTTAATATACTCCATTTAATGTTTAGGTTTTTGTTATGCCTCTCCCTAAACCTCTAATAATAGCTTTCTGGCTTCGTATTGTACCTACGTTCCAGGATTCTAAAAGATGAGGTATGATTATACCACCTCCTGTTAAACTGGCACTCAGTGCAATTGATGTATTTTTTGTGCTACTATATTTTCACCTTCCACTTCGGTACAATATACAACGCGTTCCGTAAGGCATAATCCATTTAAAGGACAGTTATTTTTGTCCTGCAATTTCATAAGACCATATTTTCACCTTTCACGCCATTTTTGAGGTTTACATTTTTTCTATTCATTCTTTATACATTTATATACATGATAAAATATATCTGTCTATATTTCTGAGATGAGGTATTATGTACACTATTTACATTTTTCGGACTATTGTTCACATCTTTGTTGCCATATTTATTACAACGTTTCGACCGTTGTACGCTCCGGCCTTCTTCCAGCGAGCGAAATAAAAGGTTCAGTTCGACATTCCAACGACTTGAAGAAGGCCGGGGCGTACAACGTCCGAAACATTGTGATAAATATGGCAACAAAGATGAGGACAATAGTCCTAATAATGTAAATAATGATAAAATATAGTTTTAAGGTTCCTATATTTATGGGTTAAAGTGCTCAATATCAGTGATAGAGTTATGTAAATATAAAAGTAGACATTGAAGTTAACATCCAAGAGCAAAAGTCTGTTTCATACTTAAACGCAATCGTCAGGCCATGTGCTTTGTGTTTTTGCCCGACTATTTATATATACTGTTGTGTAGGATCCACCTAATCTACATAGGTGACTACCAACTATATAAATAATGGTTGGTACCGGAAGACGAGGAGGAGGAATCACGAGATCCAACTAGAGACTCTGATCGACTGCGACTAGTCAACACATTCTCCAGGAACGTCTTCCCATAAATATACAGAAATACTATATGTACTTATTGTGTACACTTTCTTGTTATAATACATTCTTGTTCTAAGTACATTTTGTGTTGCATTATTATTCCATGCAATAGGCGAGATTCAACATATACAAATTAGTGATGTATTTTGGGGCCTATTTTTAGTGACTTTTGATAACTTTTTTATTTATTATTGATTATTTTATTATTGATTGTTATTATTACGTTTACTTGTGGTAATGTGTCCATTCGTAATTTGTTAATTTGTTTATTGTTTACTTAATTTATTTACTCCTTTATTTATTTGGATAATTTACTTATTCTTGTTTATTTTATCTTTGTTTTTTCCTACTGTTGTCCGTTTTTAGTTTTTGACTTTTAAGTAACAGTAAAAATTTGTGCTCTTGTCAGCATTTTGAGTTCTGATCGCTTATTGATTGGTCTGTGTTGATCTGGGAAGGTAATTATAGCTATTTTCTCCTAAACACATCTGGGAGATTAAAAACAAAAAAAAACAAATCACACCAAAATATCATTGGAAAAAAGAAAAATAGTTTCAGCGTACAACAATAAATAAAACAAAAACAATAAACTGTCTGGAGGAGAAAGTAGCTAAATTACGTTCCCAGACCAATACAAAACCAATAAATAAACGATCAAAACTAATCTCAAAAGGCAGACACGAAAACAAATTTGTACTACGTTACTAAAAAATCGAAAACTAACAAGAATTAGCAAAAATAGATAAATAAAAAATAAAAATAAATAAATAGAAAATAATTAAAAGAAATTAATCCGAACAAATAAATAATTAAATAAATTAAATAATAAACAAATTAATCATTACCGCCCACCAAAATAACCTTTAGGATAATACAATAGACTACCCACAATGCATCACTGACCTGTATATATAAACAGACGATCAAAAGCATAACACATATGGCCTGACGATTGCGTTTAAGCATGAAACAGACTGTCGCATCAGGGTATTGACTTCAATGTCCACTTCTCTCTTTTTCTCTGTCTCTGTGTCTCTGTGTCTCTGTCTCTATCTCTGTCTCTCTCTCTCTCTCTGTATATATATATATATATATATATATATATATATATATATATATATATATATATATATGAAGAAATATACTCTTAAGGTGTGCTATATTTATGGGATAAAGTGCTTAATATCAGAGATAGAGCGTGTGTAAATATAAAAGTGAACATTGAAGTCAACAGTTAGAGGCGACAGGCTGTTTCATGCTAGACGCAATCGTGGCCTAGCATGAAAACAGCCTGTCGCCTCTAAGTGTTGACTTCAATGTTCACTTAGATATATATATATATATATATATATATATATATATATATATATATATATATATATATATATGTATATATATATATATATATATATATATATATATATATATATATATATGATATATTTCACATATATTGATGGTGTTAAAAAAATAGTGCTCAATAATAAAATAGAGCTATTAAGTATATATTAATATATATACATAGTATACCTCCCCGCTAACCACTGATCTAAAAATTGATGATAGGATTCACAAATTCCACAAACAACAAGAATTCATCGCAGTTAAAGACCACAAGTCAAATTTCCTAAACAACCTTGAATACCGATAACTCAACCCAACTAAAAATAATTCTCCTCCGTAAAAACAAGGTCTCGAAATACAGACCGATTTAGAATGGAGCTGAAAAAGATTTTAAAGATCGTGAATAAATATTACGACTACCACCAATGTTAAAGTGATCAACTTACTCGATGTGACCTTAGACTTGAATTACAGTTTATTACAAACCATATCCTAACGAGCTATACAACCACCTCCACAAAATTCTAGATAATTTATATAATTTAGATTATCTACCAACTCAACAATAAGGACATATTTGAAAATAATAAAATGAAATAGATAAAGGCTTTAGAACTAATCAACCATAAAGTAAATTTAAAGTATTTAGAAATGGATAACAAAGAAGGTAGAATAAATAGAAACACTGTAAAGGTAAAAATATATGGTTCAATGCACCTTTTAATCTTAATGTTAATCCTAATATCGGAAGGATTTTCCTAAATTTAATCCATAAGGATTATAACCATTCAACAACGCTAAAAAAGATTTTAACAAAAATAATGTTAAAATCAACTACAGCTGCGTTATTAACAAAGGAAAAATTTATGCACATAACTCTAAATGATCATGTATTTTTTCTTACGCATATATATGTAGTCATCTACAGACAGACTCTTTCGCTGTATCACAACTCATCAGTGTGGCTAGACGTCCTAGCTAGGATCGAAACCCGGCTGAATTGGCATCAGGCGGAGATTTTACCCCTAAGCTGTATGTGTGTGTGTGTGTATGTGTGTGTGTGTGTGTGTGTGTGTGTGTGTGTGTGTGTGTGTGTGTGTGTGTGTGTGTGTGTGTGTGTGTGTTATAATATATACACTAATATATATATACACTATAATATATATATATATATGTAAAATTTTTAAAGTTAAAAAACAATAATCCTCAGTACAATATATATCTACGCCTACATTAGAATAACCAGATATATTTTTAATATTTAGATTATATAAAATCCAGTTTAAACACAGCACCTGAAGATTGCTCCGAGTCTTGCTATCAGTGAGGGATAATATATATATATATATATACATATATATATATATATATATATATATATATATATATATATATATATATATATATATATATTAATTTTATATATTATAATATATATCTCATATATATATTATATATAGAAAAAACAACTAAAAAGTTGTGAATTAAAAAAATATATAATGTTTTTTATGAAAGTATTTATTTATATTTTTTTATATATGAAATTTGATATTTCAGATCGACCTCGATCATTCATCAGAAATAACTGGTTTTAGAGGTTTGTTTACAAGTAGCGTCCGTCGCAAGACGCGGACGTCACGTGATATAAAATGCAACTGTGTTCGAATATTTTTAACGTAAATTTAAGTGTAATAAAATTTTTAGATGTTGTTCAAAAAATGTTTTAACTATATCTACCCAAGTGATCGAAATAAAGGGTTCAGTTCGAAATTCCAACCACCTGAAGAAAGCCGGAGCGTACAACGGCCGAAACGTTGTGACAAATATGGCGACAAAGATGAGGACAATAGTCCGACTAATGTAAATACTGTACATAATACCTCATCTCAGAAATATAGACAGAATCTAAAAACATGTTTAAGTATTGAAATATTTATGAAGATATATATATATTATATATATATATTTATGAAGATATATATATATATATATATATATATATATATATATATATATATTAGTGTATATATTATGATATATATATATATTAATATACTTATTTATATATATATATACATACATATTTATATATATTAGTGTATATATTATAATATATATTAATATATATATGTGTGTGTATGTATGTGTGTGTCTTTGTATAAGTGATATAAGGTGTAAAATAATTTCACAGGGCTTAAAACGAGTATATAAATATCTTATACATATTACTGTTATTTTATACGCATTTTAAATATTTTGTACCCATTGTAAAATACTGTTGTCTCTGGAGAAAAATATTTAATACGGTTTGTTTCTTTTGTATAATAATAGCTTCAAGTATTTTGAATCTTTAGTTAGTTACTCTTCGTGTTAAACAATTTGTAGTGTAGCCTATATAATTATTTAGATGATTTCGTAAATAATTATATATCTAAGTTTTAACTAATAGTTTCAAATTGTTTTTTCTTTAAAAAAAAAGATTTAGACATTTCAGTAACTTATTTACCTCCTTTGACGTTTACACGTGTGTCTTCATGATAAATTTTAAAAATTATGCAGTACATTACCGTAACGTTTTTCATTTTACACGTAAAAAATTAATTTTCAGATGAACACAATTATTTTATATTAGAAAAATGATGAACGCAAAAATGTTTGTCTTAGAAAAATCAAAACCCTGATGACGACATTGTGCTAATGTCGAAAGTACTCGTAATAAAAGGAATATGTATCAACATGGTAATTTTATTTCTTCTTTTAATAAGGATACTAAGAAACTTGTCTGCAATTATGTGAGGAGCCTATTAAAAATAAGTAGACAAATATTGTCTAAATAATCTAATGAGACATATATATATATATATATATATATATATGTGTGTGTGTGTGTCTGTATCTGTGTGTGTGTGTGTATATATGTCTGTCTGTGTGTGTGTGTGTGTGTGTGTGTGTGTGTGTGTGTGTGTGTGTGTGTGTGTGTGTGTGTGTGTCTGTGTATTCACTGAATGACTGTCGCGTAGCTTCCTGTATCCAATGAAGGCCTTAATATTAACAAGGTGGGAAATGAATGCACTATCTCTTCCTCCCTCTCTGTCTCATTCTCTCGCCCCATCCGCTTTCCTGTCTATATCACTTATATTTCTTTTATCTCTCTCTCTCTCTCTCTCTCTCTCTCTTTCTCTCAGACTCTCTTTCTCTCCCTCTCTCTTTATGTGTGTGTACTTGTTTTCCAGATTTGCTTTCCTATCTTGCCTTTTCTAACACTCTCTTTCCCTCTCTTTCACTCGTCTCCTCCGTCCCTACTAGTCTGTATCTCCCTTTCTTTCTGTCTTTAGTTCTCTTTCTGTCTGCTTGCCTTTTCTTTTCTCTGAAATCTTTTTTTTTTCTTGTAGTTACTAATAATTTGTTTGACAAGAAGACAAATCAAACATTTATTATGTCGTATATCTAATAAAAAGGAGGCATATGTCATTTTGGTATTTGAGCAAGCTATCATGAAGCCAGATTAAAGACTTTTCAATAGTAAAATAATACTTTTTAGTTCTGTATTCGCATAAAACCTGACTAAGGAGTCATGATTCTCGAGAGCTTTTTTTATATATACTGTGTCACTTCAGGATGTGGGCAATTATGGCTCTTCACAACTTCCTTCTTCTTGTATCGTCTTACTCTTTACCATCTCTCCTTCCATTCGCCCTGACATCTATTCACATAAACTCGTTAGGTAGGTTACACGCAGTTTTCCTCCATCGCTCTTGACTTCATGTTGTCAGGAGTGTTAAATTTCCTCCTTATATATCTTGGAGATTTCAATTGTCTCTTTCTGAATTGGAGCAAAATGTCTTTTCAGTGCCTATTTTCCTTTAAAATTAGTCGTGATATTTTTAGAATCCATATGTAGAACCACATCTCTGTTACCTCAAGCCTCCTCTTCGTTTCTAACGAAATTCCCCTCTGTCTTATTATTTGGCTTAGTTTCTTGAAGGCATTTTTTCTATGCACCTTCGGGTTACTGTGTTATATTTTCCGTGTTGTTACTAATTTGTAACATTGCGTGTAAAATAAAGGAGAATAAATGAGAGTTAAAGAAAAGGAGATTTTAAAAATCTCCTAACTAATAAACAGCAATACAGGTTGTTGGAAATATATTATATTTGATGGTCACATGTCCTGAAAAAAAAGAGAAAATATGAGGGGAAGTATATTCATTGTCTTGTGAATTAACGAATCAGCAATTAGCGAGAAGACGAGATTTCCTGATAAAAAGGAATGTCCTCCGCCAAACATTTTGTATTCAAACTTATCACTTGGTAGCGAATACACGGGTTTAAAACTACTAGGATTGGCAAATCTATTTCATTCATTTCTCGTTCTCCGTCAGTGAAACAGAGTTGGCAGAATGTCCCCACTGGAGACAATAAAAGTAGTCAATATAGACTATATGCATTGTCTTATTTAATATTACAAATGATGAAAAGAGGCTGATTTGATTTTAGTAAGAGACAGAGACCGTGCAAATTTGTTTTATTGACCAGAAGACAGCTATGGAGAACAACTTAGTGACACAACCGTATCATCCCACTACGGAGCAAAGACAGTGATCGCCAAACATACTTTTGAGCTACATACTTAATCAAATATGATGTCACGAAAGAGTCACAAATTTAGCGATTTTAATATTGAGAATAAATATTTCAATAAATATAAAATTATGAATGAAAGATGAACTGAAAAGTGATTTACTTTTTTTTTATTAATATATATAATAGCCACATAAATAAACTAATGTATGTGTGTGTCGATAAATTTTATTAATTCCGTGTCATTTTAAAATTTCTCAATATTTAACATGTTGAATACCTATCCGTAAATGCACACACACATACACACACACACATACATACATACATACATACATACATAGAGAGAGAGAGAAAAGGATAATATAGACCGAATGTAAATTGATATTTAATTGTTTTTAAAATAGATATGAATTGAACAAATTGAGATAGATAGATAGATAGATAGATAGATAGATAGATAGATAGATAATGAGGAAATTATGCTTACTCCTGTAAGAATAATATAACTGTTAGCAACATTTTTCGGGAGACTAGCTTGTTTTGAATAATTTGTTTCTCTTCTCGAATGTTAAATCGAATTCTTATTAAAAGTTCAATAATTAATCAATTATTTATAGCGGCCATTAATCATAGAAAATACGGTGTCATTTCGGGGTTTTGAAGGAAACGCTTCCTCTTCACGTCTCTTAGGCACAACAGAATAACGGCAAAAGATAAAAGGAATAAAAAACAGTTTTATTCTTCTTGGCTTTTATGCAATATTTCAGAATTCATAGTCTGTTTATTCTGAGTTATTTATTGCGTTTTTGAACTTTAGATAAATCATGACTGGCTGAAAATGATTATATCCATTTTATATTGGTGTGCGTTTGCGATACTCTGTCGTTACTCGAATATTTTGGAGATTATTTAGGGTTTAAAGACTACATACATATATATATATATATATATATATATATATATATATATATATGTATATATATATATATATATAATAGAGTAATATCGCAGATTATTAATAATCTATTTGATTCACACTATTTCATTCCTTTAAGAAATTTGTGGTTTCAATAGAGTGACGGATAATTAATCCTTAACAAAACTCCCTTTTTCTTTTATCTCGTGTGTCCCAACAGGACGTAAGCGATCATAGCTCTCCACAACTTCCTATCCTTTGTAGCTCTAAGCAAGGTTTTCTACCTTACTATACCGCGTAGTCTCTTTCTGGCTAATCATTTACACAAGGTATATAGGTTTGCAAGGGTCGTTCAAAAAATTCTAAACCTCACCCAGAAAGAAGAGCTGAATATTTTTGTTGCGGCAACGCACTGCCTCTTTTTATAAAACTAGAAGAAGTAATTCAGATTTCTGTCTTAATTTCTGTGTAGGTGAGGCCCATACAAAGGTGAGAGGTGTCTGACAAATCTAAAAAATGGACAAAACAAAGGCCCGAGCGGTCATAAAATATCTGCAAAAGAAAGTATGACACCCAAGGAAATCCATGAGGACATGCTACAGACACTTGCCGAGGACTCCCCTTCCTGTAAAGAAGTGCGTTTTAGAATTCAAACGGAGCAGGGACAGCAGAAAAGATGACTCTCGGTCAGGTCTTCTAAAAACTTCAACCACTGATGAACAAATTGATATGTATTCACCGTATGGTTTCATTGTCTTATTGTCCAGCAGATAGCTAAGTCCATAGGCATTAGCCCTGGTTCGGTCCATACCATATCTGACAGCAAGGTAAAAGCTGTAAAAGGTTGACGGGATATTTCTGACTCGCTTCCAGACTGACCCTGAGAATTACCACCGCAGATGAGTAACTCAAAATGAAATCTAGGTTCGCCACTTTGAAACTGTATCAAAGATTCAAAGCAAACAGTGGAAACACACTGGTTCTCTACACCCGAAATATTCAAGCAGGAAGAGTTTGATGGCGATATTACGGCTTCTGTTGTTTCGGATTCTGAAGGCGTAATCATGTACATGGAAAGTGAAAAAAACTGTTAATGGACAGTACTATATATCAGAATTAAGACAACTGAATGAAGCAATCAAGTCGAAACGCAGTGAGAAGCTGATGACAGGAGTGCTCTTGCTCCAAGATAACACGCCCGTTCACACTGCTCAGGTAGCAGTAACTGAAGTAGCCAACTGTGGCTTTGAATTGCTACCTCACCCCCTTACGCACTAGACATAGCTCCATCTGACTTCTTCCTGTTTCCAAAACTCAAATTGCACCTGCGTTGTCGCCATTTTTTAAACAATGAGATCATAAGTGGCTGGAGGAGTTTTCGAGGACCAGGACGCCATGTTGTTTCGTGATGGGATTGCAATGCTTACGCATCGTGGACCAAACTCATTGATGTCTACATGCAGTTTCCCCTCTGCTCCTCGGTCTTTTGATACGCCCTGTTTGTGTTTTATTATCCAAGTCCACTTTCCTCATTATGTCCAGAAAATGTCGACTATTTCTTTTTGATTCAAAATGCAAGCGTCCGTTTTGTTCCATCGTAATAAGAAACTAGGCGCCTGCTACAGAGTCATAGTTAATGTTAGATCGTTTGAGAAATATTGTTGAAGGAGTTAGATCCGGACTGAACGCGCCACAATGACATTAGGCGCCTACTAACGAGCAATACTTAATAAGCTAGTCGCACAAACTATTGGAAATATAACAAATTTGATTCTCACTAGTTGTTTTACAATTGTGTCAGTATACCAGTCTAATCTACATATATATAGTAAATACCAATTCATTAAAAGAAAATATCAATAGTATAAACATCATATCTTTCACCTTTTAGCGATGTATCACTTCCGGTTATAGATCTCTACAACTCTCTTTTCTTCATAATGTTAGCATTACCTCCTCTCTCCTGTTCCCCTATACATTTACACAATTTAATTTTCTTTGATGTTCTCCTCTACGCATCTTAACTTCAGTATGCCCTGTGAGTGTTAATTTCTCCGAGCACTCCTTCTCTTTATGCGTCCTAAAAATTTCAAATATCTCTTTCTGATTTTAAGTATTACTGTCGATTTCGTTAGCATTTTAAAAACTTGATCTCATGTTATGCCCATGGAATGCTCAGAATCCTTCTGTAGAATCACATATTTTCTGCCGCAGCTCATCTTCCTCATCTGTGAGGAGATGGTTCGGCATTCACTACCGTAAAAGAGAATTGATATTACATAAGACTTCAACACTTTTTCTTTGTTTCGAACAGAATTTTTCACTTTGAGCACGATTTCTTTGAAGGTTTCTTTCCTGACAAAATTTCTTACGCGACTGCATAAGCTTCCAACGTTTTTCTTTGCCTTATTTTAAGTTTAAATTGTTATTTTTCTGTTGTTTATACAATCTTTAGTTTTAAAAGGGTTTGCGGCTTTTGCCCACAGCAAAGGCAAGGAGTTAATCAATCTCTAGGTTTCAAAGCGTTGGGAAATTTTGCCCACACACAATAAAAGGAATAATTCAATCTCCTGTTTTCCAGGGGCTATCGGCTAATGTCCACACACAATGTAGGGAATTATTCAATCTCTAGTTTTCAAATGGTTGGCGAATATTACCCACATCTAATGTCAGGAATTATTCAAGCTCGAGTTTTCAAAGGATGGGCAGCTTCTACCCATATCCAATGTAAAGAATTATTCAGTCTCTACTTTTCAAAGGGTTGACAGCTATTGCCCAGAACAAATGTATAGAATTATTCAATCTCGAGTTTTCAAAGGTTTGACTGATTTTGCCCACAACCAATGAAAGCAAGTATTCAATCCTAGTTTTCAGAAAGTTGACTGATTTGCCACCACAAAAGGAATTATTCGATCTCTAGTTTTCAAAGGGTTGGCGGCTTTTCCCCGGGACCACTGGAGGGAATTATTCAATCTCTGGTTTTCAAATGGTTTGCGACTTTTTCCCACACCCAGTGAAAGGAATTCAATCTCTAGTCTTCAAAGTGTTGGAGGATTTTGCCCACACCCAATGTAATGAATTATTCAACCTATAGTTTATGGCTTTTGGATGGCGGCTTTTGCCTACACGCAATGAAAGGAATTATTCAATATCTAATATTTAAAAGGTTAGCGGGTTTTTCCCACACCCAAAGTAAGGAATCAATCAATTTCTAGTTTTTAAATGTTGTGGGACTTTACTCACGCCTAATGTAAAGAATTATTCAGTCTGTAATTTCAAAAGTTTACAGAACTTTCCCCACAATAAATGTAGGGAATTATTCAATCTCTATTTTTCAAATGGTTGGCGGCTTTTGCCCAAAACCGATATAAGGAATTATTCAATCGCCAGTATTTAAAGGTTTGAATGTTTTTCCCACGAACAATGGAACGACTTATTCGATCTCTAGCTTTAAAAGAGTTAGAAACTCAATGAATGGAATCATTCAATCTCAAATTTTCAGAGTCTTAGCGGCTTTTGCCCACACCAAATGAAAGGAATTATTCAATCTCTAGTTTTCAAAGTGTTGGAGGCTTTTCCCCACACCTAACTTAAGGAATTATTCAATCTCTACTTTTCGAAGGGTTGGCGGCTTTTGCCTACACCTAATGAAAGGAATTATTCAATCTCTTGCAAATTAAAGGGTTGGCAGTTTTTGTCCATAGCTAATGTAATGAATTATTCAATCTCTCGTTTACAACGGGTTGACGGCTTTTGCCCGCACTCACTGTAAGAAATTATTCAATCTCTAGTTTTCGAAGGGTTGGTGGGGTACCCTCACCTAATAAAAGGTATTATTCAATCTCTAGTTTTCGAAGGGTTGTGGGGGGTTACCCTAACCTAATAATAGGAATTATTCAATCTCTACTTTTCGAAGGGTTGGGGGGTTATCCTAACCTAATAAAAGGAATTATTCAATCTCTAGTTTTCAAAAGGTTTCTCAGATTTTACACACAATGAATGTAAGTAATTATTTAAAGTCAATTTTTAAATGGTTGACGGCATTTTCACACACACCCAATGAAAGACATTATTCAGTCTCTAGTAATTAAAGGCTTGGTGGCTTTAGCCCACACCCAATGAAAGAAATTATTCACAGTCTAGTTTTTAAACAGTTGGCGGCTTTTCCCCACACCCAATGTAAGGAATTATTCAAACTTTAGTTTTCAAAGGTTTGACTGCTTTTTGCCAAAACGAATGAAATTAATTTTTCAATCGCTGGTTTTAAAATGGTTGGTTCCTTTTGTCCACACCCAGTGTAAGAAATTATTCAATCTCTAGTTTTAAATGGTTTGCAGCTTTTGCCCACATTCAATATAAGGAATTATTCAATCTCTAGTTTTCTAGGTTTGGACTGTATTTTCCGACAACGAGAAAGAAATTATTCAATCTCTAGTTTTTAAAAGGACTGGCGCTTTTTGCCCACACTGAATATAAGAAACTACTCAGTCACTAGTTTTCAAAGGATTAACTGCTTTTTTACACACTCAATCTAAGGAATCTTTCAATATCTAGTTTTGAAATGGTTTGCGGCTTTTGCCCACACCCAATATAAGGAATTATTCAAACTCTAGTTTTCAAAGAATAGACTGCTTTTGCCCACAACCAGTAAAAGGAATTATTCAATCTCTAGTTTTCAAAGTTTTGCCGGCTTTTGAATTATTCACTCTCTAGTTTTCAAAGGTTTGACTGCTTTTTC
The DNA here is from genome assembly GCA_964036315.1 of Acanthosepion esculentum. NCBI lineage: Eukaryota > Metazoa > Mollusca > Cephalopoda > Sepiida > Sepiidae > Acanthosepion > Acanthosepion esculentum. The sequence continues at coordinate 118,103,360 of OZ038476.1, read as the reverse complement.
CCACAACCAATGAAATGAATTATTCAATCTGTAGTTTACAAAGCGTTGACGGCCTTTTCCCACGCCCAGTATAATGAATTATTCAATCTCTAGCTTTCAATGGCTTGGCGGCTTTTGCCCATATCCATTGTAAAGAATTTTTCAATACCTAGTTGCCAAAACGTTGGAGACTTTTGCCCACATCCAATGTAAGGAATTATTCAAACTCAAAATGATTTGGCTTATCCCACATCCAATGAAAATAATTATTCAGTCTCTAATCTTCAAAGGTTTTTTGTCTTATGTCGACATCCAATGTAAGGAATTATTCAATCTCTATGTTTCAAAGATTTGTCTGCTTTTGCGAACAACCAATGTGAAGAATTATTCAATCCTTTGTCTTGAAAGAGTTTGCGGCAATAGCCCACACCCAATGAAAGGAATTATTCAATCTCTAGTTTTCAAAGAGTTGGTGGATTTTGCCCAAACCCAATGTAAAGAATTGTTCAATTTCGAGTTTTCAGTTTGGCGGCGTTTGCTCTCGCCCAATATAAGGAAGTATTTTGTATCTTGCTGTTACATTTGTTACCAAAAAACATAAGCAATCGCTCTATTTTGAAGCCGGCAAGTAAACACGTTAAGAAAACGATTGCCAAAATATTAAGTTTATATCTTCGAAAAATTCACTGATGTCCCCAATGATCCATGACCCAGTAGATAAAATCGTTGTTTGAAGGAATCCAGTGACATGACCCAATGAGTTGTGAGTTCAATTCCTGGTAAACAAAAGCTCAGTGTGTCTTTAAAGGGAAATGATTAAAATCGAGATATCCCAAAAAACGCCTGACACGTGGAACTAGAACAATCTACCCCAAGTTGACTAAATAAAGTTTTCGGTTCGAAATTCCAACGTGTATCACCTGAAAAAGACCGGAGCGTACAACGACCGAAACGTCTTGAATATGAAAATAAAGATATGGACTGCAGTCCGAATAGTGTAAATATGAACAAATTATTAATGCCTTTTTAGCTATTTATTTCCACAGAAAATAAAGCCGAACGTGTAACTTGTTTTCTTTATTACTTAACTTATATTGTTTAATCAGAAAAATAACTCTAGAAAAATGTGTAACTTCGTCCTTATCGAATTCCAGACTCGATCTCATTGAAGGAAAACTAACCTCGAATTTGCACTTTGCTCGATGTTGCTCTGATTGAAAGCAATTCACGGGGAAGTCTTTAAGGCTTTCAATGTTCTTTTAAAGTTTCAGATATCACGAATTACTTTTGCAAAACCTCGAGATATGCCCTCAAGGTACTTGCACGACTCTTTCGAACAGGACTGGCCTTCCAATACGGCCATCGTCTCTGTCTCAAACTGGGTCGTAATCCCTAAATTTGAGTGGCAGTCAGCTGTCACATAAAACTCTGACATTAAGTTAGAAGTTTGCTTTATTTTTGCAAAAAGTTGCTTAATATATTTACTCTCCGTTTTATCCATTACCCCAAAAGAATTTATTCGAAAAACAAGCATGATGACTGTGTGTGTAACTCTCATTTACTACTGCAGGGTGTTTGAACACTCACGTCAGTATTTTCCTTAATATTTAGAAAGTGGAAAGTCAAATTTCCAAGATTCGTCGAGAAGGTTTCTGAATACCTCTGTCAACTAACTACAATGAAGTTCTGCTTTTAGTCATAATATTTGTATGGATTACAAGCGGTTTTACTTGTTTACCAGAAATAAAATAAAACTTATTTGTGCATATTTGAAGATTTGCAACTTGCAAATTCTTTTCTAATATTGGTTTATTAAGGATATTTTTCAGAAAAAATATTTGTTTTTTTCATTTAATTTACCCTATAAAAGCTAGAAAGATGAAGAATATTGTAAACATTACACAAGGGTTAGGCTTAATGTCGACCCCACATCCGTTAGTAGAAGCACAAAGTTATTCAGTCCAGAGTGGACTCTCCGACAAAGATATCAGACCAGTGCAAGACCATGTTCTTTTCATGTGCTTTGACGTTACCGTTGTATGTCGCGATTATCAGTTATAGATTAAACCAAATGAAAAGAACATTCGATAATATTAATGATTGTGGGAGTTCTCTCAAAAAGAAGGTAGGAGTGAAATTACACAAGATATTGTAATGTTTAAGCCATTAACGAGTTCTTTAATACAAAATTAATTTCTTATTGCTATGAACGTTATCTCTATCTATAAAAGGCAGGATGTGTGTGTGTGTGTGTGTGTGTTTGTGTGTGTGTGTGTGTGTGTGTGTGTGTGTGTGTAACAAATGCACGGCCGCAATTTTTGACGGATTTGCACCAAAATTTACATGCACATGCTCCAAGTTAAGGGAAAAAGCCAAGGCTAACTTTGCATTTCCCAACTCCCATCGATAGTGGAAATAATCGATTTTTTCATGCTTCTACGGAAGTTTTCATGTAGTTTGCGGCCATTTTCTACTGACCAGGGTGAGAGCCTATAGCTGGCTGCCACGAATAGGCAGGAATATTCTATTGGCCAGCGTGAGAGCCAACAGATGACTGACACGAATGTTAACTAGCATGCTAGCATCCAAAAAAATCGATAGTTGCATTTGTCACAAGTGGAAAAAACTTAAATCTGCATGGCACTTTACTCCAATTGGCTCATTCGCTTGCTTAAACTCAACGTTAATTCTGATTCCGCAGAACTGGGTTGGGCGTGAAAAAGTATTTGTTGTTAACATTCTTTTTTCATTCGATTTTTCCAGTTACGAGTTCTTTTTTAAAGCTGATACTTTTGTGTTCATTTTGTTTAGTTCTTATTTCGTAACAGATTTAATGTTTAGTATAGAGCTTAGAAAAATTCGCAGTGTGAGATAGGCAAGAAGTAAGGCATGTAGCAACATCAGCAGGGAAAAGGGCACTCCTTTAAAGGTAAGGAAGGGCAAAAATATTTTAAGTCAAGTGATAGCGATTGCTGTATGAGTCGTACGATTTTTGAATCAAGCCACGGGCCATGCTGCTAGTATTTATATATAGTAATAAGAAATGTATTATTTATTAATAAAAAAAATATTGCGTAATTAACATTTTTATTGTATTAGCAAACTGCATATAATGTATAGGAAGTTAGTAAATGAAGCTGCGTGTGAAGTGATGTCCTTATTTGTACATACGTTTGTGCAAAGTCCGATAAGCCATCTGGATTGACTCACATTTGATAAGCGTTTTTATTTCAATCTTTTGGTCTGTTACAGTTAACAGCTGAGAGCATGTTTTACTATTATTCACCAAATACGAATCCCAAGAACGATTCAAGATGTAGGGTCAATAAATTTCAATGTTAAATGGCATACCAGGAGAGAGAAATAGGTGCATATTATGAGGATATGTAGGATAAATAAAAGATGATCCTCGACTTTGATGGTAGTGATCTAGAAAGAAGCATCTCGGTAGTCTGTTCCACAATGCAACAGTTCTGGAATTTCCTCATTACCAGTTGAATTGAATATGAATTTAATAAGGATGATCTGTACGTGTGCTGGCGAGTCCTAGCTGTAAGGGTCTGAACTGGTAGAATGTACTACACGCAAACAACTGACATGAAAATAGATTAGCAAGTGGCTAGTAACGTTTCGTCTCGGAAAGGTATTGTATTTATGTGCAAAATTATGTTTGCTGCCGAGCGACAGGCTCCAAGAGAAAAAAAAATACCCTGAAGATTCTGTGTACCTTTCCTTTATACCGGTAACGTCATCTAGTGGTCGTTAGCAAAAGTTCTTTGGCAGGTAAGTTTCAAAATCACAATATGATCCAAACTCCGAGACTCGGTCTATTGATTGTCAACGAAGAAGATCGTGCCAGGCTGTAAATTTTGCACAATTTTCGCTTACAGTAGATAACGAACTCACGTGATTTTTTTAAGAATTTCAATGATTATGCATCTTTCAAGTTGATAGAACCACCACCTCGATCCGAGTGGCTAGGTTGTTTGGAAGGGGATGTTTCTATCCAGACACCATATCTAGATAGATTGCCAAGTAAGGGTAAAGACCTTCTATCTGCCTATTAGTTGTGACTACGTACGAGTAGAAACATATGCGACTTCCGAACAGTCTCGTTTAACCCATTTCCCATTAAAAGGAACCAACCTGTGGTATGATCTTCAGGTACTTCCCAAATGGTGCCATACACTGGGATCGTCCTCTCAGAAAGATATTATGAAGAAGTCATCTTCTTGACTAAACGATCCTGGTAAGATTCGAAACCCGGTCTTATAGTCGCCACACTAACGCTCTAACCCCTCGACCGCGAGGTATTGAACACGAATACACAAAATAAGAAAGTGACAGTTGTACTCATCATTATTGACTTTCTATGAAAATATATATATATATATATATATAATTCTGTGATATCCGTTAGTCCGTCTAGATGCTTTTCGATGAAGCTTTTATGTGTTTCATTGTTTTTTTTAAAGAATTCTATAAGTCTAATACACTGACAGTCCCGCCACACACACAACATTGCATTCCTTCGATGGAGTTCAGCTTTCGGGATCGCTTGTAGAAATATATCCATGGCAGTTTTTATTTTGTTTATCGCTAGGTCATCCACAATAAATTTGCACCTAGGCTTACCATTCACTATTCCCGTCAGATCTTCTATTATGTGGAGAATCTAATAACAAAAGTGATGAAAAGAAAAAGAAAAAGAATGAAATTGGTGGGATTATAAACACAAAACACATAAAAAATAATTTTAAATTCCCAGCATCTCTCATTCGTGCGCATAAATCCAGAGACAGATATGCGATGTGATCGGTCATGATCTGGCATCTCGTCTACAATCACTTTCTCGCAGACGTGCCGTGGCTTCCCTCTGTCTCTTCTACAAGTTATTTCACGGCAATTGTTCCGATGAGCTACTTTCGCTGGTTCCCAGACTGAATGAATTAAAGCTAGCCACGAGCTTGGCATCTTGGCCACACCCTTTCACTGTCAAAAAGGTTAAATGTAACCGTCTCTTCTAATCCAACAGCTTCTTCTCTCGCACTTCCCGTCTGGAACTTCCTTTCTCTTGTTCGATTCCCTGATAACTATAATCTTCAAATATTCAAGTGTAATGTCATTCGACAACTTCTGGTGTCTTGATCTTGTTCGCGGTCCTTCTCTTTATACTTTCCTCAAAAACGCCTCTTTACTCTTGCTCTCAACACTCTGTAATCCCTTGCATGCTACTGGCACTCCCGCCTTGCTTGGAGTGAAATGCTTAAAAATGTGTAGCTGCATCAACTTAAACATTGTTCGATGAAATACCAAAGGATGTAACGCGTCACACGAAAACTTTTTCCAATTTGTTATATTTGCTTACCCCCAAATCCTTCTTAATATATAAAAATTAAGACATCGTCATCCCACATTGCACTCAATTGTTGTTTGTAACAAATTTTTCATCACTTATCATTTTAGTTTGTAACAAATTTTTCATCACTTATTATCATTGTTGTTTGTAACAGTTTTTTCATCACTTATTATCATTGTTGTATGTAACATATTTTTCATCACTTATTGTTATATGTTACAAATTTTTCATCACTTATTATCATTACTGTATGTAACAAATTTTTCATCAATTATTATCATTACTGTATGTAACAAATTTTTCATCAATTATTATCATTGTTGTATGTAACATATTTTTCATTACTTATCATTTCTGTATGTAACATATTTTTCATCACTTATTATCATTGTTGTATGTAACATATCTTTCATCACTTATTGTTATATGTTACAAATTTTTCATCACTTATCATTGTTTTTTGTAACAAGTTTTTCATCACTTATATCATTCTCATATGTAACAAATTTATGATCACTTATTATCATTGTTATATGTTACAAATTTATCATCACTTATTATCATTGTTATATGTAACAAATTTTTCATCACTTATCATTGTTATATGTAACAAATTTTTCATCACTTATTATCATTGTTATATGTAACAAATTTTTCATCACTTATATCATTCTCATATGTAACAAATTTATCATCACTTATCATTGCTGTATGTAACAATTTTTTCATCACTTGTTATTATATATTCAAGGAACGGGTCGTTAGGATAATACATTTGTCATTACATTTGGTTTCAAAACAGGAAATTACTTATGATTCAACTTTATTTGTAGTAGAATACGCGTCATTATTTGGACCAGTCTGTTTTAAAAGATTTAGTGATTTGAATCATCATCATGATGTGATTTGCTATTGGGAACAGAGTGATTATCTTGGCTGTTATACTCATAACGTTATGGCCGTTGTGCTTTGCGATCTTCTTCAGATGTTTGTCTTCGTACTCAGTAGCCTTCTTGTAATTTTAACCGAACTCTTTATTCAATAAACGTTGACAGATTATTCTCTCCCCGCTTTCCATGCTTAACGGAGATAACTCTTATCATTTTATACTCACTAGTCTTATTCGCCTTTAAGTCCCTTTTCCGTTTCTTCCACTGATTTCAATGTGATTTTTCAGCACTAACAGATGCAAGGATTGGCCCCACGGCATCCAGAGAACCAGATTTTTTTTACCTTCACCGTAAGTTTTACTTTCTTTTCTGTGTCTTTCATTGTTCTTATTTTTGTTAGCATTTTAACGCTCACTTTGCTCTTCCGAATTCGTTCTCCACTCCGTTAGGTGTATTTCGTATTTTCCAAGAGCTGGATGAATATACGTATATATTTCATGTTAAATTATACTAATTAAACATTTAAAATCCTCCGGGACATTCAGTTTCAAACTGATCCCCAAATCTAGGCCAGAAGAAAGAATCTACTTGTGTTGTACAAGACAAAGATGGCCGATAGTGGATTACGCAGAACATAAAGTAAATCTGTGAAAACATAGATAAGAATTTCGACCTTGTCAGAGAGCGGAGGAAGATTTAGAACGTAAAAGCAGATAGTTATCGAGATGCTAAATACTAAAGAGCCGGAGAAAATGGACGGGGAAATTGGAAATCAAAGGATGAGTAGTCATCCAGAGGACAATGTTGTTGAAAATAGACTGGGTCCGAGAGTATTAAGGAGACTTGTTGTCACTTTGTCTTCAGTGTAAAACACCAGTTAATAGTGACGTATGCACCCAATGAATGTAAAATAATATGATAATAATAAAGCACATCGTTCTTTTTCTTTAAAGCCATGTTCCATTATGGCGATCATGGCTCTCCACAGATTCTTATTCTTTGTACTGTGTCCTTTCAGGACGTGAGCGCTCATGGGTCTTCACAATTTCCTGTACTTTGTAGCTCTAAGTAAGTTTTTCCTTTTTGTGTTCACTCCAAATCAGCTAACCATTTACACAAGCTCATTAGGTAGGTTATGCTTTCCCTTGTGTCTTTTGTCTTCTATATATCCTGATGTTGATATATTGATGTTGGCATTTCCATTTATTAGTTTGCATCTTCGGCTTTTTTTCTTTTGCTGACAACTTCCTGTCTTCTTACCGTTGACAGTTAGTCCTTTCTTCTCGCTTAGGAAGTCTTGTAGTTTTTTCGCTGTTATTTACATTGTTATGATTCATCTTTATTTCCATATTCACGACGTACCGGCCATGGTACTCTCCAGCCTTCTTCAGGTGATCGGAATTTCGAAATTAACCCATTATTTCGTCCAGCGGGGTAGATTGTTCTAGTTCCACGTGGCTTGCATCTTCCAGATGTCTCAGTTATCTCCCTTTAACTCAACTCTCCGAGATTTTTTTTCACCACTGTAGTAGCTAGGTATTGAATTAACAAACACTGGGTCCAGTCACTGGATCCAACAAACACTTTTATTTACTGGACCATGTCTCCTTGAAGAAGGCTGGAGCGTACAACAGCCGAAAAATCTTGAATATGGCAATAAAGATAGAGAAGAATGTCCGAACAATGTAAGTATACACTACTTACATTGTTCGGACATTCTTCTTTATCTTTATTGCCATATTCAAGATAAATATAATACCTCATCTCAAAAATATAGACAGACTTTTCTCACTGTGTTTACTATCAATAGAGTGTCATCTGCGTGTCTTGTTTAGATTACGCCCACTGATTGGGTCTCAGGATGCCTTAGGACAGACTCGCTGCAAATGTTAAACAAATCCGGTGAGAAAACACATCCTTGTCTTATGCTCCTTTATATTTCTGTGTACTTTTTCTATCCCTATGCAGGTAGGCTACCGTAAATACCATGTTCAGTGCCACATATTTGCTCGTCAGTTGCCTGGCCAAGTTGGGCAAGTCCCCGGGGAGCTGAATAGCTATGCATCTCTGTTCTTGAGCGGGGGGGTAATGAAGAATCATCATGGCCATGTTCTGAGTTTTTTTTTTGCGGGGGGGAAGTAATTGAAGGATGAGACAGCTGAGACTTGGGAGACATATATCGATGTTTCAAACCACCCACAATCGGAGACCGCCTGAGTAGACTTGGCTAATCGGCATGGAAGTATTTTTAAACATGGGTCCCACCTGCAAGTTTTCTCTCTGTTTATTTGTTTTTTTTACTATAACCTGCCACAACATCGCGTACATTTGACTGTGATGCATTTGCTTTTTATGCTCTTATTAGATTGAGTGTGATAAACGGATGTATTGGGTCTCGTGTATATTTGTACCCCAGGGTAACATTGCTGACGCACCGCTCTCTCGCTCAATAACGAAATATATCATGATATCAGATACTAAAACGTATGAAAACTTTGTGCAGACCAATAATAAATAAAGAAATAAAATATAAGAAATAAACATTTGTTCCTTGCGCGATTCATCAGTTCTGGGAAAGCCAAATGAAAACAAAGAAAAAATGTTTCATCCACTTAAAATATTTTCCGAGTAAAAGAAAATCATCTTGCTCAACATATTTTGGTATCAACTTTCTTTAAATAGTAATTTGGAGTTACGAACCTTATCCCTTGCCCACTCATCTCTGATTTTATATTTAACCCAGATATTGTACCTAATTTATATACAAGTAAAATCCATCATTACCATTTCACATTGGAATACAGACACGCAATCCCCATGTATTCGTTATACACTTCTTAAAATTGTTATATGTTGGCGTTATACGCTTTGAAATGTTGCTTTCTCTGTTGATGTCTAATGTCAAGGTTCGAATCAAAAACCTTATGGCCGTTTTCCCGGAGTTTAACCAAACTTCTATCCGTTATCCGGTCATTCTTGCATTAATGGACGGAGCTGCTAATGGAACACTTGCTGTTGGCGGATTATAATCGGCTTACATTTGCTTTATCGTTATCTGTCAATTTCGGCAGAGAAGAAATACCTCACAACCTTTCGCACTTCTCTTCTATAATTGTCCTCCTTTCTTTCTTTTTCTTTCTTTCTTTCTTTCTCACTCACTCTCTACCTCACTCTCTCTCTCCTCCCACTCTTTGTGTGTGCCCAACTATCTATCTATCTATCTATCTTCATTGTGAATATGGAACAGCATGTCCATATATATATATATATATATATATATATATATATATATATATATATATATATATATAGCTAGTTATCTTACTTTATTGACATCTATTTATATATCTATCTCAGTCTATTTTTATCTATCTCTGTTCATATATAGATAGTTATCAGTCGATTGCCATCGATCTATCTATCTATCTATCTATCCCTGTTCATATATAGATAGTTATCTTACTTTATTGCCATCTATTTATATATCTCAGTCTATTTTCATCTATCTCTGTTCATATCTAGCTAGTTATCTTAGTCTATCCCGGTCTATCTGTCTATCTATCAACTTCTTCTAATGACATCTGGAAAGTCCTGAATCCACGTCTTCCCATGCACACGTCTAGAAACCAGTCTTGAAATTGACTACTTTGAATTGAAAACCATGGAGAAAAAACTGGAAGCTACTCTACTATCGTACCTAAGAGGCCATGGATATTCAAAGATACCAGAAAAAGTAAGTTGTGAAGAGACATGGCATTAAAAAAATTGTCATTCTCTTGAGAGCATTATATCAACTTTTCAATTAATTAGAATTTAGCGTTCCAGCTACGAGGCCCGTGTTGAATCTCACCATGGTCGATTTACCAAGGAGGTGAATCTTGATAATAACAGCCTATGGATTCCTTTGCGCAGTACTGTTGGAAAGTGTTTGAAAACCATAACACAGTTTGACTCAAGCCTTGTGAATGAAATTGGGTAGACGAAACTGTTTGGAAGGCATCGACGGTCGCCCAAACATGAATCATAAGTCATCGTGGTTGAGCCTTCGAGTGTACTGGGCTTTTTAAGCTTCTGATCACGTCAGATTATGCTCTCTCTCTCTCTCTCTCTCTCTCTCTCTCTCTCTCTCTCTCTCTATATATATATATATATATATATATATATATATATATATATATATATAAATATATATATATATATATATATAGAGAGAGAGAGAGAGAGAGCATAATCTCTCAGAAATTGTATCTAAAGTATGCTCGGCTAGTTACTGTCTAAACTACGGGTGTTGATGATACACAAAGGTTCCCGAGTTGGCGTCTGCAGCAAGGACTAGCTAAGCACCATACCAAACCGGTATACTAAGAAATTAGGCATCATTATCATATATATATATATATATATATATATATATATATATCGTAACTTTCATTCTACCCTTTTCTGTTAACTGCCATCTTCCCCAGTTAATTCATTTTTCTACTCTCACTCTCTTGAATGAATTATGTCAATCTCTCTCTCTCTCTCTCTCTCTCTCTCTCTCTCTCTCTCTCTCTCTCTCGGTTCCCTTATGTCCCCTTTTTCTTTCTCCCTCCATCTCTCCTACCCTCTCCCCCTCTCTCTCTTTCTCTCTCTCTAACTTTTGTTATGTAAAAGTCTCTATTGTTTTTGTTCCTTTTAATTATTTCATTCCCAAGCAAAGCGATAACTCCACTAAAACGCAAATAGTTACTGACAGTGAAAGAAAATAAGAACACATTAGTGAGGAGAAAGGAAATAAAATAACAGAATTCAAGAAAAAAAAACAGAGGGTGACTGATTTAATTAACAATTTATCACCAGAAAAAAAAATCTAAAAAGCATCACATTTTTTTAAATTATAAATCTATAATGTATTATTATAAATATATAATTTATATTATTTAAATTATAAATATATAAGTTATTATTTATAGTGGAATTGTTTCGGTTAATAAGAGTAGATAGGCTCACCTATAGTTCGGCCCGAACACCTTCCATATCTGTTGAACAGGAGTAGGAATTCATTGCTTGTTTCCTGTTCAGGATATGGGTTACCGCCTCTCTTTCTTTTTGTCTTTCTTCTGACAAGGCCGCAATGATTTAACTGTCTTAACGTTTTGGTGATCGGACTATTGACTGCGATTTTCCATTCTCAAAATACCGGGTTGGCAGTTTGCTGCTTGCTGCTTCCGATTGGCCATTAGGAAGCCGAATTCTTTGGTAGCGCTGAGAAAGGCTGCTCTGATCAGCAGTTGCATAATATCGGGATATTCGTAGTACCATGTCGCGCATGGGTAGGTGTCCCTGCATGTGTTTCCGGTGGGTAACACTATGCTTTGTTATCAACTATGCTCTGGCTGGTTTGTATTACCGTTGATGACAGATAGTGACAGTTACGGTGATCTTTTCTCTCTCTCTCTCCTTAAAACGAATTTCATGGAAAACACAACAAAAAGAAATACAGCTAAACCAATAAGCAAAAAATCGCCCACTCAGCCTTTCTTTCACTAATATTCGCAAAAATATTTAAATGCAATGTCAATCGCTATCCACTGTCCGCCTGATTACTCTCTTCTCTTTCTGTTTATCATTATTGTTTCTGTTCCTAATTCTTCCGCACCCTGTAATTGCTTGTGTTTTAGTGGCATTGCTGCCATACTTGGGAGTGATTTAAAAAAAGGTTTTTGAAGATCGTACTTGGCAGAAAAGTAAGACGCCGGAAGAGAGTTGAACAGACGAGAAGAGCAAGAGAAGAAACTATTAGAATAGAACTTACGGTGACACCCCAACAGTTTCTTCACTCACACTTCTTCCCTTTCACTCTCATGTAATTACCTCACTTTGTTGATCTTTCATCTCTTTTCTCCCTTATGATCACTCCTCCCACTCCCCTTCCTTTCGATTCACGTTTAGCCTCTGCCTATTACTCTACTTTTCCCTCTATCTGTAATTAATCTACCTTACTCTCTCTTTTTAAATCTCCAACCATATTTTCCTTCCTTTCTTTCTTTTTTCTTTCTTTTTTTTAACATTTTTATTTTGTTGCTGTTATTGTACATAACTAGCTCAATACAAAAAAAAAAAAACAGAAGAATTTTCTTTCTTTTTTTTCAGTCATTTCATGTCAGGCAAGGCGATAACGCCACTAAGACGGTAGAGAAAACGTCAGTGAGGAGAAAGAACAGGATAAAACAGAACATGATAGATGATTTCTTCTCCCTACTCTTTATTATCTCTCTCTATCTCTCTCTCTCTCTCTCTCTCTCTCTCTCTCTCTCTGTGTGTGTGTGTGTGTGTGTGTGTGTGTGTGTGTAACTACATTTGCACTTTCCCTTTTCTTTCTTTTACTTTGTTTATTTATTTAAACATTTTATTTTTTAAACATTTTAGTTCTCATTTTATGTTCGAAAATGCATATCTTCTTCTTCTTCTTCTTCTTCTTCTTCTTCTTCTTATTATTATTATTATTATTATTATTATTATTATTCTACCATCTGCCACTCCCCTTCCTTTCGATTCACGTTTAGCCTCTGCCTATTACTCTACTTTCCCTCTATCTGTAATTACTGATAACCTTCTCCCTCCTCCTTACTCTCTCTGTTTAAATCCCCAACCACATTTTCCCTTCCTTCCTTCCTTCCTTCCTTCCTTTCTTTCTTTCTTTCTTTCTTACTTACTTTTTCTAACATTTCTATTTTGTTGCTGTTATTGTATATTACTAGTTCAATACAAAAACATAGGATATTTTTTTTCTTTTTTTCAATCATTTCACCTCTGCAAGGCGATAACGCCACTAAGACGGTAGAGAAAACGTCAGGGAGGAGAAAGAACAGGAAGCAAGAAAGACAGAACGTGATAGATGATTTCTTCTCCCTACTCTTTACTCTCTCTCTCTCTCTCTCTCTCTCTCTCTCTCTCTCTCTCTCTCTCTCTCTCTCTCTGTAATTACCTTTGCACTTTTTATTTTCTTTTTCTTTGTTTATTTATTTATTTAAACATTTTATTTTTTAACATTTTAGTTCTCATTTTATGTTAGAAAATGCATATCTTTCTTCTTCTTCTTCTTCTTCTTCTTCTTCTTCTTCTTCTTCTTCTTCTTCTGTCTATTCTTCTTTCCATATAATTACTAGACCTGTAGTACCATGTCTCTCCTCACGTCTCTCTTTTGATGCTTTAAATATTTTTGTTCATATTTTACTATCCCGCTTTGTTCTCGTTCTTCCATCCATTCTTTCAAACTAGACTAATAGGTTGTTCACTGTTTCCCTCGCTTCGAATGCCTTCAATATTTCCTGCGAGTGTTAAATTTTCCAGGCCCTCTTTCCTCGTTATATGTCCCAAAAAATTTCATTTGTGTCTTTCTCATTGTATTTTTTTTTAGTAATTCTTAATTTTATATTAAAATATCTCACTTGTGAACATTCAAGCACACAATTTTTATAAGCAACTCGTTTGTAAACAACTTTACTCAAATTTGACTAAATCTTCCACGACTGATATCAAAAAAATCTTTAAAAATCAAAAAAGAAAAAAGTAGTTAGTAAATACATTATTTTATAATGTACTCAATAATTTTATCATCTCTACTAGTTCACTTATATTGAAACGTAGCCTTACTGCCATGTCAGGTTGAAATACCTGTTCTACCAAGATCAGCGAAGTTAAGCAACGTCGCGACTGGTCAGTATCTAAATGGGTGACCACTAGGGGATACTGCGCGTATTGTACTGGATAACGGCTCGGAATCGAAAATCAATTTCAGTCGAGTTTGTTGTAATTACTTACACACAAATGCCATTGGAAAGATGTATGAATCACCCTCCAGTTTAATTAGTAGAAATTATATCAGTAAAACAAAATCTTACAATCAAAAATATTGTCTGGCCTTAAATAACGCGCAAAGCGTTTATAAGCCGCAAAATACAAATCAATCAATGACTCTTTTTTTTATCATTAGACCGATGTATATATATAAAAAAATAAGTATCATTTTTTTTTTTTTGCAAAAATTAAGGAAATATATTGTGTAAACATCAGGAATATATTAAATATTTAGCTTTCAAGCATTTCTTGGCCTCGCTGTAAATGTGTTTGATTTTTGGCGTTCCTTGTCTACAAGCATAAGGCGTGAATTTTCGCAATTGCTATAAATGAAATGTGATTTTATCGTCACCATTTTCTTTATTAAAATATTTCTAAATTTATTACAGCAATTATTGATTTAACCCTAATTTGACCTTTGAAAAGAGTTGACAGTTTACAGACAGCCGCTGTAAATAAATGTATTTTCACGATATTTTAAGTAAAATTAGGTAATATTTTAAAAACTCAATTAAATATTCATTAAATTAACTAATTTTCGTCGAATTTTTATTATATAAAGTCGACTTTATTTTTTGAAGAATTTTAATTACAGATATTTTTTTCTGTCAGCACATCAATTTAATTGGGAATCACATGAATTGGCATTAAAATAAGCCCAAATGCTGATTTAAGTACGAAATAGTAATTTTTATGACTAAATTGATGAGATCCTGTTCCAAAGATGATTAGATTATGGCAATACCTATAAGAACTTTTATTTTTAAAATTTCAATGATCAGTTTTTACTTAATAAATTGGCTGAATTCTGCTCCGAGCTCTATTCATTAGAATCTGAATTAGTAGCTTATTTATCTGACGCATTTAGTTGATTGTTCGATAGAATTTCAATTCATTCGCATTTAGTTTCGTAGCGCTATATCAATGAATCTACAGAGGTCTTCCGGTATTTCGCCGCTGTCATATATTTCGTTTATTACTTCGATAATTGTATCAATCTCAAATTCGCCTAAGGTTGTCAGAATTCCGATAAATATTGTATTTTGCCATGCTGCCAGCGCTGACCTAGCTACAGATTTTAATATATTATGTGTCCTTCCATATTTTTTATATTGTTGCTTACTCATACGTAAACGTTTTTCTATGTATACATTCCATCTGTGTAGTAAATTTTCTTTTTTTTTTATTATGATCGTCCCCTATTTAGATTTTATACACACTGCCGAAAAATATGTTTTCTGTCCTGCTGTTTCTTTAAGATTTTTGTGCATGCCTAACCTTATATGACGCGTTCGGAGGAGGGGGGGCGTATTCAACAAAAAATCGAAAATTGTTTTCTTCACTGCAAATTATTCATTATATCATATCCAAGTATTTTACAACAAATTAGAGCTGATTAGACAATATTTCAAGCTCAGTTTAGGTTTATAGTTCGTAATCATGCAATGAGGTATGGTAACATAAACCGTAGATTTGTTTGCGGAATATCATTACATTATTGTTACATAATTACAGTGAAATCATAAAGGTTTTTTGTCAAAAGCATTTTATTTTTGGTCATATATTAATTTAAAATATTCCTTTTTACAGGTTTTATTTTGGAAATGGAATAAGATCATTCTAAATTTCAGAATTTCGCTATTGCTCATCAAAATGACTTGAAGAAAGTGAGCTAAAAACAGCAATGGAAAAGAGAGGTAACAAAGCATAAAACATAGCTCCAGTTTGTTCAACTTTGGAAACTTAGCATTGCGGCCAAAGTATTCTAAAATGCTGCCAATAAAAAAGGAGAAAATGAAAAATACCTAACAACAAATCGATTATAGCATCAAAATTTATATTATTGTTATTTATTTGTTATGTAATTAAATACATAATTGTCAACAATGTTTCCATAAAACTTGATATTTCCTGTAATAAATTCGTAATAAATATTATTTTACTTAAGTGTAAGGTAGTCCTACATTTACAATTCTTTAAGCTATCAATGAAAATAAATGCTATTTAAAACCTAAAAGCGCGTATTGCCGCAAAATTATCAAATGTTAAATCCTCCGCCGAACGCGTCATACACTCTACACAATTTCTTGACGTTATCTGCTGTCTCCTTGTGAATGTCACCTGTCATCCATGTTTTTTTTTCTTTCTTGAGAAAATTCCAAAGTTTCATATTTTTCTGCTATTCTATGTGAGCAACGACGAGGTTTTGAAGAAAATGGAAACAAAATGTAAACTTATACTTAACATCAGGGAGAAGCAGTTTAAGTTTCTGACGCACGTAATGAGGCAGGAGGGCTTGGAAAATCTGATACTCACAGGACAGATTGAATGAAAGAGAGACAGAGGAGAGCAGCGCGTAACATGAGCTTGAATAAATGGATGGTAAAACAGAGTTTGGAAGAAATAACAAAAAGACAAAACTTATTAAGGGATACAAGGGACAGAAAGATGTGGAGGGGCATGATCGCCTACGTCCTGCAGGGACATGGCACATAAAAGAAAATATGTAAAACTTACCTATTTCTTCATCGGCGTTTCTAATGTGGGTGCATATATCGCTATTATCACAATATTGATTAGATACCCCCCCCCCGGTTTTACCTAAATAATTTTATTTACACGCATAAAATTATCCCCATTTTTGTTGCTATTGTCACAACGTTTCGGCCTCTGTTATCCCTTTGCCTACATCAGGTGCTTGTCGATCCACGTAACATTCAGAGATTTTTTTTTTAACTGAACCCTTTATTTAATCTACAAGGATAGAGTATTATCGTTCCGCTGATCATATTAAAGGATACCTTGTCTAGTTCTTATATAGTACTACTCAGTTATAGCTCGCCCCTTTTTCCAATGCGGCAAAGTACAAACCACTCAGCCCAAATTCATACTGACTATGTCATGAACCAACGATTTAATCCAGTAAGTTATTTATCCTAAACAGCCTCTGAACTAGATCAGATACACCGAGACGGTCAGCTGAACTAGAACTATCTACAAATGTAGATTAAATAAAGTGTCCAGTTTAAAATTCCCTGAAGTTTGCATGAATCGACAAACATCCGATGAAGCTGGAAGGGGCAGCTTCCGAAACTCTATAATGACAAAAATGAAGACAAAAGTCCATATGTAAATAATGTAAATAATAACAACTCGACCCCAGAAATTCAAACAGAAAAAACTCTGTCAGACGATTACCAATACAATAAATGTACTTCGGCTTGACTTTATCTAATAGTAGTCCAACTCCTCTTTCATTTTCTTTCTTCCTGCATATTTGCTTCTGTGATCGTCGATTATAAAACAAATACCTATTTGTAAGTGTGCATGTTTATGTGTGTAATTTTATGTGTTTGTGTATGTGTTCTAGCTGTGCAAATTGAAAATAAACAACCACAGCTTAAGTTTTCAAAGTCGGTTAGCTGATTCCGCTTCTCTTGCACCCCCTCCAGACGCACGGAGCACGGAGCTCACGCACACGCGCGAAAGAGAGACTATTCCTCTCAGGGCTTATTTTAATCTCGATGCGCACGCTACTGATAACACTTTGTCTCGTTATACCAAATGACCTTTCATATGACATACATTTCCAAGCGCTAAGTCAGTGGCTTGTCAGCCTGCCATTTCGACTTCCGAAGCGTTCTGTTCACGATTTTTTTTTTTTTTGAACATGCATCGGTTCTTATTTGGTTCACCCATTGTTGTTTGATTTTTAAAAAAGCAAAAAAAAAGAAATATAGCTATTTACTAGGCTAAGTCACAATCATGCCAGTCTAAGGCACCCGGTGAGGATCAAACTCACTACTTGCCTAATAGAAGGATTCGTTATCGTCGTGAATTAGCATGCAAGTAAATATCTGTTCCAGACATCTTGATATACACAAATTCGACTTAGTGTGGCATAAGGTCATATGAGTGAAGTGGGGATCCAATTCAACTAAGTAACTTCTGGTCTTCCAAAATAGCTTCTGAGTCATCGCTCTAAGCCAATCACTCTTGAACCAATGATACTAATATATTGTGTATAGTTTTTAGAAGAGTCATTAACATTTCAAATTGTGATCAAACAACTGAAGACTTCATTCGTGTTCTTCCTAAGCTTATCATAGGGTCTCGGCCAATATATCCTTCTTGAATAAATAAGATAATGTTCTTTCTGAGATAAGGTATTGTAATTATTTACATAATTCTGACTGTTGTTCTCATCTTCATTGTTATGTACAAGACGTTTCGTCTGTTGTACACTCCGGCCTTCTTCAGGTGTTTGGAATTTCGAACTGTACCCTTTATTTCTTACACCGGCGTAGATTGTTCTAGTTCCACGTGTTATGCCACTTCCGGATATCTCAGTTATCTCCTTTTGACTCAACTAAGTTTTTGTTCAAGTCAGGTATTGAACTGACAACTCTTTGCGTCAAGTCACTGGATCCAACCAATGCTTTTATCCACTAGGCTATGTGTTCTTAAAGATATCAGTGTAGGAATTCTTGGGACCTAATGCCTCAATAACCATTTTTACCAGACCTCATATTTCAATTTTGTTGTTATTCATTGCTTTTCTCTAGCACTCCTTATTACTGGTTCCCATATTGTATTCATTTATATACTTGGCCGGCTCAGGAGATTTTTTGTGGCCTAGCATATGTTAAATATTTTTATACTTGAAAAAATTGTTTAAATATAACTTGAAGAAGTCAGAAATTCTTTTCTTAAATCACCCTCTTCTCTTAACGAAGAAGAAGAAGAAGAAGAAGAAGAAGAAGAAGAAGAAGAAGAAGAAAGAAGAAGAAGAAGAAGAAGAAAGAAGAAGATGAAGAAGAAAAGGAAGAAATGAAGAAGAAGAAGAAGAAAACGGTGAAGAAGAAGAAGAAGAAGAAGAAGAAGGCAGAAAGAAAGAAAGCGACTCAAGAAGAAAAAGAAAGAAAGCGCCTGAAAAAAAAGAAAAAATCTCTTCATAGCTATCTATGTCTCTTTTCATATCTATCTATCTATCTATCTGTCTGTCTATCTATCTATCTATCTATCTATCTAATATACGCTCTTCAGATATCTGTTCATAAATTCAATAGATTTATCTGACTCTGAC
>OZ038476.1:118052230-118084004 GCA_964036315.1 Acanthosepion esculentum | reverse complement strand
GAAGAAGAAGAAGAAGAAGATTTCGGCCGTTTCACCTAGCAATTTTCTCAAACTGAAACCTTTATTTAATATCCGCTGGATATAGTGTCCTTTTCTCTTCATTGCTAACCCTATTTCCACTAAGTCTGATTCTGTACCTCTTCAGTTTCTGTTTAGATATCCTTTAGGACTGCCTTTACTTTTCCATGGGTGATTCCAATTAATCCTAGACATTTCTATAAGCAAGCCGACGCTCTCCTCCAAAACCACGCAAGCCGACGCTCTCCTCCAAAACCACACTTAACAGGAGAATGTTTAACCTATCACCCCGCGTTTTCACATTACTCCACTAGTATTTCTTACCTACTTTCTTTCTGAATTTTAGCAGCATCAATATTGTCCTGGATGCTATGCATGGCGTTCGCCAAACCCGTTCAGAAATATCTAAACTGTCAACTGTATACAACCCTTTCTTAAGATAAGTGATGAAAAAAGCTTTAAACGAGTAAATCCTAGAGGTCTTGGCAAAGATCATCCTTCTTTGTACATTGTGGAAGAACTGTACCAAGCAACAGAAACCACATCAGTTGAGGGCTACCAAGAGCATCAAAAACTAAAATGGATAGCTCATGTAACTCGAAGAGAAAATAATGGCGTAATCAAGATTTTGCCTTTCTACATTTCAAATAACAGATTAGGAAGGAAGTCCCTATCAATGCTGAAAGGAGTGATAAACGTTACTTAAGAAATCTGTTTGCCTTAAAAGGTGTTTTATGAGAAAGATTTTATAAATTTCCGCCATAAACAGTACTGGCTGCTCGATCAATGAATGCTAAATGTTTCCTTGGAGAGAAACAGCTAACATTACCATTACCATGTGAAATTGTGAGTTCAACAAGATGAAACATTATTCACTTATAAAAAAATATAAATACTGGTTGCCGGTTGATTTTGTTTAACGGCATATCACCTATAAGTTATTTAATGCCGAAATCTAAATATTTGAACAATTTTATAGTTTCAACTAAATATATTGAAACGCAATTGCATGATTCAACTACAGATAAAATATATTGTTTGTCAGTCAGTTGTGTGCCATGCGTGATACACGCTTAGGTGAACATGTATCTTTCGATACATAACTGACGAGGCAGATTTTTTCCCGTAGTAGGTTGCCATTTCTTTCTGGTTGCCAGTCAAGGCTATAGAACCCGGTCTGTCCTGCTATTTACCCACAAAAAACTTTGTAAGGCCCTCTTTTGGAATTGCTGTCACTTGCCTTGGATTGTAGCTCGGATTGAGAAATCAGAGAGTCAAGTTCGAATTCCTTTTGCATTCATTCCATTAACTTATGTCAGTCAGTTATATGCCATGCGTGTTACACGCTTAGGCGATCATGTATCTTTCGATACATGATTGACGAGGCAGATTTTTCCCGAAGTAGGTTGCCATTTCTTTCTGTGACAGACCAGTTGCCATCCAAGGCTATAGAACCCGGTCTGTCCTGCTATTTACCCATAGCTATGAATTACAGGTACTTTTATATAAAAATGAAATGCTGATATTTTTACTATAAAAATATTTTTTTATACTTCATATTGTTTCATTTTTGTTTGGATGTTCACTCTTTGCCCATAGCTGGGAACCTAACAGGTGCTACGACCCCGATAATAACTGGTAATAGAATATAGAGATAACTGTTAATAAAAGCAACAATAGCAAATATTGTTACAAATTTGGTTTCACTAATTCGATACAAATAAATATACTATAGACTATATTTGAACCAAAATACAAGAGGAAGCGAAGTTTAAATTTCCTGAAGAGACGCGTGTTTTGAGTTTGACTAAAAAGTGAACATGAATAACGTTTCTATAAAATACGTTGTATAATGCAACAATTGCTTTTTATTACTATTCCCTTCTGTAATAGGGTTTAATGGTCGTCGGATTTAAAGTACAGTAACAGCTACAATGGACAGGAAATTGTGGAGAGCCATAATCGTCAACGTCACGAAAGAGCTCGGCAAATAGTAGAAGAAAACTACAATTAAGTTAAAAGGTAGAAGGTGCTTGCTTCACTAAGCTTAGGTTTGGGAAGGGAAAGGTTTCCTATGTTGAGAATCCAGTATTCAAAATCCTGTTCTGTTCCAAGTTTCGAATTTGGACATTAAGCGCCAGCAGGAAATAAGCAATTATCTCAGCAACTAGGCACACTCATGAATGAAAAGTCGTAAAAGAAAGAAAATATGTAAAAATTAAATGTTCATAAATGGAATGAAGGGGGAGAAAGAAAGAAAGAAAGAACGAAAGCAAGAAAGAAAGAACGAAAGAAAGAAAGAACGAACGAAAGAAATAAAGAAAGAACGAAAGAAATAAAGAAAGAACGAAAGAAATAAAGAACGAAAGAAATATAGAAAGAAAGAAATATAGAACGAAAGAAAGAAAGAAAATGGGGAAATGGCAAAAGAAAAAAAGAAAGAAAGAGGATAAATGGCAAAAGAAAGAAAGAAAGAAAGAAAATTGGGAAGTGGCAAAAGGAAAAATAGAGAAATTACAAAAGAAAGAAAGAAAGAAAGAAAGAAAGAAAGAAAGAAAATTGGGAAATGGCAAAAGGAAAAATAGGGAAATTACAAAAGAAAGAAAGAAAGAAAGAAAGAAAGAAAATGGAGAAATGGCAAAAGAAAGAAAGAAAGAAAGAAAATGGAGAAATGGCAAAAGAAAGAAAGAAAATGGAGAAATGGCAAAAGAAAGAAAGAAAATGGAGGAATGGCAAAAGAAAGAAAGAAAGAAAGAAAGAAAGAAAGAAAGAAAGAAAATGGAGAAATGGCAAAAGAAAGAAAGAAAATGGAGAAATGGCAAAAGAAAGAAAGAAAATGGAGGAATGGCAAAAGAAAGAAAGAAAGAAAGAAAGAAAGAAAGAAAGAAAGAAAATGGAGAAATGGCAAAAGAAAGAAAGAAAATGGAGAAATGGCAAAAGAAAGAAAGAAAATGGAGGAATGGCAAAGAAAGAAAGAAAGAAAGAAAGAAAGAAAGAAAGAAAGAAAGAAAGAAAGAAAATGGAGAAATGGCAAAAGAAAGAAAGAAAATGGAGAAATGGCAAAAGAAAGAAAGAAAATGGAGGAATGGCAAAAGAAAGAAAGAAAGAAAGAAAGAAAGAAAGAAAGAAAGAAAGAAAATGGAGAAATGGCAAAAGAAAGAAAGAAAATGGAGAAATGGCAAAAGAAAGAAAGAAAATGGAGGAATGGCAAAAGAAAGAAAGAAAGAAAGAAAGAAAGAAAGAAAGAAAGAAAGAAAGAAAGAAAATGGAGAAATGGCAAAAGAAAGAAAGAAAATGGAGAAATGGCAAAAGAAAGAAAGAAAATGGAGGAATGGCAAAAGAAAGAAAGAAAGAAAGAAAGAAAGAAAGAAAGAAAGAAAATGGAGAAATGGCAAAAGAAAGAAAGAAAATGGAGAAATGGCAAAAGAAAGAAAGAAAATGGAGGAATGGCAAAAGAAAGAAAGAAAGAAAGAAAGAAAGAAAGAAAGAAAGAAAGAAAGAAAGAAAGAAAGAAAGAAAATGGAGAAATGGCAAAAGAAAGAAAGAAAATGGAGAAATGGCAAAAGAAAGAAAGAAAATGGAGGAATGGCAAAAGAAAGAAAGAAAGAAAGAAAGAAAGAAAGAAAGAAAGAAAGAAAGAAAGAAAGAAAATGGAGAAATGGCAAAAGAAAGAAAGAAAATGGAGAAATGGCAAAAGAAAGAAAGAAAATGGAGGAATGGCAAAAGAAAGAAAGAAAGAAAGAAAGAAAGAAAGAAAGAAAGAAAGAAAGAAAGAAAGAAAATGGAGAAATGGCAAAAGAAAGAAAGAAAATGAAGAAAGACAGAAAAAAAAAGAAAGAACAAGTACAAATGATGTAATAAAGAAAGAAAAAAACAAATGCAGGGAGTCAGGAGTTAAGAGATGGCCTGAATAAATGTTTGAAAAAAAATGATAAACCTGATAAATGTTAGTCTGGAAATGTCAACAGAATGCCGAGCAAGAGGCACACGTGTTCGGCACACGTTGCTAGGAATCCCTTAACGAATGACAAAATAAAGGGAATATCAGTGGTAAAGGGAAACTGTAGAGGTCGCCGAGAAAGAAAAGAAAAAAAAATATGTATGCGTCAACAGGAGTTTAGATCCGAAGAATTATTAATAAAAAAATAAAAAAACAAAAACTAAAACGCTGTTTCGGATTAAAAGCTTAGACTTTTAAAATAAATAACTGCTGAAAAAACACACACACACCGCACAACGACACTTCTTTGAGTAAAGACGTCTACTCAGCAGTGGGAGATAAATTCGTATTTTTCCCCACCAGAGATCGGCTTTTATGCACAGGCAAAAAAAATCCTAGATTTCGAAAGATGAATTTTAAAGCAGACAGACATTGGCACAACGAAATCTTCTTTGACGTATTTGGCGTTGTTCTATGCTGACTAACTACCTGCTCAGTTGGCCGATGTAATAGTTGACAAGCAAAACTATTTAGTAATTCTAATTTACTGCAAGTTCAAATGGGTAAAACGCACAGTTTTTCAGATAAAACGACGTTTTCAGTTTTTCTTAAAAAATAACCAAATGAAATTTTGCTCTTTTGATAATTGTTAGGACTTTGAATGAAGAAATGGGAGTAAAGTAAAATGGAGTTTTTTTATTTTCTCTAAAACTTCGTCGTTTCTCACATGATCGGTCCATGGTATCGTCAGCATCCTTCTGTAGAACCACATTTCCCTTGCTTCAAATATCTTCTTCATCTTTGATGACATATAGGAGCACTGACGTTGCATAACAGGTCAGTGCTCTTCTTTGTTTCTAATGATTTATTCTGCTTCTTACTACATTGCATTGTGCGACAAACTAATATTATTTTGTGCAAATCTTTCAAGAAAGAATCTCTTGACTTTCTATTTCATATATCAGCGTTTGAAATTTGCCATGAGTTAATTCTTCTTCTTCTTCTTCTACTACTACTACTACTACTACTACTACTACTACTATGGCGATCATGGCTCTCCACAATTTCCTGTCCTTTGTTGCTCTTAATAAATCTTGTCTTCTTCTAAACCTTTTTTCTACTTGCTCGCTTGGTAGGTTATGCATGGTTTCCTCTGTCTCCCTTACCTTAAATCTGTCCTGCGAGTATCAGATTTTCCAAGCCCACTTTCCTCATTATGTGCCCGGGAATATTCAACTATCTCTTACTGATGTTAAGTATAAGTGTCCTTTTTATTTCCATTTTCTCTAAAACTTCGTAGTTGTTACGTTCGTGGTATTCTCAGCATCCTTCTGTAGAACCCCATTTCTGTTGCTTCATGTCTGTTCTTCATCCGTGGGGAGATTTTCCAGAATTCAGTCCATATAGAAGGACTGATATTGCATAACAGTTCAGTACTCTTTTCTTGGTTTCTAAGGAGATTGAACTGTTTCTTAATACTTTGCTTAGATTTTCGAATTTTCAGTGTCGCACTTTCCGTCGTCTGTTAAAACACTTGTTGTTGTACTTGTTTTACTTGTTGTTGTACTTGTTTTATTTTGGTATCTCCAATTTATAATTAGTATATCGGACTATTAAAAAGGCCCCCACCTTAAAAAAGACTTTGTGTCACAACTCGTCTTAGTGCGGAGACAGAGTAAATACCTAGTATGTTGGCTGTTCCTTTTCCTAACAACCATGCGTTGTCTTGCAAATATATCTTTAGTTCTTTCTTCTTTCTTTCCTTCGCTACTTTCTCTAAGAGTTCTTGTCGTTTCCTTTCAGTATCTGCTATCAATGCTCTGCTTATCTTACGTTCTTAAGATTGTGGCCATGAATAATTAATCTGGGTAGGATTTATAATTCCCTCAGAATTGCCTCACTGTAGAGGTTGAATAAATCCGGTGAGAAGAAACATCTTTGTCTTATACCACTTTCTATATTTATATATTTACTGAATTTAATTTCAAGAAACCGGAAGTGAGTTCTATGGGGGAGAAATGCAAGAAAAGAAACTATTAGAATAGAACTTACGTTTACAACGAAGCTATTTCAGTAGTAAAACGATGAGAACTAGTTGCCAATCTAATGGTACGCTTAAATTCATACGTTTGAGGTACGAGAGAGAAGGCTCAATAGAACAATTGCCATGGAAATATTTATAGAAAAGATAAAGTGAAGACATGTCACGGTGATGGGAAAGTGACTGATGTACAAATAATAGGTGAGAAACGATAACGTTACGAAAGCTTCTGAGGATTTTGTCGTGAATCCTGGGGTATATAGCAGAAACACCAGATTAGATACCACTGCAATATGCAATACATGGACGAATGATATACTTGAAAATCAGTATTCTAAATTCTTTATCGACCAATGATTCTGTTTTAATATTTATTTTACCATACAGTGGTACAAAGCCAAATAGCTGTAGGAAAACAGTATTGCTCCAAATGAGCACCAGAAATAAAAACACCACACTAGATATCACTGCAATATGCAATGGATGGAGGAATGATATGTTTGAAATTCAGTTCTCTAAATTCTTTATCGGACAGTGATTCTTTTTTAGTATTTATTTTAACATAGAGAGGTACAAAGACAAATAAATGTAGGAAGGACAGTATTGCTCCAAATTACCATCAGAACTACAAACACCGGACTAGATATCACTGCAAAATGCAATGGATGGACGAATGATATACTTGAAAATACGTATCCTAAATTATTTATCGACCAAAGATTCTGTTTTAATGTTAATTTTAACATAGAGAGGTACAAAGATAAATAGCTGAATGAAGACAGTATAGCTCCAAATGAGCACCAGAACTAGAAACACCAGACTAGATGTCACTGCAATATGCAGTAGATGGAGGAATGATATACGTCAAAATCCGTATTCTAAATTCTTTATAGACCAATGATTCTGTTTTTTTTATATTTATTTCAACATAGAGAGGCACAAAGACTAATAGTTGTAGGAAGACAGTATAGCTCCAATTGAGCACCAGGACTAGAAACACCAGGCAAGATATCACTGCAATAAGCAATGCATGGACGAATGATGTACTTGAAAATCAGTATTCTAAATTCTGTATAGATCAATTATTCTGTTTTTATATTTGTTTTAACATAGAGTGGTACAAAGCCAAATAGATGTAGGAAGACAATATTTCTCCAAATGATCACCAGAACTAGAAACTCCAGACTAGATATCACTACAATGTGCAATGCATGGACGATTGTCATATTTATAAATGTTCAACAACGGATTCCGAGTAAAAGTGTCTAACACGAAACAATGACCGTAATTTCCTTTTGATTTAATATAATCACTCCATTTTGTTTCAGTGAAAACCGAGAAACCAAGAAAGCACTATGAGTTGCCCTTCCTTCAGCATGGCCCGTAACACCAGCTATGTTGATGAAAAACAAAAATGATTCGCCATGTGTTAACGCTTTCACTTTATTGTTGTGTTTATCTTAACCCCAAGTTAGGAAAGACCATATCCTTTTAAAAATTGATTTTTTCTAATCCTCTTTTAAAACACTAACAAGAATTAAGTATTTCTGGAAATACGCTTTCTGTCGCTATACAATCTCATTCCCACAGAAAAAATATAAAACTTTCCATGACCTTTACTCCGTTACCTTATTCTTTGAACCACCTCGAGGTAAAATTTATCTCCGAACGACGAACCAAACTCTATTTTGCAAGAACATGCCGGGTGTCGTCTGCGATCCTACGATAACAATGAGGACCCACTGCAGAGTTAGGCAGAGGATCGCTCTTGTCGACCAGCAGGAGAGAAAAGCGACCAGCTGCTTGCCTAGGCCATAAACATTCGTGCCTGTTAGAAATTTGCCTAATTGTACTCTCGTGTTGTCTACGCTTGCCTGCACCATTATTCGCTGGACGTCTCGCTTTCTCTGTCTCTGCCTTCAGTTCAACGTCCATCTATCCAGCCATCCGTTACTTGTCAATTCGTGTTCATTTGTTTGTACGTTCGTCGGCTTGTTTGTTGGGTTGTCGTTGTTATAGAATTATGGAGGGAGGAACATGATATTCTCTTCTACTCATTTATTTTCATTTGGTTTTTGTGTTACGAGTTCATATATATGTGTATATATATATATATATATATATATATATGTGTGTGTGTGTGTGTGTGTGTGTGTGTGTGTGTGTGTTACGAATTCATATATATATATATATATATGTTACGATTTCATATATATATATATGTATGTATATATATATATATATATATATATATATGAAGAAATATAGTCTTAAAGTGTGCTATATTTATGGGATAAAGTGCTCAATATCAGAGATAGAGTTGCCTGACGATTGCTCTAGCATGAAACAGACTGTCGCCTCTAAGTGCTGACTTCCATGTCCACTTTTATATTTATATATATATATATATTTATATATATATATATATATATATATATATATATATATATATATATATATATATATATAGTGATTTGGGGTAACTCGAGGCGTTGTAATGGTTAGCAAGATTGTCTCGCAATAACAATTACGACTGATTAGTGAGTTCGATTCTTACTGGGTGCCCCCTACTTTCGGCCTTGTGCCACATCTATGCTACGCTTGGAAAATCGCTACATATATATCATCGACTCTCCCGTCGAATTCGACGCATGAGGGTCAAGCATATCAGTTCCTAGAAACTGAGAGCCCGACGCCGACACATGAGATTTGATTATAGTGGTGAAGATTTCGTGCAGGACCATCCACACTTTTTGAAGGGACGAATACAGAGACCTGCTGCACTGAGTACCACAAGGTCCCCAAACGACCCTCTGCAGGTTTTGAATTCAGAGTTGTCCTTCTCCTAGACCAGTTGCCATCCAAGGCTATAGAACCCAGTCTGTCCTGCTATTTACCGATAGTTGGAGGGAG
The DNA here is from genome assembly GCA_964036315.1 of Acanthosepion esculentum. Classification (NCBI taxonomy): domain Eukaryota; kingdom Metazoa; phylum Mollusca; class Cephalopoda; order Sepiida; family Sepiidae; genus Acanthosepion; species Acanthosepion esculentum. Next base: position 118,075,092 of record OZ038476.1, on the reverse strand, counting down.
AAGAGGATTCACACCTTTCCCAAGGTAAGTGAATGTAATCGATTCGAACTCGGCTCTCCGAGATATATATATATATATATATATGGTAGGCCTATAAAAAATCTGACAAGAATATGGTTATAATTTATTAAATATAATTAGACCTGTGGACGCAATGAAAAAAGTTTAGAAAAATGTTTAAAATCGAAATTTTCGAACCCTCTTCTGTCCTTTTTCTGACAATGATGTTCGCCCTGTACAAGGCCGCAGACCCACTTGAGGTAGAGAGTTACAGAGTAATATGTACCGTTTGTGCGGATACGTGGGTAAGAAAACGTTTAAGCCAAAACTAGAAAAGATTAAGATTGTGGTGTTAAGGAAATCTTCCTCTTGGGAGTCAGTTCCACAAAGAAGTGGTTCCTGGAAAAAAGCTGCCTGAGTAGAACAGACATCTCACAATTGGAATACGAATGGAATGAGGGTGGTTCGATGTTCTTTTTCGTATTTTTCCATCGACCTACAATATTTTTCATTATGTTAGAAACATACGTGGACTAACTTACGCTCCCTATCTCTCTTTCTCATTCACTCCTACCTCTACCTACCTCTACCTCTCTCTCTCTCTCTCTCTCTCTTTGTATCTTTCTCATTCTCTCTCTCTCTCTTTATATCTTTCTCATTCTCTCTCTTTCTCTCTCTCTCTCTCTCTGTATCTTTCTCATTCTCTCTCTCTTTGTATCTTTCTCATTCTCTCTCTATATATATATCTCATTCTCTCTCTCTCATTCTCTCTCATTCTATCTCTCCCTATATATATATATATATATATATATATATATATATATACACACACACATATATATACATATATATATATATATATATATATATATATATATATATATATATACATACATATATATATATATATATAATCATAACATCTATTAATGCACGTAAAATTATATAATTTAACATATTTAACAGTTTTTTTCTCTCGCATTTTCGCTTGTGGAACTCTCTTCTGGCTTCTGACTTCCCAATCAACTTTGATCTGCAAAAATTTAAATGCAATGTCAGTTGTCACCACCTCTCTTCATAATTCCCGTTCTTTTATTGTTCCCTCTGATTAATAATGCTTTCCTTTTTTTTCATATTATTCTCTCTCACTCAGTAAACCCCTTGTTTCTTAGTGGCTTTATTGCATTAATTGACAAAAATATGTCATTTTGAGCAGAATTTTGTCAATAAGAGTGCCCAGTTGATATCTAGACCAATCATTTCTTAATTGTTCTAGGCTCGCTCGGCTTATTCCACAATATTTTATTTTTAAAGAATGATTGGCCTTACTCTTATACTCTCTATTCCAATCGTAATGTAGATAGACTCTAGTGAATATCGGTTTATGGCATATGAATTTAGAGCCCTGGTCATTAACTAGTTACGGGTGAAAACCAATAATTAATGTTTTTTATAAGCCTATAATTAATACTAGATATTGATATACCTATAATGATTACTGGATTTCCTAACATTGCAAAAGGTTTCTAACAGGTTAGGAAGGAAACCTCCAACAATACTGGAAAGAACCATCAAGATGTTAACATTACAAACTACTTCTAACAGAAGGATGGGAAGGAAAGCCCCATCAATACTGAAAAGAACCATCGAGATATTAATACGGCATATCACTTCTAGCAGAAGGTGAGGAAGGAAACACCCATCAATACTGGAAAGAACCATCAAGATATTAACATTCCAAACCACTTGTGACAGATATTTAGGAAGAGAACCCCTATCAGTACTGGAAAGAACCCTCAAGATATTAACATTGTAAACCACTTCTAACGGAATGTTAGCAAGGAAACCACTTATCAATACTGGAAAAAGCAATAATGGCTACTAGACTTTCCTAAAAATGTGTTTAAAGAGAAATATTTTATAAATTTCAATCGAAAGTAGTTCTGACTGCTTGGTCAATGAATGCCAAATGTTTCCTCGTAGGAAAATGGCTAATATTACTATTACTATACACTCTACCAAGTGTTCCAAGGAGTAGGACTTACAATAAGCCTTTCCAGAACAGAAAGAAGATCTGGAATTTGAATGAATTCAGAGATGACACATAAATTGAACCCATCATAAAAATTCAAAATGTGCAACTAATAAATACTAAACACTACAAATACGTCGGTGTTTGAATCAGTTCTAAGAAATCCAGCATAGGAGGGTAAAAAAATTGAACATCGAATACGATAGGCTCGGAGTAGTTTTACTCAACACCCCAAGTTGTTAAAACATCAAATATATTAACCGAAGAACCCTCGTCGTGTTCTTAAATATACTTGTCGGAGGAAGACTTTCAAATGGACGGTGTGCATGGCGTCCGACTCGTTCAGAAATGTCTAAACCACCAGCTATTCTCTTCAAGCAAACGAACCCTGCAGATCTTAAAGAAGGTTACTCGTCATCATAGACTGGCGCTAATATAATGACAAAGAAATTTGACAAATAACAAGTCCCATATCGCTTGATAAAATTGATAGCACATGTAACTAGAAGGGAAAATTATTCATTTTTACTGCTGTTCAGAAGTCCTAAAGGTTACGCACGGTAAAGGATTACTGAATAACATTGTTATACGAGAAGTCAAAAAGTATCCGCCATGATATTTTTTTAAGCTTATCACCCCAAGCAAGGCTGGAAACCACTAGCACGCAAGGGGTTACAGAAGGTTTGGAGGAAGAGCAGATAGGAGTGCTAAAGGAGAGGATGTGGAGAAAGCTAGTGGATCGATCAAGGCAAGGGGGTTACAGAAGATTTGGAGAGAGAGCAGATATGAATGAAAGGTGAAAGGATGTGGAGAAGGGAAGTGGATAGATCAAGGCAACTGGAGATGTCGATTGACGTTACACTTAAATAGTTGGAGATTGTATTTGTCAGGGAAACAGGAATAAGGAAGGGAGTTCCACAGGCGAGATGTGCGAGACATGAAGCTATTGGAGTAGAAGATACGTCTATATCTAACAGTTTCAACGGTGAAGGGCTGGGAACGGGATGCCAGCCTCGTAGGACGTTTAAATTCATGAGGCCTAGGAACCAGCGAAAGCAGCTCCTCGGAGCAATTACCGTGAAAGTATTTGTAAAAAAGACAGAGCGAGGCAACGTCGCGTCTGTGAGAGAGCGACTGCAGACGAGATGACAGACTGTCTTCTGCTCAGTAGCTTCTATTGTAGTCATATGATCAAAGTTTGAACTTGATCGCGCGAGTTGTCTTGATGATGTCACACTGTAAATATGGCCGCTCCGCTGTGCACCAAGAAGGAACAAAGAGCAGCGATCCGAATCTGCAGAGAACTGAACAATCAAGAATGTGAGACTCACCTTCGAAAGGAGGTTTTCAACTAGCGTCCAGTTGGCTGACAAAAATAAACAAGGTTGTAACTCAATATATTTTCCTCTCTTGAATAGTCACAGTATGCTGGATATTTATTGAGCACAATATCCACACTGGAATCATCAGCCAATGAGAACTTACAGAATAGGCTTGCCCGGGTAACAGAATGGAATCTCCCAGGCTGTTATATAAACCACCTACCAATTTGCCCAGCAGATAAACTTGGTCAGTCAGACTCAACTTCTATTACAGTCGAGTACTCTCTGTTGCTATTACCAAATTGCACATGGCGCTGCGAACAGTTATGGAATCTGAGGATTGGGAAAATTATCTCATAGAAACAGGAATCTCTGCCGTCTCAGCCAAGAACTATGCTGCAACATTTGCAAGTGAAAAGCTGACAAAGAAGAACTTGCAAATGATGGATCAAACTATGCTGAGAGAGTTGGAAGTCAAGGCAATGGGAGAAGCCCTATCTATCCTTAATCCATCTCATCGATGATAACTCGCCGGTTGGCCATTACCATCTCTCGGGCTTGCTGAATCTTCTCATCAGTGGTAGAGGCTGACGGGCGTCCTGCTCCTTCTTTGTGCATCAAGCTTGTCCGACCACTTTTAAACTTCTCGATCCATTCATACACATTTCTAAGCGGTAGTACACTGTCGCCTTATTGTTTTAAAAGCCCCCGATGAATTTCTTCCCCTGACACGGCTTCCCACCAGAGAAATCGGATCACTGGTCTTTGTTTCTCCTCGGGGAACACTGCTAGCAGAGAGGCCATGTTTATACTGTAACAGCGGCAAGAAAACTGGAGCTATTAAGCCCAGACCTCGATCATGTTACCACAATAGTACGAACTATAAGCATGCATGGGCAGAAGGCAGTTTGACAAAACTTAAATATATGTTATGGCGATTTTTTTACTTACCTTCGTATATAGATAGCAATTGATTGCAGACTTGAAGAGGTTAAGATTGTAGGTATCGATAAAGCATTGTCAATGAATTCTGTTCCACAAAGTGACGGTTTTGGGGGAGAAGCTGCTCGAATGGAACTTCCTTCTTACTAATGGAATGTGAAGGGAATCGGGATGATTCGACCCTGTATACTTGGCATGGCAGATCTGAGCTGCAGTGGTTTGAATTGGTGCAACAAAGGAATGTATCTCGCCAGAGAAATTTCCATGAAAATAGCGAGAGAATAATAACAGGGTAGCAACGTTTCGTCTGTGGGAAAGGGGCTGTAAGTTGGAAGATAATTCATAGCCAACGGAGGCACCTTGATGCTTTTGAAATCTATCAAAGTTGGAAAGAGTGTATTGAGCAGTTCCAGTCCAATTATGGCAGCAACATTCCATTTTTCATCTAACATAATCGAGCTGTTAACTTTCCACACTGTCTAAAACAAAAAGTGAGGAAAGGAAACCACAATCAATACTACAAAGAACTATCAGAGCTAATGTACTTGATAAATCTATTTTCCTGAATAAGATTTTATAAAGCTATTTTATAAACCTTTTTTATAAACCTATTTTCCTAAGATTTTATAAAGCTATTTTATAAAGCTATTTTATAAACCTATTTTCCTGACTAAGATTTTATAAACCTATTTTATAAAGCTATTTTATAAACCTATTTTCCTGAATAAGATTTTATAAACCTATTTTATAAACCTATTTTATAAACCTATTTCCCTGAATAAGATTTTATAAACCTATTTTATAAACCTATTTTCCTGAGCAAGATTTTATAAACCTATTTTATAAACCTATTTTTCTGAGTAAGATTTTATAAATTTCACCCGACTCTAACGCCTGCTGTTCGGTTAATGAATGCTAAATGTTTCCATTACCATTTCGCCAGAACTTATTACTCTAATGAAGAGCACCTTTTACCTTCAAAACCTGAATAGCATGATTTGTCACTGAGTTGAACGAATAGCGGGGATTGAGCAAGATCCCACCATACATTCATAAGAACCTATTTCTTTTTTTGTTTTCTTTTGTTAGATTATTTCACCCCAAGTAAGGCGTTAATGGCACTAGGACGCAAGGGCTTACTAGGAGTGGACGAGAATGACAAAGCAATAAAAGAACAGTTTTCCGGTAGACAGAAGATAGCGTTTGACGTTGAATTTATTTTTTGTAGATTGTTGGTGACAAGGAAGCAAGAGATCAGAAGATATTTCCACGGGAGAGAAGTGCGAGAAAAGAAACTATTAGAATAGAACTTGCGGTTACATCTACCTAATTCAGCAGTAAAATGATGAGACCTATTTGCCAGTCTAGTAATACACTAAAATGGATGGTACATACAACTAGAAGGTAAAAATAATTAGATAATGAACATGTTGTCTTTCCACACGAGCGTAAACAAAATGTTAGGAAGAAAACTCCAATCAATACTAGAAAGAGCTATAACATCTAGTGGAATTAATATATCTATTTTAATGAAAAACTGTTTTAAGGGAAAGATTTTATAAATTTTAACCGAAACTAACGTTAACTGTTTGCTCAATGAATGCCGAAAATTTCCTTGGACGAAAGCCGCTAATCCCATTATTATCATTAATATCACCATATAATTAATACCGTATTTTTATTGTAACGTTTTAATAAGTAACAGATATTAAGGTGGTCAATAATACATTGAATATAGCAACACGATTATCGCTCTAACATATAAACGTAATATTTTATAAACTCTATGTTACATATCTATAAGCCTACAATTCTTTCATGCTTTGAATATTGCTGACACATATGGTCCGGTGCCCCTGTTATTTACCTTGAGATATTTGACAAAATCCAAAGAAAAAAATTACCAATATTATTGGTTCTAATATGGTGGTTCGGTTTCAGTGACTTTCCTACCGCCGTAAGCTTGCCTATCTGTGTCTTTTCTATAAATACTTTCATGGTAATTGTTCTGATGACTTCGCTATGATACCAAGACATTTTAAGCCCAACACTAGACTGGCGTCGATTTACGATTGAGCTGGCTAGATGTAACCGTAAATTCTACGCTAACAATTTCTTTTCATGCACTTCTCATTTGTGGAACTCCTTTCTAGGTCTATGATTTCCAGCCACCTTTAATCTGCAAAAATTTAACTGTCAATCGCTATCTACTGTCTTCCTGATTACTCTTTCTTCTTCCTGCTCATTATTGCTAATTCTTCTACACCCAGTGACCTCTTTTCTCGTAGTATCTTTCCTGTTTTGCATGGAGTGATATCGCTTAAAAAACAAGTTGCCAATAATGAAAAAAATATACAAAGGAAAAAACTAATATGTAGTAAAAATAGTATTTCTTATTAACGAAGTCGATCTTCTGCCACACTGAAAGCTGTATTGAATTTGGTCAAAATAATAAGTAAATAAAATAACAATTTGCATTTGACATAATAAAAAGAACGTTAATCGTGTACTAATCTGATGCCATTTACAAGGCCTGATTGGTACAAAATATTGAACTAAGGATGTACTCGTCACCAGCCGAAAGATTTAACCAGGGAGACATTGCCCGGGTGACTGATGAGCTGGCGTGTGGGAAATGGAATAAAGTCGGAAGTAATGAGGGTGGGTGTCACCAATATGGCGGAGGTGATCGTCCGCATCCCACCCTCTGACCCCGATTTCCCTCCCGCCTTAACGCCTGCCCTCCGCAGTACAGACGTCTGCAAAAAATGTCAGAGAAATGAACCGAATTAATTGCCCCATAAAGTAATGGACTGCACAAAGGACACAAAACAATAGACACGCAAGGCACACACCTACAGCAAGTTGTGTGAGTGCAGTAATAGATAGATAGATAGATAGATAGATAGATAGATAGATAGATAGATAGATAGATAGATAGATAAATAATGAAGAAACTTAGATAGATAGATAGATAGATAAATAGATAGATAGATAGATAGATAGATAATGAAGAAACTTAGATAGATAGATAGATAGATAGATAATGAAGAAACTTAGATAGATAGATAGATAGATAGATAGATAGATAGATAGATAATGAAGAAACTTAGATAGATAGATAGATAGATAGATTAACATATTTAGAGAGATAAGTAACCTTTAGTTGTTCTTCAACCAAACCTGCATATATATATATATATATATATATATATATATAAATTTATATATATATATATATATATATTAGTTTTTTCATCCATCAAATGTTATGAGTTTGAATATCGAGAAAAGAAAACTTCGATGTGTTTTTTTTTCATCATAATTTTTATGTAGAAAATTCTATAAATGTAATTAATTTGTTGTCCGCTCTGATAACGCCATTTTCAAATCGTTTACAAGCATAAATGAAACACGACACAGAATCTCCTGTCAGGTCGTAGCTATTATTCAGCGCAGGACCAAGATATGTGGCCATGATCATTTCTGCAGCATTTCGCTGGCTTTCCAAACTTGTCTTCCTGAGCATGAATCTCACCAGTATGACCAAGGTCGCCGTCTAATGGTCAATATATATTTTAATGCTGTTATATATCTGCAAATTGTGGCCCCCATACCGTCACCATTTGCGAATTCTTGAACGATACCTCGTCTCCAAAGCATTCCCTGGCTACACAAATGACATAAGGTGCTGCTATGTTGAAATTTGGAAGCATTCACAGTCAACGGACTTGAAAACTATGCTTGTCGATTGAAAACGCCAGTGAGGTTGACTACGTCATCCGCATGCCTAAAAACGACTTCCGCGACGTCTTTTTTCTATGAATTGGAGCCAAGAGCCGCTGGCGGGGTCAATAAAAGCGATAAAGGACCACATCAAGGACAGCATGAAGATAAGCACCATCTTTACTAACCAATTAGAAAAGTTAGTTGAGGATGTGCAGTGTGGTGTAACAGTTCCCAATGAGAAATCGGAGATCCGAGTTCGAATTCCAGTCTGCTTCGTTACTTTCACTTACGCGAAAATACCCCTAAGAAAGCTATGAATCCATCTCTTCTCCCCGCTGATATGGGTTGAATAGCAGGACAAACTGAGTCCTATAGTATTGATTGGCCACCGGTCTACTGCATAAAAGAAACGGCAACCTACAGCGGGAAAATCTTCTGTCTAGTCAGTCATGAACCGTAAAAGACATAATCACGCAGACGTGTATCACGAATAATATTTACCTGACTGAGTTGATGATCAGGTCAGTTGGCGACTTGTCTGTATAGACGCTGTTCAAAACAACAGAAGCAAAGTTGGTCCAACAGGCAGAGGAACACCGTCTATGGAAAACTTCTTCTCCTGCAAAGCAGAAGAAGGTTATCTTAGATGTCCTACTTCCGAACTGGGATGCCGTTCCTGTACTTGTCTAATCAACCAAAAGAAAACATTTCCACCATTACCTGAACCAGATGACGGTCTACAACAATTAATACGACTAGAATATATTAAAAAAAACTGTAATATTATTTAGTAACTGAGCTACATTTTAAAGAACAAAACGAGATATCACTAAACATAGTCAATAGAACGAGAATAATGTACTCACGTAAATTATACAACTTGGTACAATAAACGAAATATTGGGCTAATAACCACAAAGGGCACGATGTTAGTTTGAATGTAATTAATGAATATATTAAAAAACTGTAATATTATTTAGATAAAACATGTAATTTAATTGCTGATCATATGTAAAAGTTCCTAAATAATATTTTATTTACTATATACATTCGAATTAATGTCTCCATCTTTGTTATTATATTATCAGGTATAATATCGTAAAGAAAACCTTTATACGCTACATCGTAATATCTTTGGAACGTTGCATTTCAAATTCAAATATACCTGTATAGTATAAGTGGTATCGTTAAAAAGCTATTGTATATATATATATATATATATATATATATATATATATATATATGATAGAAAATATATATCAAAATGATAGTAGCCAAAATGGCTGCGCCATAGACCGAGTGTAACAGTAAAATTATCTAAATAGTGTAACAGCATAATTATCCATCTCACAAAATGTTTAATATGTAAAAAAAACACTAAACTGACTTTCTTTTTTCCAGATTTTCAGATAAGACGTTTAGACATCTTGACACTATTTGTCGTAAGTATCAATGAAAAACAATTTGAGTTATTCAGCTAGAAAGAGAAGAGGTTAAAATCGTTTTGTGTGAGCCCCACTGTCATCTCAACTGAGCAGTGGTGAGTATAACAATCTTTCAGGCCTTCAGTAATTAATGACCTCATCTTTGTTATCATTATCATTAACTTTTGGGCCGTTATGGCTTCTAGACTTTTTCAGGTACCTATCAATGGTATGGGACAATATCTTAGTGGATTAGAGAGTTGGTTCCTGAATTTGCTGACATACTTATTGTAAGTTCAATCCCTGATCCGAGACATAGACTAAGGGGAAACAGGGTAACTGAACTATATTTTAAAAAACAAAACGAGATATCACTAAACATAGTCAGTATAACGAGAATAATGTACTCACGTATATTATACAACATGGCACAACAAACGAAATATTGTGCTAATGACCACAAAGCTCACGATTTTAGTTTAAATGTAATTAATGACAATTTCTCACACTAGAAATTCAGACATGATTCTTTTTATAGTTGGTTTCCTTTTTTATTTTATTTTTTATTTTCTTTCACTTTTTCTGGGTAAAAGGATACATTTTGTCTGGAAAGTATCCAGCCGATTGTGCGGGTTTCATGTAATTTTACAATCAATAAAAGGAAATGTTACTACGCATGCGTGAACAGAAGCTCTCCCATTTAGTCGACAGTGACAAACCATAGAGTGACATTGTGTCTAGCTTGAAACTTGAAACCTGGAAAAAGAAACTATTCAAGTGAGGCAGACTTTGGGGGATTAATCAATGAAGCAACCCAAGATAAAATGTTGGTACCAGTGCTTCGGGCATGTCCGAGAATCTCTTCTGGATGGCTATCACCAAACATAGGACCCCAAAATGTCGAAGGCGTGCGGGATGCAATCAAAAAGATGGACGACTGACGGTGGAATTTCCACGGACTGTCTAAAAAGTATCCACCGATTTTAAATATCCCAACTATCACATTTCGTAAATGGCTTTCTAGGGGTACATTATCTAGGTCTGTCAGACTAATTCACCGCGCCCATATTTGGTTCCCTGCGACTTCCGATGAAAATCGCCGTTGAGTTGGAAGAAACACCATGAAGCAAATTAATGGCAATGAGTCCCGAATGAGTACATTTCTGACTGCTTTTAAAAGAGGTAGATGGCCTGGGATACAAAGAGGAGTTCTTGGAAGGGGGAATTCGTGCGCCGTTTCCCTAAGTAGGATACTTTTTCCATAATATTAATTAATATAATTTTGAGGGACCACATGATAACTTGAAATATGGCTGTATATATACGTCGTCTATAAAATATTGACAAAGGTAAATGAATATTTGGCGTCGGGGGTTTCAGTAGATGTTGGAGCCGGGCCTTACGGCTGCTTATTTAAATGCAGGCATGATTTGGGTGATCATATTTATTGTACATAAAATACAAATATGTCACAAGGCCAAAAAGGGGAAAAGAACGGTCTTCTTCTATTTTAACGTTAAACTTAGCTAACCACGAACACTGACCAAAACATACAAACACTATTCCTTCCTCCAAAACAACGTATTCTTACCCCATTGACTATAATGCCTCAGAAACTCCATTCAGATTTTGGTATTAAATAAGCCATAGGTATAGATATGCCGATAAACAAATTTTTTGAACAAATGGTTTGAACAGAGAACTTTTTCAGCATCACTTTGTATTATATTTGGTTTTAACTAAAAGTAGCAATGTTGGAATAACAACAAATATTACCTGAAGAAGGCCGGAACGTCGTGAATGGGACAGTAAAGATGAGAATAACAGTCCAAATAATGCAAATATTTATAATACCTCGTCTCAGAAATATAGAAAAATGTTGAAGGCTGTATAACATTATTGGATTGCTATTGATTTAATATAGAAATGCATTGCAAATAATTTGATGAATCACGAGCTTTAAATATTATTTTCCGACCACCAGTCTCGATACTAAGCCTGATCAGTTCGATCGGCTGATCGAAAATTGGCGGCTGATCTCACAACCGACTTACAGACTGTTGTTAACTTGTCCAAAGAATGGCTTGTTAATTTTAATGCCTCTAAAATAAACTGCTCTCTGGTAATCATCCGAGAGACCCCTTTCTGAGTTCCAACCAATGTCTGATGCTAACCTCCAGAAAGAGTGACCTGTTACACCTTCCCGTTCCCGTGTTAATATTCTTGGCCAACAGGAAATGGAATGACTATATCTATTGCGAGTTCCGCTGTTAAGAAACTTACTGTGTCCTGCTAGACAATATGCTCTTACATATCTATTCAGTCTACCATTCGCCCATGCTTGGAATATTGATGCGACATTTGGTCCGGTGCTCCTGTTATTTCTTTCTAGATTCCCCAAAGGCGAATCTTCAGTATTAATGACCCTGGTCTGGCCTGGCCTCTCAACTTCAGTCACTTTCCCACCGCCATAATGTATTTTCCTTATGCCTTTTCCATAAATTACTTCATTTACATTATTCGGACTATTGTCCTCATCTTTGTCGCCATATTTATTACAACGTTTCGGCTGTTGTACGCCCAGGCCTTCTTCAGGTGGTTGGAATGTCGAACGGAACCCTTTATTTCGCTCTGGGGTAGACTGTTCTAGTTCCACTAGTCCTAACTAGTCCCCGTATATACAAATCATTATCTGTGGTAATAGGGAATATAATAACAATTAATAAAATCTAACAATCCCAATGAGTATTTACAATATGTGTACAAAAACTATATACAAGAAACTAAACAAAATAGTGTTAGTAATAACCCCCAATCCTCAAAAAATCTAAATATGGCAGAAATATCAGTTAACTGGACGAAATCAATGCGGGACTTTAAAAATATAAATCATGCTTTTGCTGGTAAGGACTGAGAATTTGAAGCTTTTATTTAAATTTTTACTTTTATTTAATTAATTTATATTTGAAATTAATGTTATTCTTGAATCGAATATCATAACATCACAAAACCTAAGATTAAATGATTTATTTAGTTTGGTATCTAGAATTTTACATATATTTAAAATCTGATAGATATATTTCAGTTTCTTCGTGTGTGACGTCATCATAACACACAGAAAGCAAACACCGTGTTTATAAAAAAATTAAAATGAATAACATTCACAGTTTTCTCTGATCATGATAATGGCCAGAAATGTGCTCAGAAACTTTCGATAACAAACATTCTGGCGGTATTTACATTTATCAAATCCACACATACATTCTCTTTACAAAAACAGGAAAACTTAATAAAAATGTTTCTAAAAAAGCATCCCTTGTCTTATGTCAAAGTTGTATTACGTAGGTTTTATGCAGTAAGATAGCTCACCTAACGCTCAACCGTTTCTTTTCAATTCCGAGTGTTTTCTCCTAGACTGGCTACCAAACATTCTATCAAACTCCCTGTGGGTAGATAAGATAAATTCTTTCTTTCCAAATTTTAAATGTGTGCAAACGAACACGACGACTTCAGCTGGAATACTTTAAACAAATTTTATTAAAAACTGCTCAGGTCTACCTTTTAAAATTTTATTGAAGTTTTCAGTTTTTAGATAAGCTGTTAATTATGGAAATGAATATTTTGAATAAATTTTGCAATGTTCATTATTCTATTCTGTTTTTATTTGAGTATTTTTTACCGTTTCGGTCATTATCAAGAATAATATCGTACACAAAATTTTTATACGTTACATCCTAACATATTTGGAACGTTGCATTTCTGATTGAATCATACAAGTATAGTATAATTGATATCGTAAAAAAGCTATTGTATATATATATATATATATATATATATATATATATATATATATATATATATATATATATATATATATATACAGGGTGACCCCAAAAAACGGGAACTTTTTAACAATCCAATAAAACCAAGAGTGATGGAAGAAAAATATTTAATTCATAGTAATTGAAACCTTAAAACCTGCCATTTAAGAAACAATGATGGAATTTTAATTTTTTTTAAATTGCGTCCTGTAGATAGCGTCCTCCTGTACGAATGCATTCTTGAAATCTGCAGTTGAGATTCCTCATTGACTGCTGCTATTTCATTCTCGTTACTAAAATGGCGAAATGTTTACTTGCTCAAGGTCACTGTCTCGCAGTGTTGCCACTTGCTCATGCCTGGCAATACGCACTTCAAAAATTCCCGTTTTTTGGGGTCACCCTGTATATATATATATATATATATATATATATATATATATATATATATATATGTGGGGGGGGGTAGAAAATATATATCAAAATAATAGGAGCCTAAATGTCTGCGCCATATACCGGGTGTAACAGCAAAATTGTGTGACAGTATAATTATCCATCTCACAAAATGTTTAATATGTAAAGAAAAAAACACTAAACTCACTGAATTTCATTTTTTCAGGTTTCCAGATAAGACGTTTAGCCATCTTAACACCATATGCCGTAAGAATTAATGAAAAACCCTTTGAGTTATTCAGCTGGAAAGAGAAGAGCGGAAAATCGTTTTGTGAGAGCCTCACTGTCTTCTCAACTGAGCAGTGGTGAGTGGAAAAATCTTTCAGGCCTTCAGTAATGGTACCAACATTCATACTCTGGCTTCCATCTTCAAAGTCCATTCAAGAACCATCAAAAGAACGGTGAATAAGTTTTAAAAAAGAGGGAACTAGACAGGAAACCTGGATCAGGAGGTCACAACAGGAATAGGTATCATAATTTCAAGTTAAAGAGATAAATTAGAAAAAATATCCAGCTCAATTCATAAGATATTTGGCACGTGAGAGAGGAGCTTCAGCAATGACGGTCCAAAGAGCAGTGAAAATAAACTCTTGAAAATGAAATCCTACGTGAAACTTGTGGTACACCTTCTTACTCCAGGACAGAAAATAAGAAGGTTAGAGAGGGTGAAGATCATCTGGAATAAATTGGAAAATGATCCTGGAATAATATATATATTTTTATGAACTTTATTTCAATACTGGACGGGCTTCCCATCCTTAGCTATGATTATTTATTATTTGCTTATTATCGATTTCATCAGGATACTTCTGGTAAGCTTAGAGAGTTATTATACATTCTTATTGCACAAAGTAGAGTCCAATAGTGTTATAAAATCTCTTCGAGAATTTCAGTTAGATAATTAAAGATATCTTTATCTTTAATGATTTCTACCATACAACGGTTCAGAGCTTAATCTAACCAATGGACAATTTTGCTGTTACACATAATATATATATATATATATATATATATATATATATATATATATATATATATATATATATATATATACATATATATATATATATATATATTCAAACATATATTTTTAAATATAACAGACAACGAATGTTTATTATGTTTGATCATGAGCCGTTCTAAGCTTCGTATAGTCGCTTTAATTATACGAAGCTTAGAACGGATCATGATCAAACATAATAGACATTCCATGTTTGTTATATTTAACAATATATGTTTGAATAATGATCTGCTGTCCCAATACACTACACACACACGCACACACGCACACATACACACACACACACACACACACACACACATATATATATATATATATATATATATATATATATATATATATATATATATATATATATATATATATACACCCACGTGTGTGTGCGTTTGTGGGGAGTGAATGGAAAGAATGTACTCTTGTATATGAAATGGAAAAGAAACAAATGCTTATTTGTTCTTAATTGATATATTTAGTCAGGATAATGTTTTCTCTCAGTATCGATAAGATAATTCCATCTATTTAGAAAATTGTTGATCCCACGGGTATAAAATTAATAGGTTTCTATGCAATGAAACACTCAATATCAGTTTTAACCTCTTTCCAACAAATAAACCTTTTTCTCTCTAAGAAATGTTCCATTGATCTGAAAAGATGATAGTCAGATGGAGCAAGTTAAGGTGAGTAAGGAGGATAAGGCACAAATATTCCATATATAATTCCATAATATTTTTCTGAGTGATTCGGGAAATATATGCTCTGACATGATCGTATATGGTAACCAATTATGAACGCTTTTTCTTCAAATTCTTGTGCAATGATTCCAACTGCTGACAGTACGTCTCCGCATTAATTGTTTTGTTTTTGTTTAGCACTTGATGAGGGACAACAAATCTTCACATCCCGCAAAACACAGAATATAACTTTTTTCAGGTTTCTTCCTGGTTTACAGATGCATTATCCGTTTTCAGGAGTGATACCCATGATTGTTTTCGTTAGATATGATTAAAAGTATCTCCCTTTCCTCACAGGTGATGAGTCTACACAGGAAAGGTTCAGTCGCAAATCTATTCTTCCAAGATGATTAAAGAGTCAGCATTTTGGCTCAGCTGATGATGAGAGACCCATCGACGAAGTTTAGACATCTTTCCGAATCTCTATCTATAAAAGGCAGGATGTGTGTGTGTGCGTGTGTGTGTGTGTGTGTGTGTGTGTGTGTGTGTGTGTAACGAATGCACGGCCGTAATTTTCGACGGATTTGCACTAAAATTTGAATGCACATGCTCCAAATTAGTGAGAAAACCAAGACCGACTTTGCATTTGCCAACTCCCATCGATAATGGAAATAATCGATTTGTTCATGCTTCTACGGCAGTTTTCATGTAGTTTGCGGCTATTTTCTACTTTAAGTTTTGTGTTCATTTTGTTTAGTTCTTTTTTCGTAACAGATTTAATGTTTAGTATAGAGCTTCGCAGTGTGAGATTGGCAAGAAGTAAGGCATGTAGCAACATCAGCACGGCAAAGGGAACTCCTTTAAAGGCAAGGAAGGGCAAAAATATTTTAAGTCAAGTGATAGCGATTGCTGTATGAGTCGTACGATTTTTTAATCAAGCACGGGCAACGTCGGGCCATGCTGCTAGTATATGAATATATCTCAGGATTGAAGTATGACTTATACTGAACTGTTTTTGCTAATTCTCGTACTAATTGATATTCCGACTTCCTTTAACTACACTTTGTAGAAGCTCACTATTGAGAGAATTCGGTCGCCCACATCGGGGAGAATATTCGAGAGGAAAATTTCTCGTTCGACATTGGCCAAAGCATGGTTGGCATATCCGAAAACTTTTAAACATAATGAATATTTATTTACATAGACATAGACATAATGAATATTTATTTACGGTAATCTCCTCAATCCCCACTTAGCTTTACTTACACCAATAAATTTATGCGCGCCAATTAAGTGAATATTTTGAGGAGCAGGAAATGCTGACCGAATTTTGAAATATTTTAAATAAAAAAATACATTGCATCGGCACTTAATCTACAGCTCAATTTTATCTTTATTTTCTTTTTCTTTTTGTAAAATATTTCAAACTTCGATCAGAATTTAGCTAATTTAAGCCAAAGCCACGACAGAAGGCATATTTCAAAATTCCAGCTAAGGCCATTGCAAAAGGTATATCAAAATTCGGTCATAATTTTGTTAATTCAAGCCGAGGTCATTGCGTTGACTATTGCAAGAATATCCTTGGTATGAATTCATCCATTTTGCTCCAAACTAATGGTTAAATAGGAGAACAGACGTAGCTTTTAGATTTGGAGAAGGACAAATCTGAATTAAAAGTTAGGGAAAGTAACACAACTGCGTAAAAATCTACTTGTTACGGAACCACACCAGTGTGGTAATGCTGTGACTCAAAACACCACATGGTGTATAGAGTGTCTACAGGTTCAGCATACTCAATCTATATGTTCTGTCTCACAAATGAGGAAAAGGTGATAAAAATTTAACGCAAGTGTTACTGAAAAAATATGACAATTATAAGTAGAATGCAAATGCATTACTAATAATTTTCATATTGCATATGCATTGAACGCAAGGAAGAACAAGATTGTTAGCGTTTGGCACTAAAAGCAAATGTTGCTGGCAGAACAGCGGCTATTATACGTTCAATGTAAATGAATTGTTAAAGGTTTTCTATAGAAATAAATTGTAAATCAGGGAGAAAGGGATTATCAAAGATTAGGATTTAAGACAACACTTACCAATAGAATTAGTTTATTATGTCTAATGGGAAGGTATTTCTAATCTTTTAGTAAAGATATTCATTGAAAATAATTTTAGAAAAAATACACTGTAAATAAATTTACTATAAAATTCACTGAAAATCAGAGAGAAAGGGATTATGAGTGAATACGGTTTGACGGTTGAACAGACTAAAAAGGGCGACCTCTCTCTATCTATCTCTTATATATATATATATATATATATATATATATATATATATATATATATATATATATATATATATATATATATATATATAAACAGACCACTTTAAGGTTTCATGTAATAAATTATTTCACCACAGCCCTTTTAAAGGACTGCGGATAATCAGACTTTACTTGCAAAGGTTGAAACAAAAAATGAAAAGAAATTTACACACTTTTGACGGGCAGTATTAAGCATATGTAAATTAACGTAGTGAGGAAGTGAGGGGGAGAGACATGATTGAGTTAGGTGTAATTTAATATTTCTATTCTTTCATACGTAATATTACTTAACGGAAGTTATATATTGATATAGAAGGGGGAGAAGAGAAAAAAAAGAAAAAGAAAAAGAGAGAAGGAAGTCATGCAAGAAGGTGTCACTGACTTTCTTTGGAATGAACGAAATAGACGCTGTCGTTTTGCTTTACTTTGAAAGTGTAGTTTTTGGGGTTTATAATTATTATAATGTTTGATATAAATGTGAATGTTTAAACAGTCTACAAGGAATTTAATTTGATGTTTGTTAGCGATTTAAGTTTTTTTTAAACTTTATTGCAAAAGTTTTGAGGATTTAATATAAAATAGTCGATTAGAAAAAATATTCATAGAATATACATTAAAAGAACAAAATTTTATTTTAAAATATAAGTTTACTTCTAGTTGTAATTGATTATTAAGGTGACATCTCTATCAGTTTGAATTTTATTCATGAATTTAATTCGTGACAGTTTTTTGAGGTCTCTGGATTTTATCCTCCTTGGATCTCCCCATACGGATAACCTAGTTTTTCATAAACTATATATATATATATATATATATATATATATATATATATATATCCAGGTACGATGAGAACGAATAGAGTACAATTCCTACAGTAGTAATACTTAATTTAAAAGAGGGTTCAATACAGAGTAGACCAATATTATTTATGTAATATCCTAATATATATATATATATATATATATATATATATATATATATATATATAAATCGCCTGATGTAACGTTGGAACCAAATGTAACCGATCAAAAATAATGAAGAAAACGAATATATATATATATATATATATATATATAAGCAGCAATCTCTCTTTTATACTTGCTTCAATTAATGTGACGTACAAGGTAAATTTTTTTTTTTATTTAGTTTTTCTAATACCTTACAGTTTTCCTTTTATATAGTCTGTGTCAGTCTGAAAAGAAAACTAGCGGAATATTAGAAAAACTGAATTAAAAAATTCATAAATTTTCCTTGAAAGTCAATTTTCAGTGGAAAACTCACATATACACCACATCCAAATGCACAAACACACACACACACACACACACATAGATAGATAGATAGATAGATAGATAGATAGATAGATAGATAGATAGATAGATAGATAGATAGATAGATATTGGAATGAATTAAGTTCGACAATTATCAAATATATTTTCTGTTTATACGGAGAACGCATATGTTCTACGAAATTTCTCGTACATTCAGGCCGGTAAATGTAATTAATACTATTTAATTAAAAAAGAGGGGATTTAATTAAATAAATTGTATCTTTCAAATAACGTATAAACACAAAATATTATATACATGCATATATATATATATATATATATATATATATATATATATGTCTATATTTCTGAGATGAGGTTGTACGCTCCGGCCTTCTTCAGTCCGGAGCGTACAACGGCCGAAACGTTGTAATAAGTATGGCGACAAAGATGAGGACAATAGTCCAAATAATGTAAATTATATATATATATATATATATATACATATATATATATATATATATACAGAAAACATTTTTTTTTTACATTTTAATTTTAATTTTCCGCGTCCCCCGCTCCTTGGTGCGCATGTGTTGCTGCATCATCGTAAATGTCACTTTAGTCTGATTCACCCTTAAAGAGACGAAACCCATCACACCAAAAATGTTCTGCTTTGTTATTGGTTACTCTAATATATATGTGAGTGTGTGCGCACGCACGTGTGTGTGTGTGTGTGTGTGTGTGTGTGTGTGTGTGTGTGTGTGTGTGTGTGTGTGTGTGTGTGTGTGTGTGTTTGCCTCTGTGTGTGTTTGTGTGTTTCTGTATGTCTCTGTGTGCTTGTGTGTGTGCATAGAGTCCTAAACAGTTACTGGCACATTATCTGAATACGATTATGTGCATGGTTTTAGACGAATACATTGTTTATAAGAAATGAGAACGAATTTAAGTTTTAAATTTGATGTATCGTCATTTGCACAGTTTTATAAAGTGGGCCGAGTAGAGAACTTTTCAACAATCACCAAGACAGAGAGATCGACCGATGGTATCCTCAAAATTAGGAAAAAATTTACCATTAGGTAAATTCCAGAATTATTATTAATCGACCATTTTTGATTTTGTGCCGCACTAAGCTTGGTGGTGGACCTACATTTTTGGATCCTAAAGAATGTTTATGAGAAATCCTTTGCAACCCACAACAATAGGCCAACATCCAGCAAGGTTCAAAAGTCCTTGCAAAGACTCCGAAGCCCAAATGGCAAGAAACAGGGTGGATTCCTTGAAAATGGGCCATACAGTGAGCTTCTCCGCGCTAGCAACGAAATCTGGTTAACCACTGCTATTTCCGACTATGGGTTACCTGATCAATTCTAGGGGTAGATCACTGAAGGCGAATCGTTAGGACAAGGTGATTTCTGATGTTAAAATGAAGCGAGATAATTACAATCTGAATTGCGAGCCTAAGAACTGATCAATAGAAACTATCAAGGCGTGCACCAACGAAAAATTCGAGCATTAAAGGCTATGAATAGATTCTTGCAAGCTTAGTAACCCTATTCAGCTGTGGGCTGAGGTAATTCTCGAAGTATATTGTGGAATTTAACCAAATACGGGGTTATTTTGAGGCCATGAAATAAGCACTGGAGAATATTCTGAAATCAGTATTAAGTACGTCAAACCATTATCGTAGGATGTGACAGTTTTTTTTAATGTGAGGTGTCCATACACGTATATATGGGCTCAAGACAAAAATTGCCCAGTCCCCACAGCCACTGTTACGCTGGCGTCAATATTACAATATTAGTGCAATAATGAAGGTACTACCACTGGACCTGGCGTTTTCTCTATTGTTGAATAAACGGAACAGATGCAATCCCGGGCCTAAGGCTTATGATTCTATCACCAAAATAAGCTTATTGTAATAACAGATGCTTTTTTTTTCAGTTTTTCTAATGTCCTTATTCTTTGTTGCTGAAAAAGTCAAAGAAACTAAAAAAATGAATTGCCTTCGATCTCCTCTGGAATGGGATAAGGAACTTCGAAGCCTAAACTTAATTAATCACAATATATTAAAAAGAGGTGTCAGTTTAAGCTGACAACATGTAGATATTGGTTTATAAATCTCAATTAAGCATCGAAACTCGCATTTGAGATATAAACCAAATTCTCAAAAATATGATCATTATTATAAACAATGAATAAAATTAAATTCAAGGGCATTTTTTGATCAAAATTAAGGGCATTTTTTCTTAAAAAATAAACGCGGACCAGAAATAAAAACCTCTGGAAATAGCTTAAGTTAAGATCCTGTCCATTCTTGGCGATCAGTTAATGGAATATGGTAAGTTGCATTTATTATGGCAGTTGCAGCACATATTCGTTGCCAAAAACGAACATAGTTTTTTTTGTTTTGTTTTTGTGTTTTTGTTGATTGCTTAGTTTTTTTACTGCTTATCAACCTTTTGCTGGTTATTTAAAGCCAGAAAATATTTTTAGATTGTAAGAATTTTTTTGAAAGTAATAATAATTTATTAATACAAGTCCTACTAAAAAAACCATAGCTGGGGAATGTATTTGCGCGTAAGTGAATAGGACGAACCCAAATGGAATTTCAACTCGAATCTATGATTTCCAATTGCGAGCTATTATCGATTACACCTCCTGCACATTGAAGTTTACAGCAACTGATATTCCAAGGCTGCCATCCATGTAGGCACTGACCAGGTTCGACGTTGCTTAACCTAATACGTGTTTCAACGTGACATAGCTGTAAGCCTGAACATCTAGAAGGAAAATTACGCAAAACGGTTCTGATTTGGTTAACAGAAAGTTTGTCAGCTTTCATAATGATATTGCAAGCCAGCCTACATTTAGGAAAACTATCACTCAGGAAATTATCACATCACTAGTTGGGGATACTTGAATGCATTCTGTTAACCAGTTTCGCACCTTAAGATGCCATTTTAATGAGATCACGCTCCCAGTTGCAAAAACTTCCGGAAAGGTTAATTTAGCATTATCAGATTGTTTTTCCTATACAATTACAGGTTCTTTCAATAATGAACAAACGAATTCATTTAACCGCAGGTATTTTTTTCTTTTTGTCATGATTGTTAATAAACATGTGTAGGATGCATTAACGGTAGTGCAAAAAGTGGAGTCGGTGCCAAAAGTGGAATCGGCGAGACCAGTTCAAATTTCGGACGAGTGTGTTGTTTCCTTTCGCATTATTGTCCCTAGAAAAAGAATGACTGTCTATTCGCCTTTAAATTAGGGATCAAATAAAAGAGTAGTCCGGTCACTGCAGGCTTGGTTGTCAGCCAGACTAAGGGGAGGGTAACTCTAAATTGTAAACCGTGAAAAATCAACGGGAAACTATTCCACTAACTTTCCTATGCAGTCATAGCAATTCACAGATAAAAAAAAAAAAATATTAGGTTGGTGCAAAAATAATGTCGTTTTCTCACATGAAGTTGAACGTCAAAAAACGACATTATTTTTGCACCAACCTAATAAAATTTGTGGAGAGTCGTGATCGCTTACACCCTGAAGAAACATGTCATTTTATTTTCAATAAAAGTTATGTTCTTTTTTTCGTCTCTTTTATGTCTAAAGTATCACAGACTGATAAAAACTCATATTAAACTCACACCAAACACAGCACAAACTTTTACCACCCAATTCAATAATAAGGTAACTGTTCGTAATTTTATCCACATTAAAAAAGAACATAGTCTTTTTGTTTAACTCATTTTCTCAATTATGTTTGAAAAGGTTTAATTTAGGCTTTAAAAACGTCATATTTCTTTAATGATTCAAACATTACTCGTGGGTTTTTTGCCTACAGACTGAACA
>OZ038476.1:118007230-118047230 GCA_964036315.1 Acanthosepion esculentum | reverse complement strand
GTTCATACCATTTTTAGCGCGTAGCTCAGTTTAATACTGATTTATCTTCCAATTAATATACTGACCAATCTTATCATGTTGATCTTTATATTCCTTTGCTTTCAAGGTTGGTTAGCCAGATACTAAGTGATCAATAGTCTCACCATGTTGTTGAAATAAACTATATATTGGGTCTTCACAATTTTTTTATTATGTTTGCTTAGTAATTCCAGTTAATTCGGCTTTGAAGCCGTGCAGCCATTATCAATGCCTCTGTTTCCGCTTTTAGCCAATATGTAGTTTTGTTTATCTATATTCGCATCGTTACTTCTGGAAGCATATTAGCTATGTTAGGGTTTTGTTCCCAGGTGATTTTTAAATTATTTAATCTTTATATCTTAGCATAATTTTATCTGCATTTGCTCGTTAAGTATTCTTATTTATTTATTTCACAGTGACGTTGTGTCCCTTTAGGATTTTTTAAATTATCTCACGATCACTCAGATGTGGTTGCTATATATTTTAACGTCCTGGGTATGACGATAAACTACATACGGCAGCAAGGCCTGTGATGGGGAGGTTTTGAGAAGCGTAGAACCACATAATAACTGCTATAGTTCAAAGATCCACTCTGATTCGGGGTGTTAGCACCTATTAGGGTCCCAGCTATTGGTATATAGTTAATCCGCAAATTGGGGGAAAAACACAATGAAAGTATAAATAATTTTATAAGAATACCACTAATATATTTTCATAGTAAAAAAATTAGCAGCAATTTTTGTAAAAAAAAAATGTTCAAATAAATTACCAGCAATAGATATCTGAAAAAAATATTATATTACCAGCAAAATATTTTTGGGAAAAAATTCCAGCGATACATTTTTTGGAAAGAAAAAAAATATTACCAGCAATACATTTTTTGGGAAAAAAAATTTCCAGCAATACATTTTGTGGAAAGGAAAAAAAATATTAGCTGCAATACATTATTTGTAAAAAAAACAGTTATCAGTAATATATTTTTTAAATAAATTTAAGAACTTACTAATGCTCCCAAGAAAATTAAATTTCGACATTAAATGACCAATAAGGAGTTGATATGCCGCTAAGCAAGCAAACAAAACAAATAAAAAAATAAATTGTCTATATTTCTGAGATGAGGTATTATGTACATTATTTACATTATTCGGACTATTGTCCTCATCTTTGTCGCCATATTTATTGCAACGTCTCCGCCGTTGTACGCTCCGGCCTTCTTCAGGTGACTGGAATGTCGAACTGAATCCTTTATTTCGCTCACTGGGGTAGACTGTTCTAGTTCCACGTGCCATGTTTAATGGATGACAGTTATCAGTTATCTCCTGTTAATTTCCATCTGAAAGTTCTCCACTGCATTAACCGGGTATTGAACTCACACTCTTTGGGTCCTGTCATTGGATTCACCTAACGTCTTTATCCACTATATCATGTGTCCTTGAGGACGAAATAATAAAGAGTTTAGTTCAAAATTACAATCACCTGAAGAAGGCCGGCGCATACTAGGGCCGAAACGTCTTGAATATGGCAACAAAGATAAGTAGTATTTCAACCATTTTTCCTGTGAAACTCACCACCCCAATTCCTTAAACGTGGAATCGAACATTTTTCATCCCGTTTGGATGCGGAATAAAGATGTTTACATTTTTGATAAATAATATTTAAATAAATTTAATTTGCATTCGTTTTTATATCTTTCTGGAAAAATTCCGAAAACAGTAATATGCAAGTTTTTTTTTCTCCACTCAGGAGCGCCTGCTCTTCTGCTTCGTACTTTGTACTTCTTTTTATATTTCTCTGTAAAATGTTCCGTCGTTGTTTTGGAGCTTGCAGCTATGCATAAATGTTGCAATCGTCTCTCTGTATATACAATCTTATTTCTTTTGCCATTCTTATTTGAATTCTTTTCAATAATACTCATCGTATTCCTTTATATTTTATTTTGCATATATCCCATATACACCTGGTGCGTGGTCCGTAGTTGTAAATGCTGCCTGTAAATTAATCAGGCGTTTGGGATTTTTTTTGTGGTTTGCAGATACCGCTTTCTAATCTTGTTTCCCAAAACAGTTTGTTGTTCATGCTATTTTCCAGACCAACGAACATTTCCGGTACAGACTCTGCGCCTGCGTATTTCAAGATGTTTCCCTCCGTTACACTGTTAGTTTCGATATGTTGTAGAAGAGAGGTGACATTTTCGATTTCCGATTTTGTATTTTTCAGTACTTAACTTGAGAGAAGAGGAAGCGTTCGATATTTTTTGGCATCATTTTTTTTCACAGGGGAATCATTTCACTTTTTTCTGTATTATTTTCAATAAAGAAAAATAATTAAAAAAAAATTCAGCAGATAAAAAGTGAAATGGTTCTCCTCCTTTCAAAGTAAGGACTGAAAAAAATTAAAATAAGAAATCTTGTACATTTTATTTTATGCTTGCTTAATGTTTTTTTCTTCCGTTAAGGTAGCATTTTCTGTATCTAGTTTTAGTTTTAAGAATTCATTTGACTTTCTTTCTGTTGTCTCTGATGTCAACAGTCAATTCTTCCATTTCTTTTAAGCGTTCATCTTCCTTTCTTTCTCTTTCTCTTCCGTTTTCTTCCCCTACTTCTTTTTCTCATTTCTGTTCTTCTTTTTATTCTTTGTCTTGTTTCTTGTTTTACTTCTTTCACGTTTCTCTTCATTTTATTTTCTTCTTTCTTTCTTTTTTTTTCCTCTTTTTTATCCTTATTTATATTTCTTCTTTTCTTCTTCCTTCTCTTCTTCTTACTATTATTATTTCCCTTTTCTCATTTACTTTTCTGTTTCTCCTCTCTTCTTTCTCCCATTCCACTTTTGTTTTTCCCCTTCTTCTTCTTCTACTACTACTACTACTAATAATAATAATAATACTATTACTACTACTTTTACTATTAATTCTTTCTCATTAGTATTTTTTCATTCTATCACTTGATTTGACCTAATTTCTGTTTTTTCCTCTTTCGGTTCTTTCTCTTCTTCTTTATCGTATTCTTTTCATTTTCTCTTTCTTTTTTTTCTTTTTTATGTCTTCCTTCTACATATATATTTCTTGCTTGTTCTTAATTATTATTTTATTTTTCTTTCTTTCCCCTTAATTCCTCTTTTTGTTATTCTTTTTCCCCGATTCTTAGATTTTTCTTTTGAATTTCTTTTCCTTCCATTCCTCTTTTTTACTTTCTTCTTTTTATCCATTATTATTGTTGTTGTTGTTGTTGTTGTTGTTGTCGTCGTTTCCATCTATTCATCGTTTTAGCTATTTTTAAAAGCTTATTTTCAATTTATCTTTCTCCTTGTTCTTCGGTATTCTACTGTTATTCTCTTACTTATTTCAGTTTTATTTTTTCTTCCTCGGCGGAGTGATCTATCTATTTAGGATGTACGTTGTTCAGCGCAAGGAAATAGGCATGAATTAATGATGGCATCGCTCATTAATCTTCATAACCGGCACTACTTGATCAAACCAGGATCTGAGCATGACGTACTGACATGGCTGCCCAACATTTTTCTTTTTAATATCGTCAACTCAGTGCGCATGCGTTAAAATTGTGAGTATATGCGCGCGCATATATCACCCTTTACTTGCAAAATTATGAATACGTATTGGTTTTATGCGTATTATGAAAGATGTGCCAAGATGGTTGAATGTCTCTGAGCATGTCTTTAAAAAAATATAGTCATATGTTTAGTAAAACGAGTGTTTGCATATGACAGAATGAGTACAATTAAAAGGTATGGAGATAAAGATTTGAAGGTGCATATACATATGGAATACATTAATATGCTGACCTGCACATTTTGAATAAAATATTTATTTTTGAACTTAATATTCTTCCTATACAGTAATTATGCATTACACGAATCTAATATTATGCAATGAGACTTTCAGATTAAAATGTTGCTAGTAACTACGTATCAAGCTGGTGTCTTGTTGATCTACTCTCGTATTCTTGATTATGTAAGTATTTATCTATAACCGGTAGGGAGAAGTAGATTTTGAGGAAGGGGAATAATTGAAAAGCGTGTAAAAAATACATCTTCGGTCCTTTCGCTTACTAAAGACGATCTGTCGCCGACGTCAAACTCGATTCTGGGCTGTCTACGTTGTTTCTGTCTAACTGATTCTCTGTGTCATTACTCCGGGTAACTGTTGAGGAACGGCACCAACTGAAGGGAGTGCAAAATATATTTCTTCGTCTTCAGCCTTTCGCTCCCAATGTAGTATAAGCTCTCCGCTATGCTTCCTCCCAGGTGTTTCTCAGTCTCATGTCTCCAGATGTTTCTTGGCTGGCTTCTCTTCCTTGCCTAAGGTTCTCAGTTCATGGCTTGGTGAGTGATGCTGCCTGCTGATCCTATCCAACATCACTTCCTTCGAAAGATCTTGATAACGGGATCTTGCCCTGCTCTTCGCCACGTTTCTTGAGTCCGTATATATATATATATATATATATATATATATATATATATATATATATACAATTGAACATTGAAATCAACACTTAGAGGCGAGAGGCTGCTTCATGTTAGACGTAGTCGTCAGGCCACCCGATTGGCCTGACGATTGCGTCCAGCATGAAGCAGCCTGTCGCTTCTAAGTGTTGACTTCAATGTACACTTTTATATTTGAACACGCTCTATCTCTGATATTGAGCACTTTATCCCATAAATATAGCACAACTTAAAAATATATTTCTTCATATATATATATATATGTGTGTGTGTGTGTGTGTGTGTGTGTGTGTGTGTGTGTGTATATATATATATATATATATATATATATATAATTATTTATTTGAATATTACGACATAAATATGTTATAAAATCACGACAAAAGTAGCCATTTTGTTTCAACACTTCTAGTGTCTTATCAAGTGACGATGTAGAATATAGAACCTATATTCTACATCGTCACTTGATAAGACACTAGAAATGTTGAAACAAAATGGCTACTTTTGTCGTGACTTTATAACATACTTATGTTGTAATATTCAAATAAATAATTATATCTGGTCTACTCTGTATTGAGCACTCTTTAAAGAATAGTAATTGTTGGTTATTGGATTTCACTCCGTATATACCAATCCTAAACTTGGGTATATATATATATATATATATATATATATATATATATATATATATATATATATATATATATATATATATATATACCGGGTGTAACAGCAAAATTGTCCAATTGTTAAGCTTTGAACCGCTGCATCTTATAAATGATTAAAGATACCTTACTGGAATTCCCCGAGGTTTTTTATAACACTATTGGACTCTACTTTGAGCAATAAGAATGTATAATTACTCTCCAAGCTTAAAAGAAGAATCGTGATGAAATCGATCATAAACGAAAATGACATGTTCATCATTAATTAACCATAGCTAAGTGTCGGAAGCTCATGAAGGATTGAAATAAAATTCAAATATATATCTATTATTCCAGGATCATTTTCCAACTTATTCAAGTGATCTTCGCCCTCTCTAACTTTATAACTTTCTGTCTAGGAGTAACAAGATGCGTCACACGTTTCACGTACGATTTCATTGTCAAGTCTTTTTTCACTACTCTTTGAATTGTCATAGCTGAAATTCATCTCTCACGTATCAGATGTCTTAAAGTTAGATTTTTCTAATTGATCTCTTCAACTATAAGTTGAAACGATGATCCCTCTTCCTGTTGTGACCTCCTGACCCAGGTTTCCTCTCTACTGTCCCTTCTTTTTTTAAACTTATTCACCGTCCTTTTGATGGTTCTTGAATGAACTTTGAAGATGGAAGCCAGAGTATGAATGTTTGTAACATTACTATTTTTCCTCTCGCCATTGCTCCGTTAGGAAGAAGACAGTGGGGCTGACACAAAACGATCAGAGCATGTCCCTTTTCTAGCTGAATAATTAAAAGGGTTTATCAGTGATTTTTACGACAAAGGGTATCAAGAAGGCTGAACGTCTCATCTGAAAACCTTGAAAAAAAGAAACTGAGTTAGTTTAGTGGCTTTTTTTAGATATTACACATTTTTTAAGATGGACATTTATGCTGTAAGACGATTTAAAGAATTTTTCTGTTACACCCGGTATATATATATATATGTATATATATATATATATATGTATGTATGTATGTATGTATATGTGTGTGTGTGTGTGTGTGTGTTTAGGCAGCAATCCTTCTTTCATGCACATTTCATTGAATACGACAGACAAGGTGCTTTTATTTAGTTTTTTATACAATTTCTCATGCGATCTAATATTTTCTTTTCTTTTCAGATGATAAATTATATAAAAACTGTCCGAATGTTCTTTTTATCCGAGCGATTTCACCTATACATTTAGCCATTTTCAAGAATTAAATATTGTAACTGTTAAATAAGAAATAGTTTTTTGTATGTATGTTTTATAAAATGTTTTCATTTTTCAAAACCCGGTCAAGATATTGTGTTCATGTTCAAAGTTAATATTATTAAATGTTGATTTTTTGTTTTCATTAATAAGGCTTCCATTACTTTTAGCCTTTTTTTTTTTGCATGTAGATAATGCTATTATATTAGTGTTGTCAACAATTATGTTACAAATAGTGTCCGGTAGGTCTCCATGAATATTTAAATGAGATCTAATTGAGCTATGGCCAGAAAGGTGTAGAGTGAGTTTGCGTGTCAAATATATAAATGCAAAGAGAAAGAGAGAGAGATGTGCGTGAGTAAAAATATTCAAAGTTCACGATACATGTCTAAGATCGACTCAGAGTTTCAGGATGTTTTGCTCTTTAGAACCCAGAACCATAGTTATCTGAGTCCTGAAAAGCGAAGTGTCACGAAACTCCGAGTCGATCTTCGGTAAGTATCGTGAAATTTCAGTATTTTTGATGTACTAATTATTGGTTTTGATAATTATTGAACACTTTTTCGTAAAATATTCTGTTAGTCTTGGCCGTGTCTCAATTGCACATTTTGCATACAATTTAATTTTGACTAGCAACAACGAGAAAAGACAGAGAGGAGTTGGAATTTTAATACGCAAATCACCAGATATTGTAATAGAGGATATCGTAGACTAGACAGAATGATTGATGGCTGCCGACATTGTTGTTCATAGCTGTATGATCCGCATGATATCAACTTATACCCTAACTGAAAAGAAATCTCAAAGAAAAATGAAGAAATCTTATTACAATTTTTGTTATTCAAAAAAATATCTCATACTTAATCACATGAAACACCACATCACTTGGCATAGCCCAGATAATGTAGCAAAAATGATTATGTTATCTTGGATTAGGTACCTTGTGAGAAATGTTAGACTATACAACTTCTGCTTTAAATCAGATCACAAACTACTTGTAACTAAACTGGCAACACCAGCCAACAAAATGGCTGGCTTCCGTACACATAAAAAAACACCGAAATATATATCTAATCCCTTATAAATGAAAGGGTAAATTTAGAATTCAATAATAAACTAGAGTCCAAATTGATGTCAATAACTTTTGATCAAAAACATAGAGGAATCAAATAATGTTATCATATTTTCATTAGTGGAAGCGCGTGGGCCATCTAAAGAATACGGAGATGGAAAAAGATTCACCCATTGAACGATAATCCTTAGTTTACAAACTTGTTACGAGAAAGAAACAAACAGAAGAGGAAAAATGAAACGGAAAATATCAAACAATTAACAAAGAAAATAAAAATTAATTCGTTCTTTGAGAAACGAATATCTTCGGAAAATTGAAAAGTAAATTAATGAAGGCAAGCCTCATAGACAATGTCTTAAAATGTGGGGGAAAGCGAAAAACCACAATGATACATTATAATAAAAAATGTCACATAGCTATCTCCCAAAAAACACTTTGATTCATATTTCAAACCTGACTACACTAAACTAAAGATGCCTGTAGAAATAGAATATATACCCATATACGTCCAATTACTACAAAGTCCGTCTCCTAACATAAACAATAAGGAACCTACTGATGAAGAAACTAAGAAAGCTGTTAAAAAATAAGGAATAATAAAGCATCACTTGACATTGAAACTGAAATTTTGAAAACAGTTTACTTTCTCCCCGAATTCGATAACAAGTTTCTCTATCCATATTTTCTTCCTCCATCTATGGTTTAAAAAGCAGAGCAGTCTGGACCTTGAGTGGCGGCCAATCTAGGAAAAGGACAAATCTAAATTTAAAACCGTGGAAGAAGGCAAAGGGAAACTACGCCATTATTTTTCCGAAAGGTTTACTGCTGTGTAAGCTGGTTCACCGTGTCATGCCAAACAATTTTTCTCATCAGAATCCATCTTACACGTCTATAAATCTACCTTACATCCGTGCCTTGAATATTGCTGCCATATCTGGTCTGATGTTCCTACTATATATCTCGTTATTTTGCCGAGAATCTCGAAATAAAAAAGAGGGATCTCTAATGTTATCGATCCTGACTTGGCGTCTCGACTTCAGTCATTTTCCATCACCGTTACGTGACTTCTCTCTGTCTTTTCTATAAATATTTACATAGCTGTTGTTCTAATGAGCTCTCCTCCTTGGTACCTCGACCGCATGAATTTATTCGTACTACTAGATTGGCAATTAGGTCTCATCGTTTTACTGTTAAAATAGCTAGATGTAACCGTAAGTTATATTCTGAGAGTTTCTTTACTTGCACTTCTCGACTGTGGAACTCTCTTCCGGTTTCTTACTTCCCCAACACCAACAATCTTCAAAAACCTAAATGCAACGTCCATCGGTATCTTCTGTCATACTGAAACCTGTTCATTTATTGTCATTTCTCCTCGTTTTACTCCCAGTAATCTTTTGTATCTTGTGAAATGATAAAAACAAAGTCAGAATATGTACAGCTAACAAAGAAAAGAGGATTTGTGGAGAGTCATGATCGCTAACATCCTGAAAGGACATGACAAGTGTTTCAAGGTTTTTTGAGGAAACGAAAGAGTTTTTGCATTTTTACTGAAAGGGACCTGGTAAGAAGTTTAACTTTTTTTTTTACTGAAAGAAGGGATGTATCAAGCATTTTCCCTTTAAGACTTCTTTTTGATATAGCCAAATTACTAGTATCACTACTCCTGCCTTTTGAGTCTATTACTAAATAAGAAATATCAACATTTTTATATATAATTTCAATTTAAATATAATTGGATTTTTTAAAAAAATTGCTTTTGATTTAATTAAAAAAAACTATTTAAATTAACTTTTCTACCTAATATATTATTTTTTTAAAAAAACAATTTTTAATAAATCTTTATAAAAAGAAATAAACAATTAAAACAAAATAAGGCTCGAATGTCTGTTTTCAAGTAATATTTAATATAGTTTTTAATCCATTTTCTTTTATTCTACACTACTGTGCGATCGCGAGGTGTCCCTAAGAGCCTACCTGAAAATGATTAACCTTTGATAACACGCGCGATTGTGAGACTGACTGCTCAATGTCTCCAATCCTTTTTGGTTGGGCATAAAACATTTAACACCACCTCGTATGAGTCACTAAGCTACCTGGACCGAAACGAAATGACCTTTTACTCTCAGCACTTACCTGTGTGTGTTACCTATTGCGATTAATAATCAACAGACTGCAAAGTGACAGTGAACATTAGCCTGGAATATTTTACCACCTGCTGCAATGAAAAAGGCGGCTTGAAAGAAATCTGTTATTTAAAAGAATGACACAGTTTTAGCGCTGGAATTGTCTGGGTTGGGACCTTTTACTGTTAGACTGAGTATCGTCTTTGTATTTACTACATGAATAATTGGTCTAGAGATGGCTTCGTTCGCTTTCCAACCATACGAATCGGGTTCGAATTTCATCATTGTCGATTTGTCAGAAAGATGACTTCTTGATGCTATCGACCTGAGGAGGCGATTCCAGAGTGATTGACTACCATACCAAGCATTAACACAGGCATTGTGAGTGAAAGTGGGTAGACGGAACTACTGTGACCGAGGGTCTGAGCATAATGGCCTTGTTCAGACTGCTGATCAGAACAAATAATGCGCTCTCTCCCAGAAAGAGTAACGAAAATCCGCTCAGCATAGTTGCATTATAAACCTCAGGTTGTCTCTGTGGATGTTGAACAAGCACAAATGTGACTGCGCAAGCGTCTGCTAGCCGCCTTAGGAGACAGACATACTCGGATAGAGATAGGCCAGTTGTTAATCGGAATACATGGGTTTTATAAACTATACATTCACCTATTATATAAATGTCATTATCACCTTAAGGTTATTTTTTCTTTTTCTCGCTTTGACATGGAATAATTTACTAGAAAAAGACAGAACATATCTATTGTAGTCTGCAAAAGAGACAATGGTGTGAGATATGTAATAGGAGTATCACAATTAAACAGACACAAAAATTTGTCTGGTTAACAAACGACGGACAGTTTGACACATAAATCAGGTGGCGCGTAGCCATAGCCAAAATGTCTTCCAGAAACGAAGTAAAATATTAAGAGGCAGGAAAATTCCCTTAGAATCTGTTATATCGGTTGACGTGGTGGTAATAAGGAGACAAAACAACAGGATTCAATACTACAAAAGCACGTTTTTGCCCGTTAGTACAAACGATGATATTACTCGACTACTGGCCACGATTTGTTACTTGTCCTTAAGTAACCCTCTAGAGAATCTTTTCGAATTTCTTGGAGATACCCAAACCGAACAAAAAATATGTTCAAAGCATCTATATAATATCATATTTCCTATACGGTAGTGAACGTTGAGCAGTCTCCTCACAGACTGAAAAAACTTGAAACGGCAAAGACATTGTTCTGCCTCCGAATACTGAGAATACCATGGACAGAACATGTGAGCAATGAGGAAGTTTTAAGAATACCATGGACAGAGCATGTGAGCAATGAGGAAGTTTTAAGAATACCATGGACAGAGCATGTGAGCAATGAGGAAGTTTTAAGAATACCATGGACAGAGCATGTGAGCAATGAAGAAGTTTTAAGACTACCATGGACAGAGCATATGAGCAATGAGGAAGTTTTAAGAAAAAAATCTTAATTATACAGGAAACTGATACTTACAAACCAGAGAGACGATATCAAACTTTATTTTATTATTTATAAATAATAAAATATATATATATATAATATAATAACTCGTTTCGAAAGGAACATCTTTTAAAATATTCGAATTAATCTAAACATCACTTCCATAACATTTTTATAATGTTTTGAAAGAAACAACTTTTATAGCGTTTTGGAAGAAACATACCATTTAATAACATTCTATTACTCGATAGCGTATTGCTGGCTAGTGGAGATATAATAGTCGTTTCTAAAACTAGTGGCAAAACACTGACATCCACGCAAAAGGGATCTGTCTGTTCTGCCATCCATTTACACAAGTTCCTTCGGTAGGACATGTGCTGTTTGACGCCAAGAGAGACAGGGGAAAACAGCGCGTAAAAATAAATCTGTTAGTTCCTTTTTTCCTTAAAACTTTCTTTTTGTTCTCATGGGTCGGTCGAAATTTATTATATAAGTTTTGTTAGAAGGACTCTGTTGTGAAATAGTCAAACAAAAGTGCATTATCTCTCTATATAAAACAGAGGATGTCTGTGCGTTTGTGTGTCTGTCTGTCTGTCTGTATGATACCTTTTCACTCGAGATCCATCCAACCGATTTTGACCAAACTTGGCATATACATTGTACAATGCAAGAGATATGCTCGTAGCATAAAAAAATCGATAATTTTTAAAATATCAGTAATCGATAAAGCAGATCAAATATCGATAAGTTCAACTTTTTTCTTCCGAATTCGTTCAAAGTCGGTATGTAGGTTACTTACATCATGACGAACTGCGTTTAGCGAAAAACGAAAAATCGATTTCAACACAAATCGATTTCAACACAAATTCTAGACTAAAAACTCCCTCAATTTTTAAGCAATCTTCACTCAATTGTAGCCAACAATAAATTAATCGTTTAACAGTCATTTAAATTGATAATTGAGTCCACCCAAATTGTGAAAACCCGCGTAAATAGCTAAAAATGCCGACTTTTACTGGTTTCTTTCTTATTTTTCGTTAATCTTTCAACCAATTTTCATCAAACTTAACAATTTCTTTATAAACGTATCCTCTTTTACATCCCTGGTAGCACACTAAAAAAATGAATTTCAAAAACTACCAAATAGTTGTGGTCTTGAGTGGGTCTTCATGTTGCCTGTTTTACCCCTTCATGTCCTCGGCTAACTTCGATTGAATAAATACAGACTACTTCTGTTATATCAGCAACTGTTTTAATTCAAAATGTTTTTTAATGAAAGTACTTTAAAGTAATTGAAGAAGATAGACTCTGTTACATCTAAACATGATGCTGTTTTTGCTCCATTCTAATTGAACGCTTTCTCGGATCGACAGGCTGGGTATGGCTGCTAGTATTCTATATTCGAGAATGTAGACTGTTTTCCTATTTCTAGAAGGTAATCACGGTAAGATGCTTTGAGATTGTGGCAAATTCTCCACTCAAGAATCAGTCGATATAGAAAACTCGTTGGTAATCTTCCGGGCCAATTTTTGAAATATTATCTGGACTAAGCTAACTTTGAAACTGAGTTTCTCGAGCATCTGTTGAGTATCAAGCTCATTGTCAAAGAGAAATGTTCGCTGACGATAGCAGTAATTCAAATGCTCTGTTGGGCTCAATATATCCATCTATCTTCTCTCTCTTTCAAAGAAAAAGTAAACAATTCCCGAACTCCGGATAGCAGAACAGGGTTTAGGAAAGATAGCAAAAAAACTCAATTTAATAAGAGCTACAAAGGAGAGGAAATCGTAGTCGGGATCGACGTGAAAATGCGAATGATTCTTTCCTTAAACTAGGTAATTTTATCCGATAATAAGCTAGATAATTTTATTTTTAACAGTTGAGGATTTAATAGCTTATCGAATTAGCATGTCCGAATCGCCGACTCTACGGTGTCATTTTTGTTCTTTTCGTCACATCAAATTATCACTTATTAGACTTATATGAAACGTAACTGTCCGCCTGTA
Organism: Acanthosepion esculentum; assembly: GCA_964036315.1. Lineage (NCBI taxonomy): Eukaryota > Metazoa > Mollusca > Cephalopoda > Sepiida > Sepiidae > Acanthosepion > Acanthosepion esculentum. The sequence continues at coordinate 118,034,182 of OZ038476.1, read as the reverse complement.
TTGCATGGCTGTGTTTGGGGCCTGAGAAGCTAACGTACGGTATAACTAAATGTAGGAAAGACTTACGGTACCAGAAGGAAGTTGCCTATTGGTTATCGTAAAAATACACACATATGCATGCGTACACACATGCACGCATATATATTTATATATAAATACAAAAATTATTGAGAGATTCATACAGACATGAATAAAATACACGCATATGCACCAGTACACACGCATATATATCGATAGAGAGAGGGAGAATGACTACGTTTATACAAACTTTTTAAACACACACACGAAAAGATACGTACACATGCACGAACAAGCACACAGAAATACGCATATGCACGTTAGTCTGAGGAAACTTTACCAAATTCATGTTGTGCACAATGAAAATTTGACAATGATTAAAAATCTTGCACAAAAAATACGATGTGTCAAAAAGACGGTTTTCCCCTGACACCGCTATTATTTTAACTACCTTCACTTCTCGGCAATGTTATTGTTTTTAAAAAGCGATAATTAGAATTGTAATAAAACGTAATCATATGATGAAAGTGAATTTATACATGTTTTATTCTTGAGAATTTACAACAAAAATAGTAACCACTATTTATTTATTAGATTATATATTTGCAAGAATAATTTTATATTTACGGCAAACTCGCTCATAATAAACAAGAACAAAAATGGCGATAGTTTTGATTTTAAAAACGCTACACTAATTAAAAAATAACATAATTCTTTACGTAGAAAATACTTCGAAGGAATCCTGATAAATATATTACCAACTATAAACACACGTCAAAACACTATATTACACAATTAAACTTTATTAAATCCATTCTAAAAGAATTTAATGTATATTTTAATTAGGCCTATCACAACCGGTGGGGACGTACAAACGTCCTCAAATCAAATGGGGACAGCTTCCAAATATAAATAATGCCTACTAGATACACCCAAACACATACATATATACACTATGAATTGTCTGTAGAGTGTGGTCGTATCACCACGCCACAGAGGTTACATCAGTGACTTTAGCTTGTGCAGTAGTTTTTGGCTAAGCATTCACCATATTCCCCTGTTCTCGCTCTTTGTGACTATTTCCTCTTCAAAAATCAAATCTCACTTGAAAGGAACAAGATATCATGACGTTGAGGCAATCCAAAACAATGCAACGAGACAGCTGCTCGCAAACAAAAAAATTCCAGCAATGCTTCCATCAATAGAAACGACGCTGCATGAAGTACGTCACTTCAGAAAAGGACTACTTCAAAGGAGATTAAATGCCGAATTGTTATGTGTTGTAGTTTTCTTTTTATAATATTGTGCTTTATTCAAAACTGATTTTTTGGGATAGTGAGCATATTTCAACCCGCAAATACTAATAATATTGCATGGTATTGCTGTGGTGAGAATTCTTAATGCATTTTACTGTGGCATATATACATATATATATATATATATATATATATATATAATATAATTAGTTATCGTTTACATAGATAGATAGATAGATAGATAGATAGATAGATAGATAGATAGATAGATAGATAGATAGATTCTGAAATATATACTTACATAGATACAGGTATATATATTGTTAAAAACTTCAACATAGATATAAACACATGTACGTACGTACAATTCTTTTGCATAAAATATACACGTACCTATATATATATATATATATATATATATATATATATATATATATATATATATATATATATATATATATATATATATACAGAGATTGTCTCTCAATCACACTTAGCCTAATTATAGGATACATGGTAAACATATATTCCTCTAAGTAGGCAATTAACCGCCTATATAGACAAGCTTGTGTGATTCCCAAGTGATAAATGTGAAATTGATGACGGCCGGTATTTCCACGAGGCAGGGAAGAAGGGAATAAGTGGGTGAGGTAATGAGTAGCAAGTTCGGTTTGAATTTCATCTCTCCTTTTTATTTCTTGCTATCGTTCACCTTAATCGCCGTTATGCGAATTCCTTGCCTCTCTCCAACCACATGTCTCCGAGTTGTCGATTCCCTTCTTGCCTTTACGAAAAAGAACGACAAAATAAATGGTAAATACCGCGCAAAATGATATAAATGGTTCTTAAGACTTGTTTGCGCGATGCTTTCTGCACGAGTTGTCTTCAATGCTGATATGTTGCTCACTGCATCTGAAAGGTTGGGCTCAAGTCTGAGACGATAATCTTGCAGAGTATTCTTGATGGATTTTCTTTTCTTTGTTTCTTTTTTTGTCGGTTTGAATGAAACATTGACATTCATTATGCCAGCGTCTGGTTTGAGACAAGTCGGTACTTGAAAAATTCTGAAATTTTTATTTCGTTTTTAAATAAAATTTCCATCCATCCATCCATCCATATATATATATATATATATATGTGTGTGTGTGTGTGTGTGTGTGTGTGTGTGTGTGTGTGTGTGTGTGTGTGTACTTTACAAAACAACACCTTACCTTTCCTAGACATCATGTTACACCGAGATGACAGCAGCCTAATGCTTAGTGTCCACCGAAAATCAACCAATAAAAATAACCTAATAAACTTCTATTCCCATCATAACAACAAAATAAAATCCAGAATAATCATTGGATTCTATTTAAGAGCATTCTGAATTTGCAGCCCTCAATATTTACATGAAGAGAAGAAATATATTTAAAATACATTGAAGACCCTTCAATGCCCTATCTCATATTCAATGTGAAACAAAAGGCTCATGAATTATTCCAAAACAGAAAAGCTGTCTTTCTTGACAAACCCAACAAATCAAAAAATATATTATTCTACCCACTAACTCTATCACAACTACAACTGAAAAGAATTCAACATAAAATTTATCGCAGCTACATCTAAAACAATTAAAGACTCAATCAATAAAAAACAAAACTTGAAAGGGGAATTTAGTCTATCAACTGCAAGGATTGTCAGAAAGAATATACTGGAGAAACTCAAGAAGTTTAAACAAAAGACTATATGAACACAAAAGGGACATTTTAAAAAACAACACACAAAACGTATTGGTTATTCACCGTAACGAAACTGACCATAATTTTGACATAGGGAATGCTACTTTCATTAAGAGAGAAATTAATACATCATGACGAAAATGTCTGGAAAGTGACTTCATCGCTCGTTCAGCCACGATAAACTTGAGTCCAAGCTCTTACAATACATCACCATTCTTGGTAGATTTTCTGTTGTCACAATGTGGGATAGTCAGGGACAAAGGTGATCGAGACAAAAAAAAAATGAATACAAATGAATTTGCTTAGATTGAAAGAATAATCTTTCAAAAATTTTTTTTTTCAAAAATTTCGAAACTACTAGCATCTCTCGTTTCGTGGCAGTTGTAGACGTGACGACATCAACAGAAGTTCAGTCCCATGAAATCCTAAAGGATGAAACGCGTCACAAAAACTTTTCCCACTTTGTCATACTATTTTTCTTATTTTTCTAAACACTGTATGCTGATTATTTATACAAAATTATATATCGTTATATCATGCATATATATATATATATATATATATATATATATATATATATATATATATATATTATAATATAGAGAAAGAACAGTAAGATGTATAATCCGGTGTTCTTATTAATTATTTTTATTTTTACAAAAAACAGTGCTCAATGCAAATCTACAGAGCATAAATATAATGTGTATGCTTATAAAACTTAGTAAATTTCAAAATAAGTTATTCCAAACTTCGTCTGAAAATGAAACAGGACTAGGAACTTTAATTTAATTCTATAATTGAATTTGAAGATTTTTTTTAAACATGGTAATTCCTGTGTAGCGATGGAACCTTATTTTTAAATATATATATATAAATATATATATATATATATATATATATATATATTTATATATAAATATAAATATATATATATTTATATATATATATATATAAATATAAATATATATATATAAATATATATATTTATATATTATCGTCCTGGGTATGACGATAAATTACATCCGGCAGTGGGAGATTTTGAGGAGCGTGGTGCCAACTTTTAATAGCTGTTGTTCTCAGGTCCACCCTAAAACGGATTGGTAGCAGCTGTTATAGGGTTCCAGGTAAGGGTAAATAGTTAATTCCCAAACTGGGGTCAAAACACTATGAAAATATATATATATATATATATATATATATATATATATATATATATATATATATATACACACACATCCAAACCAAAAAGTTTAATATAAATTTTCTTATGAAATTTATGGATATGTTCCGCGTAGAAAACTTACCAAACATATGTCTACCGAGATAGTTATCAACAACTCATAAAATACTTAATTACTTCAGTGATAAAAAATGCTGTTCTGCAATATTTTAACTAAAAGTAATATATATTTAAATCCGATTAATTAAATTTTATTTCAGCTTATCTTCCTTAAATAAAGTTTCAAAAAGTATATTTTATTTGTGAAAGATCTTTTTAAATAAGGTAAGCGACTTAAAAAAAATCATTCCAATCAATTTAAATTCGTTTTGAAACAAAGCAAAGTAGAGTATTTTTGTTATTGAAACTATTAAATTTAATTAACTGGCTTCAAATTAACGGTTATTTTTGTTGGAGTGGTTTGTTAATTTATTTATTATTTATTTATTTATTTGGTTTTATTTATTTTACTTGCTTTTTCTTATTTATTTTATTTTTATATTTTTATTTATTCTTTTCGGGTTCCGCCAAATTAACCTGTTAGAATAGACTAACCACAATGCTCCACTGACCTGTATATATAGTCATGAAAAAACTCAACACATGTGGCCTGATGATTGCGTTTAGCATGACACAGTCTGTCGCCTCTGAGTGTTGACTTTAATGTTCATTTTTATATTTACTCTCGACTACCCCTGAGCTTTGGGTCACTGACGCTCCAGTTTATAAAACATTGAAGTTGATTTAAACATCAAAATATTGTGTGTTTGAAGAAAGTTGAAATAAAAATACTTACTGTATAAACAAGTCGCATTTTTAAATCTTATTCACTTAAAATATTTTAAAATCAGACTAACTTAAAAAATATTTTTTAATATGCCAAAAGATATTTTTAAATCATATTCACTTGAAAATATTTTTTTAAATGTGCCAAAAATATTTTTTAAATATTTAAAATATTGTTTTTTAATGAAAGTTGAAATATAAATAAGCATGCACGCAACCACAGAGAGGTGGAAAGAGAAAAGTAGAAAAAGAGAGGCGGAAAGACAGAGAGTTGGAAAGAGAGAGGTAGGAAGGCAGAGATGTGGAAAGGGAGAGGTGGGAAGACAGAGAAAGGGAAAGAGAGGCGTAAAGAGAAATATGGAAAGAGAGAGCTGGAAAGAGAGAGGTGAGAAGGCAGAAAGGTAAAAAGAGAAAGGTGGAAAGAGAGAGATGAAAGAGAGAGGTAAAAAGACAGAGGTGGAAAGAGAGAGGTAGAAAGAAACTTAAATCATTATGCGCCCGACGGCCGACGTACGCCCGATCCACAGATTTTTAGCAGTACACTACCCGTGACCCGTTGAGTCACTGAACGTTCAGATTATGAAACACTGAAGTTGCTTTCAACATTAAAAAATTGTCTGTTTAAAGAAAAATTGAAATAAAAATACTTACCGTATAAACAAATCGCATTTTCAAATCATATTCACTTGAAAATATTTTTAAATAAGGCAAAATTATTTTTACATATTTAAAATATTGTTTGTTTAAAGAAAGCTGAAATATAAATAAACGCGCAAATAACCACGGAAAGGTGGGAAAAGAGAAGTGGAAAGAGAAAGCGACGGAAAGGGAGAGAGGGGGTGAAAAGAGAGAGAAGTGGAAAGAAAGAAATGAGGAAAGATGAAAGGGGAAAAGAGAGAGAGGTGAAAAAAAGAGGGCAGTTATTTTTTTCTTTTGGTCTAACTGTCAATTCATGTATACACGCGATTTCCCCCTTCCTACACGATAATAAATTTACATCTTTCTTTCCCCCACTCTCTATATATGACCGTATGCATGGTAGCAAACACACAAGTATGCAAGCAAACAACCTTCACAGAGTTTTAGTATTACAAAGATACGCTCTATCTCTGATATTGTGCATTTATCCCATAAATATAGCATAAATTAATATATATATATATATATATATATATATATATATATATATATATATATATATATATATATATATATAACAAGTCTCAGTGAGTGCTAGTAGTAATAAAACAGTACTCGATATAAAATAACGGAGTTAAAATTTATGCTAATATTATGTATACATTTCTTCCACGCCGCTTGGTACAACTTTGAGCAACGTGCCAATCGTCAGGCACAAATTGAAAACTCGAGTTGCTGGCAGAGAATAGCAAACACGGCCGTATTTAAATCAATGATTAAAAAGGGTTATCAGTAAAACATAAATAAAACTATACTTAATTATACTCACAGACTAGAGCTATAGAATCCCAAACGACGAAAATTACCAAATGACAAAACAACACTTCACCTGAAGACTTTCGACAGTAGCAACGACTAAAATGGATAGCACAAGTAACTCGAAGAAATAATAATGACATAATCAAGATGTTAAGTTTACATACTAACTTAAACACAAGGTTAGGAAGGAATATCCCACCTAAAAGAACAATAACAGTTTCTGGACATGTGGAAATTATTTGCCTGAAAATATGTTTTAACAGAAATTTCTGTAGACAATAGGGCTAGCTAATCGATCAATGAATGCTTAATGTTCCTTGTGGGCTCACAACGTCTGCTATAGATAGATAGATAGATAGATAGATAGATAGATAGATAGATAGATAGATAGATAGATAGATAGATAATATGAAAAGATAGATAATGTGAAAAAGATAGATAGATGGATAGATAAATAGATAGATGTGAAGAGACTACGAGAGATAGATAAATAGATAGATAGATGTGAACAGACCAAGATAGATAGATAGATAGATAGATAGATAGATAGATAGATAGATAGATAATGTGAGTAAGATAGATAATGTGAAGAAAATAGAGAGATAGACAGATAGACAGATCGATAAATAGATAGATAGATAGATAGATAATGTGGAAATGATAGATAGATAGATAGATAGATAGATAGATAGATAGATAGATAGATAATATGAAAAATGTAGGTAGATAGATGTGAACAGACTACGATAGATAGATAGATAGATAAATAGGTAGATAGATGTGAACAAAGATAGATAGATAGATAGATAGATAGATAATGTGAGAAAGATAGATAATGTGAAGAAAATAGATAGAGAGATAGACAAACAGACAGATCGATAAATAGATAGATAGATATGTAGATAGAGAGATGATGTGGAAATGATAGATAGATAGATAGATAGATAGATAGATAGATAGATAGATAGATAGATATGAATAGACTAAGAACGAAAGAAGTTTTTCATTAAATGCTTTGATGGCCAGCTACTCTGAACTGCAATGTTTATTCATTACTAATAATGTTGATGACAACTCGACAAATAAATTTAACTTTTGTTAAATTTTAACCCGTTCTTTATTTGGTCTCCCCAAAAACGCGACGTTACGTTCCAAACAATATAGTACATTACAACTCTCGCTACCAAGAATAGCCATGCTCCTGCCTACGCTTTTTTGCGCATGCGTACCTTGCAGATTTATGTCTGCTCGAATTCAAATGGCCTGTTTAACCAGCAGAAATAAAACAGAGTTGAATTCTTCTGAAATGTCAAAACGAAGTACAATAAATATTGTTTATGACCAACAGTAGAACAAACGAAAAAGGATAACACGTAAAAAACACCAACATTTCTCTTTTCAACGCAAGATAAATTCACAAGAAGTAAATATTTGCACTTACTGTCATGTTTCTTACTTACATGAAGTATTGTGCGCTTTCATATATGAATGCATACATAGTCTGTTACACCTGTGTTTGAATATGCATGTCGTGTACTGACGAACGACTCAGAACGAGAATTCCTGTCGATATTCTTACATTCAAGTTAGCATTAGCGTTGAGAAAGTTAGGAATCCATCGATCCTTCATCAGTTATGAGCTAAATAGCAGGCCAGACTGGATTCTTTGGCCGTAGTTGGTAAGCAGTCTAGAGAGAAAACGTTTGAATTCAAAACCATATGTAGATATTGCGAAGCATATAGTATAGAGCCATCAGAACGAGCGTTAATTTCACAATGACACTATGATCCCTACTGCGGTCGATTTACATATATATATATATATATATATATATATATATATATATATATATATATATATTTGTCATCCACAGACAGACTGTTTCGCTGTTTCACAGCTCATCAGTGTGGCTAGACGTCCGGTTGCCTCTAGCTAGGATCGAAAACCGACTGAATTTGCGTCAGTCGGAACTTCTCCCACTAAGCCATCGACGCACGGCAGGGATGAAGGTGAATTTTAACGTGTTTATTTTTAGATTTAGATAAACACACAGTGACTGACAGTGACTCGATTCTGCCGAAGAGTCGTGCAATATTAGCTTAAATAGTCACTGTTTACAAATTCACACCTCAAACCAGAGAGCTCAACCGAAATTAATTTTTCAGGAGCCAATATTTTTGTCATCCACAGACAGACTGTTTCGCTGGTTCACAGCTCATAAGTGTGGCTAGACGTTCGGTTGCCTCTAGCTAGGATCGAAACTCGACTGAATTTGCGTCAGTCGGATATATATATATATATATATATATATATATATAAGCAGAATTCGCCCCAAAAATGTATACAATCTTCAGGAAAGAAAAATTTGTATGGATATTGTAATAGTAAATTTAACATGCGGCATGCAGGCCCACCGGTGTGTGGACACGCTCTGTTGACCATGAACCAAACCCCAGTTATGGGTTAAATAGCTCCACTACCTTGTGGAAAACTTCGGGAGAAGAAAAGTCTAAGGGGTAAACCCTACACAAATCCGGAGTGGAGCCCCTAAGAGGATGGACGGCACTCTGTGCTACCTTTCGGCAACTCCTGCAGCCGCGCTGGTACCAAACTGTATTGGTTCATCCTCTCCTTTGGACTCTACTAGCAAGGCCGAGAGGAGGAACTAGACGTCTGGACAGACCTAGTTCTCCATACATCCCCCCAGGCTCGTAGTGCACTGGTCACCAGAGGCGATGTAGCTCCATCGTCTAGCACCTACAGCGCTGCTCCATCGTCTCCCGAGACGGATAGACGCCGATACGATACGGGATACGAAATTTATTTAAACATCACGAGATTAATACAAGTTACCTTTGCACTCTACAATCACAAGAGATGCCCAAAAATACTGGCCTTTAGCTTCCACGATTTTATTAGTACAACAAACTACTACTTGGGCAACTTTGGCCAAAGTGCTCAGCGGGATTTACTGCACATGCATTTTCAGTTTCATGTCTAAGGGGCGCCAATGTCGAGAAAATATCGTACTACAGTAAACAGTGTTATAACAATTTGATAAACCTACAAAAGACAAGTTTATCCTTTCCTGAAGTGTATATACATTTTTTGGCGGACTCTGTATATATATATATATATATATATATATATATATATATATATATATAAGTGAACATAGAAGTCAACACTTAGAGGCGACAGTCTTTTTCATGCTATATGCAATCGTCAGGTCTGACTGTTGCATTCTATGTTGCCTTCTATGTTGCCTTCTATGTTCACTTTTATATTTATACACGCTCTATCTCTGATATTGAACACTTTATCCAATAAATATAGCACATCTTAAGATTATATTTCTTCATATATATATATATATATATATATATATATATATATATATATATATATATATATAAGTGAACATAGAAGTCAACACTTAGAGGCGACAGTCTTTTTCATGCTAGATGCAATCGTCAGGTCTGACTGTTGCCTTCTATGTTGCCTTCTATGTTGCCTTCTATGTTCACTTTTATATTTATACACGCTCTATCTCTGATATTGAACACTTTATCCAATAAATATAGCACATCTTAAGATTATATTTCTTCATATACATATATATATATATATATATATATATATATATATATATATATATATATATATATATATATAATAGCCTTAATTTCGCTAAAAGATATACCGAAGTAACGGAAAATGATCTGGACATTGTTTTAGCATCAATGAGATCAATACTTACATACAATGACGGTACTTGGGTGAAGAAGAATGAAAGTTTTGATGTACCTATGAGAGCATTCGACTCTGCCCAAATTGCAGATTTAGTGGTCATATATATTTTAGACACATTGAGTAGAGTAGTTAACCTTAACCAAGTTGGAATTTATAGAGATGACGGCTTAATCATTGTCCCTAATTGACTTCCAGCTTACATAAGAGGATCATTAGGGCCTTCAAATATCTAGGCCTTAGGATTTAAATATCTTCCAACCTTAAAATAGTCAACTTTTTAGCTATCACCCTCAACCTCCATAATGAGTCTTTTAAGCCCTTCCATAAAGTTGATCAGACACCCCTATACATCAATGTCCTCTCTAACCACCCGACATTTGTAATAGATCACATCTAGACTGTTAATACGAGAAATAATAGCCAAAAAATCTTTAATGAAAATAAATTTACATACAACCAGGCTCTCAAAAATAGTGATTTTAAACAGAAATTAAACTATAACAAAGAACTAGAAAATCATAGTAATAATAGATCTAAAAACAGAAATAGGAAAGTAATATGGTTTAACCCACCGTATTGCAGCCTTTCCAATATTGATATAGGAAGTTTCTTCCTGAGGTTAATAGACAAGCACTTTCATAGTAAACACCCACTATATAAAATTTTCAATAGGAAGACATTGAAAATTAGTTATTCATGTGTAAGTAATATGGAGAAAATTATATCTTCCCTCAATTGTAAAATACCTAAGAACTACCATAATAGTGAAACTCGATCTAGGAGCTCCACCTGCAATTGTAGGAGTAGAGCTAATTGTCCAATCGGGGGAAAATGTATATATGAGAATGTAATATAGGAAGCTACAATCTTCCCGGAGAAAATATCAACCAGAAAAAAGATACATAGGTATATACGCTGGTAATTGGAAGCAGCGTCTATACAACCATAGACGCCCTTTTAAATATCTAAGCTTCTGCATGGAAGTGAACGCCAGACAATACCTTCACAATTGAAGCGTAGGCCTGAAGCGATAGAGATGTGGTCTTACCGATGGATGCTAAGAATACTATGGATAGAACACGTGAGTAACGGAGAAACTTTAAAGAAATTACGGGAATCACATGCTTCCAATCAGAAATAGGCAGACGGAATTTTGATGATATATAATGCGGAAAGAGGGCTTGGGGAGTCTAACACCCACCCACTTGTATGAACTGTAAATAGACAAGCGCAAATGGAACGAAAAGGAAATTTAATTCATAATTACTGGTAACGCCAATATCGCTAAATATGCGACCTTCAAAAAGTTAATATAAAAAGTCATGATTAAATGGTTGTTTTCAGAGTTAAATTTGATTTTAAAATGGGCGAAACAGAATGTCCCCAGATTAGAGAAAATAACGCCTAATTTCAAGTCGAAATCAAGAAGCGATTCCAGGCTTCATGGAATTACGAATGTAATATTAGAGATAGGAATAGTAATTTGGAAACTATAGGGTGCGATGGATGAATTGTCGTCTAAATTATGCAAAAAATGAAAATAACACTGATATCACATTTTAGCAGATATATTTACCAAAATCACACAAAAATCACTTGACATAACAAAGAGTAAATTTATTCAATAAAATCGCCGTTGACTTCAACCATGGCCTCCAGACGACTTCGGAATCTCCTGCAACTCTTCTGTATAGTCTCCTTGTTTAAGTTGGTAAATGCTGCCATAATCTTTACCTTACAAGGTGTTTTGGCTCAACGGCGCCTCACACATAATAATCAAGGGGGTTGTAGTCTAGAAATCAGGGTGTCTAAATTTAAAGAGAGATTTAGTCGCAGAAATTCTCTGACAGCCACGACTGGGTTTTCCTGCTTGTGTACCATGGTTCTGAGTCCTGTTGCTTGACATAGTGTCTTCCAGAAGCCACCCTCTTGGCCCAGGGCAGAACTAAATCCTGGAGGCACTTAATGTAGGCCTCCGTTTTTAGTCTGACGCCTTTAACAACAAATTCGGGAGTTCTTTTCACAGTGACGTTTTCTGAACTGCCGTACCTTTGTAATCATCATTAGACTAATCCAACTCTTTCCAAACCCTCTGCAATATCCTCAGATTGACACCCAAACACTATTAAATGTTCGTATTGGAGCTCCCGGTTCGAATTCCAAGAAGTATAGCATGACGTTTCAACATTTCTGGCAGAGTGAATTGCGTCACGGTGTTCTTTTTATCACAGATGGTGACCAACTGACTCCACTATACTGTGCAGTCGACAAAATCAAAAACAAACAACGCGCATGCGCGAAATTAAAAATATAAAATGGCGACAATCCTGTATAATTAAAATAGTTAATAGAAAATAGTAGTAGAGAGAATTGAAGCACCAAACAAAGAACGAGATTAAAGGCAGATGAACATGGAAAATACAGTGTTTATCTATTGAGAGAAAAAACAGATCTTCAAATATTCATGATCCAAAGCACAATATACATAAAGACCTTGTCCATTGGATTTAATAAAGAATGTTTGTATAGATATTGATTGTATTGGCATTCATCTGAATTGTTAGTTTTTATTTTGCAAATTTATTCAGGTTATCTGTTCAACTGTAGGAATTCGACAGCACGAATCTGAAATAAAGGACATGCTCTCGGTGAGATTTGAATTAATGACCCTCTCGTACCAGAAGATTGTCCTTTATAATCTATACTTTATAATTTGATTCTAAGAGCTTTATCGGCGACATATTTGATTTTGTTTTTACTCTGGCAGTATTAAGATTCGTAGTAATATGTTTGTTTAATTGTTTTTTATTGGGCGATGCATTGTTAATAGATATGAATGTTTAATTCATACTTTCTTTCATCTTAATCTTCGATTTTTAAAAAAAGTTCTAGATAAAGTGAAACTTCATCAAACACGGTTGGCCATGCTTCAATTAATACAAATAACAATTAAAATAATACTCCGGTATGGATACGAGGAGGTGCTGAAAATAGTTTTTCTCGGTGAAGAAGAATAACTTAGAACCATTAAACCTATATTATTCCACCCCTGCATTTCAATAGAATTGCGATATCATGTCTTAGTTTCCTTTTACTTTTCCTGACTCACCAAATATATATATATATATATATATATATATATATATATATGCGTGTATGTGTATGTATGCGTGTGTGCGTGTGCGCGTGTATATATGTATGTATGTATATTGTTGTCCTATATTGAATTTGTGAATTGATTGCTTATACACACATAGGTGCATCACTGCCCCTCATATATGACCGTATATATGTATTAATGTGTGTGTGTGTTCGCGTCTGTGTGTGTGTATTTAAACAAGTTCTGTTAAATTCAACCGACAAGGTCTGTCTATATATGTAACGAGTGCCGCTCTAATTGCCTATCAGACTTAAAGAGTCCTCTGACAGACAATGCTATCAAGGACAACCATAATAAAAACCGCCAATAAACAACACAATTATTTGCCTTGCGTCTCCAAGTGATTATTGGAATTAAATTAAAAGCATAAACAAGAATTTAGTCTCGAAGGTGCGTATTATATGTGTGCAAGGGAAAACAAGGTGTCAACATAAATATTGGTGAATAGAATGAGACTCCTAGTGAAATGAAGCTATTCAAAGTATCATAATTCGAACTTCCATTGCATTTGATTTTAACGTAAGCACATACATACACAAAGAATTATTGTCACAACATAATATCTAGGTATGTGGTTCAAAAGAAAATTTAGCGATTGCTGTCGATTCCGTAGTAGGCCGAGTCAGTTGCATCGCTACGTTAATTCAAACGACTTTCTTGAAACCAATATACCAAAGTTGGACTGTCCCTTCCACTTACTGAAGATCAAGTTAAACGTTTTTTATCCAGAAGAAAGGTATTTTTAGTAGCGTTAAACAGTACAACAGATATGGTCGACATTGACTTCTTTTATTGTCCATAACGGAATTTTTACCGACTACTCGTCAGTGAAGGAGGGTGAGAAAGTGATTGAGAGAGAAACTTTTAATTCGTAGCAGTTTCAATACAACGTGTTCGGTACGAGTCGAATAATTTCACTGAAAGATTTTGAAAGGAGAGACAGCTTTTATCAGTAATCTCTCACTCTACAACTAAATAATAATTCTTTAATGCACTCTCGAATAAGAAGCCACTCAATCACGCCATATTCTTCCACATCCTTTTCTTTTTTGTGAGGCGGGAATTGCAACATGTCACTCAAGAGCGACTGCTAGCTATATTCTATATAATTTTATCTGAGAATTTCAGAACGTTGGTGAATTTTTTGAACTCCGGGTTATCAGATATTTATAGATTGAAAATTGACTCATCTTCAACAACACGTGGGACCACCTACTAGTTAGTAGATTTTTCTAATCCCTAAAATTAATTTGTTCACATCTACTTCGCAGACACAATGTTACTTTATGGCGGTAGTGAGCTAACGACTATTTTCAGTTGATTCGAACATTCTTGAATATTTTCCTTAACATGGGTCACATGTAATAATAGATTGCATTATTAGACATTTTCCAAATAAATAATGAATTCTATCTGTTAATCCAACATATTTTTATTTCAATGTTATTTTTAGTAGATAGCCATATTTTCGGTAGACGTTGCATTTATTTCAAACAGGATTTTATTTCGTCTGCCGGCGTGAACATAAATCTTATTAAAGTAAATGCACCCGCCGGCATCGCTGGGTAGAATGCTTCCAAAACTGTAGTCAAGGGCCAGGACGGAAGCTTCCCGATGGAATCAGAGTACACGTCTACATGACCAAGATGAACATTCAAGTTGGAGGATATCGTATGTGGCCTGGGATGTGTTCCGCTACGTCTTCTTACCCGAGACACGCTACACATAAATGAATATCTCCTGGGCTTTCAACTCAGATATGTGGAAGAAACTGCTCAGGTGCTCAGTTGCGCATAGACCCTACGGCCGCACCCCATCATGAGACTGACGAAGATACATGTTATATTTGCCATTTTGTGATGAGTTTTCGTAATCGTTTTCCGTTATGCAGGCACTGATACGAGAGAGAGAGGGGGAGGAACAGGGGGAGAGATGGGGAGAGAGAATATTTGGTAAGTGTATGGTAGCCTGAAAAATATATATTACATAGACAATTCTTAAACTTCAAATTCTAATATATCATTTTAATATGAACGACAGGATCCGAGACAGCACATCACGGTTAGAAAAAAAACTGAACGGCTCAGTCGTAAAACGTAATTATATTTCTCGGTGTTTTGTTATATAGTCGAAAATATATGCGGCATAGAGTATCATGATTTCAGTAGTAGCAATAAAAATATATTGGTTCATACACACGTTTTTCTAATATTTTATTTTTTTACATTACGCTGATATGCAGGTGGTCCTTTTTGTTTTCTTTATATTATACAATTGTTTACAAGCTGCGCATTCTGTAGTTGCATAATATATCATAAAGGCAATAAACGAGAAAATATTATAGATGGTTTTTTTCTTATATAACTTACTTCTATTATGTGCCTTCAGGACTTTGGTAGCCATGGCTCTCTACAATTTCCTGTACTTTGCAGTTCTTAATAAATGTCTTTTTGTTATCGCTTGTAAATCTTATTCTGACATCCATTTACTCAAGTTCGCTAGGTAGGTAATGCGTTCTTTTCCTCTTGCTTTCAATCTGTCCTGTGAGTATCGCATTTTCTAAGCTTTCTTTCCTCATTGTGTGGCCTAGAAATTTCAACTGTCTCTTGCTGATGTTAAGTAAAAGTGTCCTTTTTGCTTCCATTTTCTCTAAAACTTCATCGTTGCTCACATGTTCGGTCTGTGGTATTCTCAGTATCCTTCTGTAGAACACTTCTTTTGCTTCAAGTCTCTTCTTTATTTTTGAGGAGCTTGTCTAACATTCACTGCCCTATAGGAGGAGAGGCATCACGTAACAGTTCAGTACTCTTTTCTTTGTTTCTAACGAAGTCTTTCTGTCTCTTAATACTTTGCTTAGCATTTGGAAGGTATCTTTCACTATGCCAATGCTCCTTCGGAATTCAGTGTCGCACTTTTCGTCTTCTGTTAATGCACTTCATAGATATATAAACTGTTGCACTTGTTTGGTTCTGGTATCCCCAATTTGTAATTTGCGTGTTGGGCTGTCCCTTTTTCTCATAACCACGCATTCTCTCTTCTTCCAATTGATGTTTAGTCCTTTCTCGCTTTCCTTCATTACCTTCTGCAGGAGACATTGTAGTTTCATTTCAGTGTCTGCTATCAACACTGTGTTGTCTGCATATCATATGCTGTTAAGATTGTGGACGCCAATAATGAATCCTGGTGGGACTTTTAATTCTCTCAGGATCGCCTCGCTGTATAAGTTGGATAAGTCCGTAAAGTATTATGACATAGGAAGTAAAGAAAACTGAAATACTATGTCATATGTACTTCCCTTGTGTGGCAGTGAATACGAGACAATTTTCTTAAAGATGAAGAATAGACTAGAAGCAATTGACGTACAGTTCTGATGCTGGGAATTCAATGGACGGAACATGTGAGCAATGAGGAAGTTCTAAAGGAAATTTAAACTATGACAATTATAATTAAAATCAGAAATAAAGAGTTTAAATTTATGGTACGCATTATTAGAAAGAAATTTTATACCCACAAGACATATTGAAAGAAGGGAGAGAAGAAAATAGCGAGTAATCTAGCTAATAATTCTGGGTGAATGAATGGCAAAGCGGGGTCAATGACGGATAGTAAAGTGGCAAATATTTCTTATAGTAACAATAAATAGGAAGTTGTAGAGCGCCATGAATGGCCCGGTACATAAAAAGCAATACATACTTTCATATCGAATATCGATGTATATTAACACATACAACATTTTTCGAGTGCCCAAATGTCTTCTTTTCACATTTACAGTAATTAATATAACATTTCATCAAATCCATTCTTCAGTATTCGTCAGATGGAATTCGTGAGAAAAAGGAGACATGTTTATAGAAGTAGTCTAGAGATATCATTTTCCTTGTTCTTTTTAACGTATTATTGAAATGAGCAAGTCGCTCACAGTGACACTGTGCCGTTAAATTTTGTCAAAGTCATAGCAGTTCGTATTAAAGGAAAATAAACAGAAAAACTTTACTATTGTAACACTCACTATAATTAAAAATGCTGAGAATTGTCCTGGATTTAGCTGCGCTGATTTTTGAGCTTGAAATCTTCGGTATTAAATATAGTATTCATTTCACGCGTGTATACTTTCTAAAAATTATTTTTCCTGTCCTGATCAAGAGAAAAATATGTATTCAAAACACTGACCGATGCCTGATTACCCAAGCGTGTGGAATTAATTTCTCTTTCGAATTTTCTTAAGGCATTTCACGTGTGGATCGACATCAAGCAGGGGTTACATACAAGCCCTTCTGTTTTTTCAACGTTTTCATGGCATCACGGTAACACTGTATTCAAGAGGCTTGAACCGCCTGATAGACGGTATTCCGATGACGGTGATCTATTCAAACTTTGCCGACTCCGAGAGCTGTCCACGGTCCGCAGTGAATATGTTTTTGAACTTCAGGATGTTCTCTAATCAACAATTCCTCTCCAGACGTTTAGGATCAGCTGGACATTATAAATGATGCCTTCAATTGCGCTGGTCTTAAGATTAATACCAAGGGAAAAAAAGTGGTCTTGGAACAAACTACAAGTCCATATACGTAATTTTCATACGAGGAAGGCAGATCTCAGAAATGTGAGCATGTTCACATATCTCAGCTCCGTGCTTGTCATATTCTGAAAGAGGAGACTCAGTGTCCTGTTCGATTTGGCTCTGCAGCATTCGAAGGGCTTCCCAGATTGTTGTGGCCTTGTTAGGGCCAGAAATAAACACAAGAGAGAAATTGAGTTAAACGAATATATTAACAGAAACAGTAATACAAACATACACAAACGAGAGTTTTACAACAAGAATATTCAGTCTGACTGTCAGAGCTGGCTTCTGGAAACTTCACCCCACAAAAGGCAGTACCTGCTTCTATTTATAGCCGGAAGAGTTCATGCGTGCGTAGGTAAGTTACCATAATACAAATGTATCTTTCTGGACAGAAATCGCACTCGTAAGACCAAGATCTCCATCGTTTCAACGTTGTTCTTTGATCACAAATTCTAGATTACATACTGTCACTATTTGTGAACTCTTGAAAGATGTTACGTGTCTTGGCTGCAAAGAAATTTCAGAATAAGGTGCCGCATGTCGAAATTTGCAGGAATTCACAGTCGACAACCATCGAAGCTATGCTTTTCGATCGACAGCAAATTTGTGTTGATAATGTCATCCGCATGCCTGGGAACCGAATCTCACGACTTTCTTTCTTCGTTGAATTGTCTTCGGATGAAATTGCTGTTGGTAGTCAGTACAAACAATACAGAGAGTATCGATGTCATCCTGAACATCTTCTCTAGCCAATTAGAAAATTTGATTGGTGGTTAAGGTAGTTGACGATGAGGCTTTTCAAAACAACAGAAACTAATTTGATACAAGGCAGGCGAACTCCCTCGAAAACGTTACAGATAGAATCCTTACTCTACAGTCATCTAAGGTCTTTTCAGTTGCCTTACTTTACCAAAAGTCTAATAGTAATAATACGTGTCGAATCAGCCATACTAGGATCCAACCACCGTGTAAGGAACCGGTTGACTTCGTCTGAAATTACGGACTTCAAAACTAACTGAACATGCAATAAATCTTTGAAGGGACTGTTAAGAATTTGTTCATTTGGCAAATGATATTAAAATTTATGTATGCAATACACACACATATATGTATATATATATTCATGATGCTGGAGCTTTTAAAAATCGTACAATCATAATCATCATCATCATCATCATCATCATCATCATCATCATCATCATTTAGTTTTATGACCAGCTATGGTCGTAGGGTCGCTGCGCAACTGAGCACCTGACAATATATCGGTAACATATATGGGTTAAAAGCCGGATAGATATCCATTCGTGCGCAATATGTCTTAGCCAAATAGACCCGGAAGAGCCAATCCATCTCCAGGTCCAACCATAGCCGATGTACTCCAAAGTTAACTAGAAAGCCCTTTGTGATCGCCGTACTGGCTGCATACATAACTATGAAGCCCAGTCTATCCCACTGTGATAGATGGTCGTTGACCCTGCGCAAGAAGGGCTCATTTTTAAATTCTGCTGGGAGTTGAGCCACTCTTCTCACCAGAAAAGCTTGGTACGGATAGTCGTTAAGCCGACTATGCGATAGGTAGTATTGGATCACATGACACCAGTAGCACTCGTAGGGTGACCTTACGTTATCCATACAACTACAGCGCTATGAATAAAACAGGTGTGCAGAATCAGGCAGAATCCTATATGATAAGGAACATGGTTATATTTTCTGTATGTATCTTTGTCTCTATACCCGAAACTTCTATCGTGCTAAACAAACACATTAACAAATGGACCCATCTCTGGCTCGAATGTCTGGTTCAAGGTAAGCAGTCAGTTGACATGTGTGCAACGACACCAGCAATTAAGGTAGGCTGTGCACATATTGATGTCAGGCAGAGGGTCGTTTTGATGCAAGGTTAGTCCATATGTACGACGCTTATACGGTTTTTCATTTCCTCATCACGAGAATGGCATGTGTCACATGGCCAGTTTAGCGTGGCGGAGGCAAAAATTGGCCTGCATCTGCGACCAATGTCACGAAGGTGTTGGAATATTCTAATATGGTTAATATTCCAACATTTCAAATACAAATCTTCAATTAAATTTGGCGCAATACAATCTTTACGCATTCTTTCCCCTCCTTTGTTTTTGTGCCAAAAGTTAAAGTTAGGAAATAACTACAATAATTCCAAGACGGGGCGCGCATGCGTACATCTGCTGTAGAACGATGTTAGGCATATGGGCCTTTTAAAAGTGAGTACTAATCTCACAAGTCACTTAACTATTAAAATCCTTGTTCCAGCCTTGTAAATGTTGGCCAAATATCGCCAAGACTTACAGCCCGACACAAGAAAGACTAATTTTTGTCGATGTATAAAAGCACGCTGTGATTTTTCTCTTTCTGTTTACCTTCTATTATTTATAATGTTATTCTTCTTTTTCCCACCATTTTCCTTCTTTTATTATATATATATATATATATATATATATATATATATATAGGGTAAAGCATTTTCGTTATGATTTTTTAATGAATATTCTTTATTCTGCGATACTTTGCAAGGATTGAGTTGCCCGCTGTGAAAGCTGATAGGCACAACAGGAAAGTTTATGAGATTTCCTTATCGTTTTCCTTTCGACAATATCGACTAATCGCGTCTTCTTTTCCTGATTCCTTTTTCTTCTTTGCTTCATCCTCTTTCTTTCTCACTTTTAATACACACACACACACACACACACACACACATACATATACATATATATATATATGCGTGTGTGTGTGTGTGTATGTGTGTGTGTGTGAAGAAACTTGAGTGATTCAACCAGCAAAAGCTCCGATCAATTATACGCATTAACTGTTAACATTATGCCTTCATCTTCGCAATTCTCGAGACAGTTCAACTAACAGCATGGAAGCCACCATCATCGAACAAGCGCCTTCGATAGACAGGCCATGTACTCCGCATGAAGAGCCGACCTTACATTGAACTCGGCGCTACCCAAACACCCCGCAGCTGCTCTATGTGCCGCCGTGTGGACGAACTGACACAGACTATGTAAAAGGGTAATCGGCAAAACTCGAATTAACCGTCCACGCTGGCGTCTAACGCCGTTGATTGGAAAAAAACATAATAATAATTCCAAACAAGAAGGACGTAGAAATATGGAGTGCAAGCGCCAATCGTTCTTGATTGATGGATTTGTTTCTCTGTTGTATTTTTGTTTTAACGGCTTAAAAGAAAACCTTTAGGGGTTATTTAAAACCGAAACATACTTCGGGTTGTTGGAGGTTGTTTACAGTATCCGGTGTTCCCAAGTACCCCCACCACTTCCCACATTTATGCACCGACCGGGCTTCACGCTTCTTAACTTCAGTGATGCAACAAGAACTGATGTTTTCAGAACGTTTTGACCGTGGCCAGGTAGCTAAGATCGGCTCCAACAATCAGGTATAATTTGTGTGGGTGAATAAGCAATGGTCTTACCAGTTATCAAAGACAAACACACGCACAAACATACATGTATAAATGGTTTATATATATATATATATATATATATATAGAGAGAGAGAGAGAGAGAGAGAGAGAGAGAGAGAGAGAGAGAGATCCGCTTTGAATCACGTTTCCTTTTGCTAAATTAAATTTTTGTTCTCATGAAATAAAATAATAAAGAGAATAGTAGAAGAGTAACCAGGAAGACAGTAGATAACGATTGACATTGCATTTAAATTTTTGAAGATCAAATTTAACTGGAAAGCATAGAGCCAGGAAAGATTTCCATAAGCGAGAAAATAAATTATTAAAATAGAACTTACGGTGATATTTAGTTAATTCAACTATAAATTGATAAAACCTTTTTTTGTCAGTTTAGTACAGCGCTTAAATTAAAGTCTATCTAGCATATTGATTTTCTAAGCATAGCTTAGATATGGTAGAAGGCCGAAAGTATGGTGCACCCAGTGAGGATCGAACTCACTATTCAGTCGTAATTGTTTTAGTGAGACAAGCTTGCTCCACGCCGAGGTGCCCGTAGTCTATCTACCATAGCAAAGAGTTCATGCTAACAATTACCATGAAAGTAAAGGGTGTTCCAATAACTTGAACCGATTCTAAATGTGAATTAAGTTTAAGCGTCTAATGATTTCTTTCTTTTTCTTTCAGATTTAACAACTTAAGTCTTTGGCAATTTCAACTATGGAAAGATTAACAATCAAACAACGTGTTAAAGTTATCAAAACCTATTACGAAAATGGACGTTCAAACAGAAATGCATTTCGCGCACTTCGTGATTTTTGGGGTTAACATAATCGACCAAACGATGTAACGTTGTTGTGGAGAGGTTCAATTCCTGCGCGCGATGACGAATTGAGGTGTCTGGATTTTTGACCACACTCTCGTGCACTGCAGTAATGTTTTCAGCAAATTTACGGCAGTGGTAAGGTAACTGAAGCCGAGATGCCAAATCAGGACCAATAATACTGCTGATTCTTCTTTTAATTTTATGAAGAATCTCTAAATATATAGCAGGACCACCAGGCTATATGTGTCAGCAATATTCTAAGCATGGGCGAATGGTAGACTTATAGATATATAAGATAGATTATGGAGAGTATTTAGCACACGCTTCGTCCACTATTATCGCTGTCCGCTGATAACTGTCCAGTCACCTATCCGCCATCTTTGTGTCGTTCTCGCCCTTTCAGTTTTTTTCTTTTACTTCTTTCTTTTTTCTTGCATCTGTCTCCATATTCTAGCATTCCTCTGTCGCCATGGAACGCAAAAATGTTCACTGAGTCATTAAGCCACAGCAAAACAACAACAAAGCATATCTACGAACGACTGCTGACGGTTCTTCTGACCTTTTCTTTGCTTTTCTCGTGGGGCTGTCTTCAAGGTTTGCGCATGCGTTGTCACAGGCCGCTTTCTGCACGACAAAGAGAGGGCGTGCTGAAAAGAGAATAGGGCGACTACCTAAGACACACTGGGACAATTGTCCTCCAGACGGTTGACTCTCCCCTTTTGAGCTCTGACCTTTTACACGCGTCTGCGACTCAAATCTTCCCGCCTCTTGGCACGATAAAAAAAGACATTGAGCCTATCACTTCTGAGTCCTATAGGCAACTCTCTTTCAGTTGAGAATTCCGAAAATGTGCGCTAAAGAAATATTGATTAGTAATTAAATTTCTTTAAAACAAATTTCGCATTTTCATAGTTCTGGTAAGCATGCGGGCACCTCACCTTATAAAAAGAATCCAATATTTCCTTGAATTTGATTATTTATTTTTACTCATTTCACTTCAAGCAAGGCGATAAAGCCGCTAAGATGCAAAGAGTTACTAAGGACAAGACAAAGAACAGGATTTAAGGAGAAAGAAGATTATGTAGTTTATAAATGGCAGGAAAGCAAGAAGCTGTAAAAGACTTCGACAGGTGAGATGCGTGAGAGAAGAAACTATTAAAATAGAATTTTCGATTACATTTAGCAATTTAAACATTAAAATGATGAAACATAGCTGACAATCTAGTCTTCTTTCTTTTTATATATGCGTGTTGATGAGCATGGCCCTCCATAATTGTTGTGGTGTCATCCCTCTAAAGACTCTTCTGCCTACTATAAGACTAGTAGGACAGAAGGATTCGGGAAACAATGAATAGATAGAGCGCTAGTCCATTCGATACACCCCCACTAGTCGTGTAATACTCTTCTGATGTACTTACCGTTTAATATACGATAGATCTGCAAATCTGGTTTTTTGTTATCGCTTAACCATTTAATGTTCTGTCCTTTGTAGCTTTTAATAGATTTTGTCTTTCTGTTATCACTCCTAAACCCTGTTATGCTATCCATTTGCACAAACTCGTTAGGTGTTTTATACACGTTTTTCTCTGTCTGCAATCTATTCTGGGAGTGTCAAATTTTCCAAGCCTTCTTTCCTCGCTACATGCCCGAGCAAATTTGATTGTCTCTTTTTTTATGTTAAGTACGCGTCCTTTTTGTTTCCATTTTCTCTCAAAATTAGTCATTTCTCACTTGTTGGATCCATGGTTTTCTCAACACTCTTCTGTAGAACCACATTTCTATTTCTTTTCTCATCTGTGCGAAGACTCCCTATGCTTAACTCCATAACGACGAGATTTCATTAAATATTTCTATTACTATAAGTGTTATTTTAGTGGATACACGTGTTTGAGTGGACGATGCCCCACCTTTTTTTTTCAGACAGTGAAATTAATCTCCCTCGGAATACATATAGAAAGACTTCATAAAGAAAAAAAGGATCTCGGTATTTTCGACTTTCTATGTCTATACGACTTTCTATGTCTAGTCCGATGGATATTAATTTCACTCTTTTAAAAAAAAATGAATATGTTTATACAAACACGTGTATCCACTAAAATAATGTTTCTAGTATTAAAAATAATGTCACATTAAACTCAGTTAACACTTTCATTTTCACTTTCACTTTCACTATTATCGTTTTGGCAATAATAGGAAAGTGCCATACATTGGAAATAAATAACTATTGTTGATACAGAAATAAAAAAAAGTACAAAAATTTAAAGCATTTTACAAAGAACGAAAACTCCGAATGCGCATTGAGGTATAAAAGATGCATTCCAAAAGCTAAGCAAAGTATTAAGAGACATAAAAACACCGTTAGAAACAATAAGGAGTACTGAACTGCTATGGAATATCTATCCTCTTGTATGGCAATGAATGCTGGTAAGTCTCCTCACAGATGAAAATAAAACTGGAAGCAACTAAAATGTAGTTCTACAGAAGCATGCTGAGAATTCCATGAACAGAACGCGTAAGCAACGGACATCTTAAGGAAAATGGAAGCAAAAAAGCCACTTGTACTCAGAATCAGAAAGAGACAGATGAAATTTATTGGACACATAGGAAGGAGGGCTTAGATAATTTGACAATCACATGACATACTGAAGGTGAAAGAAACAGGGGAAGGCAGTGAGTGTGTCAATTGATGGCGGAACGTGGTGTGGGAGGCTTGGCAAAGTACTGGCGTTTCTAGAAGCTGCAAGGGATAAGAGATTATGGAGAATCATGATAGCGCACCTGATAAAAGAGACACAGCAGATAGAAAAAGAAGAATGTTGAAATTAATAAGAAAACATATTTCCTTGGCTCAGAAGTTAAATGCAACATGTTGAAACTTGACTAATGCATGGAATAATAATGCAAACACAAAATGTAGTTAGAATAAAATGTATTGAAACAAGAAAGTGTACACAATATTTACATATAGTCTTTTGTATATTCCTGGGAAGACCGTTCCTGGAGAATGTGTTGACTGAGTCGCAGTCGGGCAGAGTCTCTGGTTGAATCTCTTGATTCGTTCCCCTCTCTTCCCGGTACCAACCATATTTATATGGTCGGTACTCCACTATGCAAATTAGGTGGATCCTACCACAACACAACTCTTACCGTTTGGAGAGCGGTCCAGTTTGTATGATAAAAATGAATTGGGAAATACATAAATAATTTTAGAATAGAAATACATTACAAATGATTTTTATTGTAGGAACGAATTGTAAATTAGGAAGAGGTTGCTAGGTGTCTGTATTCAATGTAAGTGTTACTAATAGGACAAGGATACTATACGTATAATAAAAATGCATTACTAATTTTGTGATGTTAACGGCCACTCGTTTAACACTTTTGTGATGCCAACGAATACCCGTTGTCACTTTCGTAATGCTCGTTGTAATAGAGACTTTGTAATCACAGATACAACAATAGTAACGCCGTTGAACAATACTGGTGTCAGACGCCTTCGAATATCACTCGCACTAATAGTAATTGCTCGACAATACCCGCTCGAATAGTAATCCGTGTATTGATCCGTATAGAGAAATAGTATAGTGAATAGAGTAGAGAATAGCGGTCCGTATAGTAATAGAGGATAGAATAGAAATAACGATCCGTATAGTATTGAGGATAGACTAGAATATAGCGATCAATGAGATATCAGGCTACCTTTCAGATATGCGTTTCTTCTATGGTCATGTGGTCTACTTAATTCGATAATGGGATCGCTGTGTTTGCTCACTGGCGATCGATGTTCAAACTCAAATGTCGGCAGCGACACTTTATTCCTATATAACAGCTAATGAATTTACTGTAGAAATAATGTATTGTAATTATTATCTATGAATTATTTTACAATAGAAATCATTGAAAATAAGAAGTGACAGGATTATCAGTAGCCACAAAATAAAGGCAAGTGTTATTGAAAGAAAAAAATATTACATGTTTAATGAAGAACATTTATAATTAGATTTTTACTTTTTTTCATTTTCTCCTTATTATTTTTTTTGGTTTGTTGACTAAATCAGTACAGTTTCGTTTTACGTCTTAATCTGTTAGATTCTTTTAATCTCGACCTTATCCTTTTTGTTACGATTCTTCTTCCCCTTTTTTGTAACCTAACAAATACTATTGCCTTTCATGTCAGGAATTTGTCTCGACATTCGACAAACTAACATTTTTTGTACCCTTACATGCCACCTTACTTCTCAGCCATAATTTCTTTTCACTCCGTTTCTTAAACTCTTCCTTGATTCTCTATCTCCTTTCTTTCTTTTTCTCTTTTACTTTCTTTTGTTATCCCCTTTTCCATCAGTTGTTCGCATTCTATCTTCGCAGTCTCTTCTCAATCCGATTCCCCTCTTTCTCGCTCTTTCTTTTCTGCTTCCTTTGCAATATTCTAACGTTTGCTTCTTTTTCTCTCTTTCTCTTTTATTGATGCCTCTTTCCCGCATTTTATTTTTTCGCTCTTTCTTCAATATAATCCGTCCGTCCGTCTGTTCAACCGTCCTTCCTTCTTTCTTTCGTTCCACCCTCCCTCCCTCCCTTCCTTCCTTCCTTCCTTCCTTCCTTCTTTTCTTCCTTCCTTCAGGCCTATTGGCGTGAATAATGGTTTACGCGGATAGTTTAGTTAACTTTTACTACTGAGTAGTAAGTTAGATCCTCACTAGATGTCCCATTCAACATTCGACACAAAATAATCC
>OZ038476.1:117972230-118002230 GCA_964036315.1 Acanthosepion esculentum | reverse complement strand
ACAATCAATATTAAATACGAACAAACTGAAACAAGTTAATTAAAACAAGCAACAATAGGTACAACAATTAATTATAAATTAATTAAATTAATTAGGACAAGCAACGATAAATACGAAAAGACTGCGGTAAAAATGTTAAGACAATCAATGATAAATACAAACGGACTGAGGAAAATTAAGATAAGAATATATATGAACAGACTGAGGCTCATTTAGGCAATGATAAAAATAAACAAATTTTGCTAAACAAAGTAAGACAATCAAGGATTAAGAACATTAAAGCATGCACGAACAGACTGAGGTAGATAAAGAATATCATTCTGAGGTAAATTGATTATGACAATCAAGGATAAATACAAACAAACTCTGGTAAACAGATTAAGACAATCAAGGATATTTACGAACAGACTGAGGTACATTTAGACAATCAATGTTAAATACGAACAGACCGAAGAAAATTGATTGATAGATACAAACAGACTGAGGTACATTAAGTCAATGATAGATACGAAAATACTGATGTAATAGGTTAAAACAATCGGGGACATGTAATAAATTGTCACCTTCCTGAAAAATCGACCATGGTGTGATTCGAACCTGGGTCTCATTGTCAGAAAGCGAATGTTCTAACCTAATCTCAGAAATATAGACGGATGTTAAAAGGAGTGATATTTTGAGACTGTGGTCGTAAACGAAACAAGAGATATGATAATACTCGTATTAAAAAACAGCTATTCTTTTCTGCTTTTAGACGAATTTCACTTGTTGAGAACGATTACTATAAGCTATCACGAGAAATTTATGTGCTTTAATAAGCGGAACAAGAATATAATACTTTGAAATATTAAAAGATTGCAAAACGAACAACCCAAAATGCAAATTACAAATTGAAGATACCAAAATCACAACAATTTAAATATCTGAGAAGTGTTTTAACAGAGGACAGAAAGTGCGATACTGAAATCCTAAAGGCGCATTTGGATAGCGAATTAATGCCTTCAAAAAGCTAAGCAAAGAAACAGGAAAATTTCGTTAGAAACAAAGAAAAGCGTACTGAACTGTTACGTAATATCAGCACTGTTATATGGCAGATAACGCCGGACAATCTCTACAGCGATTAAGAAGAGGCGTGAAGCAAAAGAAATTTGGTTCTACAGAAGGATGCTGAGGATGCATGTATCGAACATGCGAGAAACGACGAAGATTTAGAGAAAATGGAAACAAAAAGAACACTTATACTTAACATCTGAATGAGACAATTGAAATTTCTAGTGAATGTAACGAGGAAATAGGGCTTCGAAAATTTGACACTCTGAGAGATTGAATGCAAGAGAAATCGAGGAAGACAACGCATAACATACTTAGTGCGTAAATGGATGACAGGACAAAGTTTAGGAGAGATAGCAAAAACACAAAATTTATTAAGACCTGCGAAGTACAGGGGATTGTGGCGAATCAAGATTGCCAGCGTAAGACAATAGTGTACTTTCTCACCGGACTTATTCAACCTCAACAGAGAGCCAATCCCGAGAAATCATTCCACGATTTATTATTGGCGGACAAAATCTTAACATCAGTTAAATAGATGACACGGTGTTGATAGCAGACAAAGAAAGAGACACGACACACAGAAAAAGAAGAAAAAGAAAAGAGGCATGGTTGTGTTGGTGACGTAGAAGTTATCGATGCGGAAAGTGGAAACAATGATCTGAGTTCGAATTCCCGCCCGGTATGTCGGGTACACTGTCGCAAAAATCCTCTTTGGAAAGGCCTGAATTTATCTCTTCTTCTCTGACCTAGTCTAGGTTAAAAAGCTGGATAAACTGATCTTTCAAGCCTTGTGCGTCTAGAAGTTCAATTCTGAATTCTAAACAATGTCAACGGAAACTATTCCACTGTCTTTCCAAAGCAATGTCAATTCAAATGGAATAAAGAAAAAGAGATCTGTGAAGCACCAAGATCGCTTACCTGATGAAGAGATATGGCATTGAAGAAGAAGAAGAAGAAGAAGAAGAAGAAGAAGAAGAAGAAGAAGAAGAAGAAGAAGAAGAAGGAGACATCAGTTACGAAAAAGGGGTGTAACGCCAAGAAGATAGAAGATAGGTAAAAAGGTGAACAAAAAAGAAAATAGTACTCTTTTCATGCTTAGATTTTTAACAAAGTTACAGTGAGGATCGTGTCACAGGCTAAATAACATGACATATCCTTATTTACCATCACGTTTGTTCAATTGCTCTGAATAATACTGTCATTCACTCTGAGTAGCTTAATCGGACACAAGGCTATGAGGATTGAATTTAGTTAAGATATAAAATTGCTACCACAACGTTACAAGTTAGTTTACTGTGACGTAAGCTTGATCCTGAGAGAAGCAGAGTAAATTAAACCTTTATATTAAAAATGAATACAGTGAAAAAAAGTGGGCGCGTCACCATTCAATAAAGCATTCTCGGAAACTTAGTGAGTTTGAGCTTCACTTCATGCGCCATATTGATGGCCTTTTGCCATAAAAACATCTATCAATATTTACGATGCTTCAGCGAAGTCAGCAGCAGTTAGCAAGATTACCATTGTGCATTGAATTTGATCCTCACTAGGTGCCCCATATTTGTGATCCTGTTACCGACTGAGGTTTTGCTTGAAGCATGAAGTATTTTTTTCTTTGCATCTGCTGTTACTATGTTTTCATCATCACGGTTTAGCCCTCGAGTTATCTGCAGCCACAATGGAAGGTTGTACTCTCAATGAGACCCAATGCGTTCAATGTCTTAAATTCAACTCCGATTGCAAAAGGAATTCATATGCAATGCTTTGCTAATGACACTGGGAAATTAAAATATCGGCTCATTTTATTACTCCAGGAAGTAGTTAACTCCTTCTGCTATGCTTTTTATCCTCTCAAGAGCCAGATTAACACAAAAATGGAGCATCGCTGCCATATATGGAACGGGGTTGCTCAGTCCTTATTCTCCAACCTTGATTGGGTTCAAAAGCTTCTACGCGGCCTTGTGGCTGATGACTTATTTCCCGCTTTGCAGTCTCTTTCCGCAAAGTTACAAGCCAGCCGCTATTTTGTCGCTCTTGTCATGGCAAATGTTCAGATGAGCTCCATTCTTTGCGTCTACCAATTTAGACCTTTACAACTAGAAAACGCCATGCTACTTCCACAGAGTGGAATCATCCTCATTTCCCCCTCGTTCCAAATGTAAGAAGGGAGTTCCACTCAGCTTTTTCCCAAGAACTGCCACTTTGTGGAATAGACTCCGGCGATAGTGCTTTTCAGTACACTTGCTTCCTTCTCGTTAAGAGTCAATCGTTATCAATCCGCTTTATCCTCATAATTTCACTTCCTAGCAGCTCTTCTTTCATTCATATCGTACACCTAATTGACTATAACAATTTTAATGGTAACCCTCTAGCTTGAGTAGCTCTTGAGTCTTATATTGGTGAACTTTTAATATTAAAAATGTATTTTGCAAGATTTCTTTTTCTAGACAGAGACCTCTGTTTTAAGTATAGCGGTATTTGGCTAAAAACAAGACATTTTTACTTATTTCAAAATAGTCGTTTTCATTCGAAATTAGTAAATCTTAAATTGTTTATTTATCATACTTATGTTGTTAACTGATAAAAAATAGATTAAAACAAACATTTAGCGTTAGACTTAATTTTCTGCTGTGCGCTTTATATAAAAAATTTTCGGTAATCGAAATGGCACTTTCATTTATCTAACTTAATTACACATTATTGTTTTAATCCAGGTCTTCACTAGTGATTTTCCAAGCATAGCTTAGATGCGGCACAAAGCCGAAATTAGGGGGGTACCCAGTGAGAATCGAACTCACTACTCAGTCGTAATTGTTCTAGCGAAACGAACTTGCTAACCATTACACTACCTCGAGGTGCCCAGTCCAGGTCTTCACTATAAGCGGCAAAGTTATAGTGTCTCCGGACGCTTTTTTGAACTGATCCAGTTTTTACTCTCAAATCGTAAAATGACAGTTATCCAAAACGACCATTCGTCTAGATCCTTTCGTATTAACGCTGGTGTGCCCCCCGCCCTCCAAAGGGCTCCATCCTTGATCCTACTCTGTTTCTAATTTTCATTAATGACCTTCCTGATGACATTAACTATCAACTTGGTATCTACGATGATGACACAAGAATTTACTCCTGCCTGGTCGACATGGTCAAAATGGCAGCCGATGTCCAAATCGACGTCAAGTCAGTCGTTAACAGGGGCAAAAGATGATTTGTTAATTTTAAGGCCTCCAAAACTAAACCTTTCCATTAATTACCTGAAAGACTTCTCATTGCATTCTAACCTCCAGGAAAGTGACTCGTTACATCTTCTCAGACTCATTTTCTCAACTGATATGAAGTGGAAATTGAAGCCATTGCTAGGTCAGCTATATTGAAAGTAAGTTCGCTGTGTCGGGTGAGACAACTTTTCTCTCCAGAAGCTATCTTACATATCTATGTCTACCATTCGCCCATGCTTAGAATATTGCTGCCACATATGGCCCGGTGCCCCTCCTCTTTACCTTGAGCGGCTTGATAAGATCCAAAGAAAAATCAGTAATATTATTGGTCCTGATCTGACAGCTCAGCTTCAGTCATTTTCCCACCTCCATAAGATTGCCTCTCTATGTCTTTTTTTTTTTAATATTTTCATGGTAATTGTTTGGATGAGCTCTTCGCTATGGTGCCTAGAATTTTTTAAAATTTTAGCACAGCACTAGACTGGCTTCGAGATCCTCTCAATTTATAGTTAAGCTGACTAGATGTAGCCGTAAATTCTACGCTAACAGTTTCTTTTCTCGTACTTCTCGCTTGTGAACTCCCTTCCCGGCTCCATGCTTTCCAGCCAACTTTAATCTGCAAAAATTTAAATGCAATGTCAATCTACAGTCCACCTGATTACTCTCTTCTCTTTCTGTTCATCATTCATTCTTCCACAGCCTGTAAGCCATTGTGTTTTAGCGGATTTGCTGTCTTGCTTGGGGTGAAACCGATAAAAAAATAACGGCTACAAAGTGGGGTTTGAGGTGAGAGAATAGTAGACATTAATTTGATCTTTCGATGGACAGAAATGTCGATCCACTGAACGTCCTTTTGCTAAGACGGCAAACGGAAGTGCAATGATAAAATCAACTCAGAAAGAAAAAAACAAATGGCTCGTAATTCCTTCGAATTATCGATTAGCACAGTTCTTATTTCTCATGTCTAATAGAGGCCATGCCAAGAATGACCAATTAGAAACGCTGATTTCTTTACTTATATGGGATTCCTTAACAACATGAAAATTAATCAACTCTCGATAGCCGAACGAAAATCAACTTAAAACTTTTCCATCGATCTAAAAATGGATTCCACTTCAGGTTAATTCACTACAATAAGCCGGTAAATCAAATTTTGCAATCCTTACCGTTGCCAGAAAATCCTATGGTTCCTGATGTTCTCATTTTCACAGTTATTGCCTTAAAATATTGGTCAGATCTTCTTCTTTTTTTAATTGGCAATATTTTTACACACTAAAAATGGTATTCTCTGTAGGAATGGACTGGAATGTTTCAGACAATCGTTCTTAGAGATAAATGCGCGAAAAGATTCTTTCCTCCATCACTCTTGTAAAATCCAAGATACCCAGAGCGATCACGTCCATCACATTATTTTTAGGGGAAAAAATCCGATTGGAAAATTAAAATTCAAAATATTCAAACTGTCGATAAAACATTGAATTCAAGTTTATAAAACGAAAACATTTTGAGATATTAGAGCGGAAAATCTCTTAATAATGCCATTATAATTAATAATGTATAATGACCAAATACAAATACATATTTTCAGCACTACTCATCTATACACACACACACACACACACACACACACACACAGACATATATATATATATATATATATATATATATATATATATATATATATATATATACAAATGGTGCTGAATAGTTTTTAGCCGAAGCTAGAACATACAATAAGTTTTTTTTTCCGTACTTATGCTTCGTCACTGAATTACTGATTTTAAAATATGGTCGAGTAGAAAACGTTTCACTAAATTCTGATGTTTCTTCATTTGGTATACTGAGAACATTTCAGAGCCCCACCTCCCGTAAAAGAGATTCTGATAAATTCTCATCCCAGCTAAGAATGGATTCCAAAATAAATTTGGTGTCTTTTTTCATTTGGTATTTTTTTAATAATATTGGCATTACGAAAATAATAAATGCAACATACAACAGGGGTGAGATAATGGATGACCTTAGCAGACCCATTTTCATAGCGCTGCCTAAGAAGCCAGGTACAAATAAATGCGAGCTCCATCGGACAATCAGCGGAAAGCGCCATATAACGAAACTTATCCGGATTCTGATGAATAGAGCGCGTAACAGAATTAGATCGGAAATAAGTCAAGAATAGTGCGGCTTCGTTATTAGTTTGAGTCATAAATAATTTTTGCTTTGGTTTATCAACTATTTGTCATAAAATAAATTATAATTACATTTTATTCAATTTTATGTTCACCATTATTTGCAGATTATCAGGCAGATTTTCGATGTCTTTTCAGTAAAATTCCGCAATTTTTGATATGAAAAAGTTTTCAACAAACCCTTGAATCCGGTTTCCATTAGAAAACGTTTCCTATGAAAGCGTTTAGCAGCGATCCAAAATGGTAATTATCGATTCTTGCAAGACCAAGTGAATATGAGGAGTAAGGTTGAACAGTCCAACCAAATTCCAAAAATGATTTCCTCTGTTGTTCTTGTAGTAACGGTCTTGTGTTGTTCTTAAAATTGGAATACGGAGGAAATGAACGTGATTTGACTCCGTGTATAAAGCATGCCGTATGTTTTATATATATATATATATATATATATATATATATATATATATATATATATATATATACATATATATATATATATTGTCATCCACAGACAGACTGTTTCGCTGTATCACAGCTCATCAGTGTGACTAGACGTCCTGTTGCCTCTGGCTAGAATCGAAAACCGGCTGAATTCGCGTCAGTTGGAAATTTTACCCTGAAGCTGTTGGCGCACGGCAGAGGAGAAGAAGGTGAATTTAAGCGTATTTATTTTTAGATAAACACACAGTGACTGAGACAACTCGATTCGATTTACCGAAGCTGGATTCAAAACTAATTGTTTTAACTCCGTGTCTCGAAATATTGGCCGAAATACATTTCGTTGATATCGTTCATAATAAAGAAGAAAGAAAGAAGAAAGAAAGAAGAAAGAAAAAAGAAAGAAAAAAGAAAGAAAAAAAAGAATTAAGTAAAATTCATGTGGCTAGGCAATGTACTTCTTATTTTAATTTTATAAATAGTATTTTAAATATCTCTAATCAATTGTATGCCCTGTTTTTCAAAGAACATATTTTTATTTCAACTTATTGCTTTCAAATGTCCATTTTAAATAATTTATTATGTACAGTATAAGTATTTTAGTGGAATGTATCAACTGAAAAATAGCAAATTTAGCCCGACTTAAAGTCGACGAAAATTAAAGAAAGTGGCAACCTTAACTCGTCGACTGGAGGGTTGGATAAAAGAGTGTGACTGGGATAGTGATGAGGAAATATGATATCAGTATATCATAAACGTATAATAAATTATACTAAAAATTCACTGACAGAGAGATACATAAACACACTAATGCATAGTCATATATACAAAAAACAGGCAAGATAGATACACATGTTATTTTAAAAAATAAACATATCTGGCTAGTGCATTTCACTTCCACAAATGGAAAGGGAGAATGGGAACAATAAACAAACATATGAAAGACTTTGTCCTAAATCTTTTTTCTTACATGTCCGGATATTTTTATTTAAATAAATGTTTATTTTATAGAATTATTGAAATTAATATTAAAATACCAAAATGTGTTTTTTTTTAATTTGCTGCACAGAAATTTTTAAACATTATAAATTTTAGTTGGAGTAAAGGAATCATTTTAGAATTTAAGTTATACCAATCGTATACTTTATTAAAGATTGTAATGAGCCCGACAATAATTGATAACCTAGAGTCACCACTGATATATATATATATATATATATATATATATATATATATATATATATATATATATATATATTATAAGAATGGCAATAAGAAAAACATTTTGCCTTGATACAGTCGGAAGACGAAACGCGAAACTAAGATTTTTTTTTCCTATTGTCAATCTTATACCAATTTGTCTTATCCACAGAATTGTTCTGGGAATTTTATTATATATATATATATATATATATATATATATATATATATATATATATATATATATATATATATATATAGGCAGCACATTTTCATTCAAGGTTTGGTTGAATAATTTAGACGTATTATGTCTCTTTTTATCCTTTCAAGTGGACGAATTAATTTCTTTGTGGCTGTAGAAAAAATTTTAATAAATATGTTGGTTTTACAACGACGACGTTAACGAGACTACTAACGTTTCACTTGAATGTGCATAGTTCAATCCCAGAACATTTAAAGGAACACTCATTTCCACATTCACAGTTTAGACAGATATTACTCGAAAACATATTAGTATTTGACAAAAATAATAATAAGCAAAAACTTAAAATTCTCGAAGCCCTTTATATAAGAGAACTGTAGTCCCAAATAAATAAAGTCAGCTATGAGTATAGCAACAAGGATTTTAAATGATTGTGGCAGTAAAACTTTTATGTGTGTGAAAGATATGATATAAGATTATATATCAGAATAATAATGGACCAGTGAATAACGTGGCAGAAAATTACGATGAGACCCGTTTCGTTCCGAGGACCTTCTACAGAAAAAAATACATCAAGACAAAATACAAGGCTATACACTTTTGGATCTCGCCGTTCACTTGTCCACACACACACACACACACACACACACACACACACACACATACATATATATATATATATATATATATATATATATATATATACACATTCACACACACACACACTTTTTAATATCAGCGTGAGGAGATTATCGCCGCGTGCGACATTGTAGGCAATTATCTTAAAACCATTACACAGTTTGATCCAAGCTATATATATAAGCAAAAATAATTAGAAGAAACTATTCAGAAACTATCAGTATTTATGAAACCATGAAATCACAAGACATCGTGAGCGAGAGTGTGAGCGTATGGGCCTAGTTCAACTATTAATCACGCGAGATTACGTGCTCTTTCCCATAAACTGTAACCGAAGTTTGCTCAGCAAACTTGCAGTATAAGCCATAGGTTGGTTCTGGAGGTTTTTAAAGAAATATGAATCTCCAACAGAAGGTGCGTGCAACGTGAATAATTCAACCACCCTAGTAGACTACATACAATAATTCAAATTTTATTTCTTGGATATAAGTATCGTTGTCATCCGCTAGATGTTTACGTTTATTTGTAGGAAATTACATTTTGTTAAGGGAATTTTATTTAGAGAGGTTATTAGTGAATGACTCTGGACTCTTCCATTACACAGTATATTATCGTAGCCTAAAGCTCAGGAACAGATTGTGCATTAGTATTAGTGTTACGAAATCCCAAGAGGGCTAAAGACTTACCATTTCATTAGATTATATACTACCCGCTTGAAAGTGTACACTCTACTCAGATTAAAATCGGCATCAGCCTACAGAGTACTGGTAGTTTATGTTCCGGCAATATATATATATATATATATATATATATATATATATATATATATAACATTATATACAACACTTACAAATTTATATATATATATATATATATATATATATATATATATATATATATATATATATATATATAATAAAATATAGATTTATGGTATTGTGTATTTATGGGTAAAGTTGCTCAATATCAGAGATAGACCATTTGTATGCTTAAATATAAAATTGAACACTCATGTCTATACCGAAGAGTATTTCCATGGCCTGAAATTTGCTTTCAAGCATAAACCCGAACGTTGCGGTTCAATGTTGAAAGAAGCATCCACTTGTATATATATATATATATATATATATATATATATATATATATATATATATATTACAATGAATCATTCATACAGAAAACAGATATAGAAGTTAATGCTAAAATGGCGTGAATACTTCTAACTTCTATAACTTCTATATCTGTTTTCTGTGTGAATGATTCATTGTAATATAAATTGAACTGCACCACATACTTGATATATATATATATATATATATATATATATATATATATATATATATATATATATATATATATATGCACAATCTGTTCCTGAGCTTTAGGCTACGATAATATACTGTGTAATGAAATAGGCCAGAGTCATTAACTAATAACCTCTCTAAATAAAATATATATATATATATATACATACATATATATATATATATATATATATATATATATATATATATATATATATATATATTAAGATTATGACATTTTTAAAAAATAATTAATTTCCTATATCATAATTCGATGAACTTTTGTTAAAATTCATGAAGAATTTAGTTTATTTTTTTAAATGTCACCCAAAACAATTTATTTTAAATCGTATATATGTATAGTAGTTTTATGAGTTTCTGAAGCCTTCTAAAACTTTCTGGAACGTTCTAGAACTTCCTGGAACCTTTTAGAACTCTATGGAACCTTCTAGAACTTGTTTTTGTTAATTTGTAAGTTTTTTTGTAATGTTATAGCTATAAACTTTTAAATTCGTTAACAAATTCATAAGTATTCTCTAATTACATCATTAGCAAATTGAAAAATGAATCCTCTGCTAGTTTGCAATTTTTGTTTATTTGTAAGCTTGCATTTTATACTGCAGATGTAAACTGTAAAAATACATAAGTACTATCCAATTGCATCATTAGCAAATTGGAAAATAAAGCTTCTGATATATTTTATTTTTAACTCTATAAGTTATTTGTCAAAAATCAATGACCTATATCGGCCACACTACTACCTCCTTAAGTAGATGTCTTACATGCAACTTTTCGAAGCAGTGTGCTATCAATAAAATTTATTATTTTCAGGTAACATAATCGTGCATTAGGTAGTAGTTGCTTATTAAATACTGTTCTCCCGCTATCAATCTTACATACTTCGCAATAGAGACGGCGTGTTAAAAGTGTTCTAAAAATAGAAGTGATATCCAGGTCAGCCGGGCGCGCATAGCACGTGACCGCTAAAATGCATAAAACTCCTGCCTGACGTACACCATACAGCAAAACTAATATGTAGAAGTCACACACAGAAATTCACCATTCAAACATCCTTGATAATGGCTATAAAACTAGCCGAAAGCGCTCGGAACAATTATATTTATGGAAAATTCTGAAAAACGGAAAAATGTTAGAATGCTGGAAAAATTCAATAGAAGATTAAGTAAATCTTCCTTGTCGGCCATTTCCTACGAAAGATCCTAGAAAGAAAGGTTGCTACCCAAATACACATCAATAAATATATATATATATATATATATATATATATATATTGCGTATATTTTGGCAGCAGTTTTCATTGAGACATGTTTTACTGAATAATTTAGACAAGTTTTGTCTACTTATTTTCAATTGGATCCTTTCATATTCACGGACAAGCTTTTTGGTAACATTATTAACGGAAGAGAGAAAATCGCCGTGTTGATACATATTTTTTATTCCGAGCACTTTCGATATAACACAATGTCATTATCATGATGTTGTTTATTTCGAGACAGATATTGTAGTGTTCATAATTTTCAAAGACATAATAATTGTGCTCATCTGAAAGTTAAATTTCAGCAAAAAGTTTGTCCGTGAATATGAAAGGAAAGGATCCAATTGAAAATAAGTAGACAAAACTTGTCTAAATTAGTCAATGAAACATGTCTCAGTATATATATATATATATATATATATATATATATATATATATATATATATATATATATATATTTCAGCATTCACACGCATATATTTATATATGCGCACGCGTGCGTGTGTCTGTGTGTGTGTGTGTGTTAAGGTGGCTGCTCATTCACTGCATGGGGATGGCC
This sequence comes from Acanthosepion esculentum, assembly GCA_964036315.1. Classification (NCBI taxonomy): domain Eukaryota; kingdom Metazoa; phylum Mollusca; class Cephalopoda; order Sepiida; family Sepiidae; genus Acanthosepion; species Acanthosepion esculentum. The sequence continues at coordinate 117,990,167 of OZ038476.1, read as the reverse complement.
ACAAACAGGTGTGGCTCTCCTCAGGAGACTCCGCAAATTCGATGGTAACTACACCATTGTGAACTGTCTACATCATACAACCTCGAACCAATTAAAATGAAATTAGTCAGCATATAAAAAAAAAATGCGTCTGCCACATACAATTCTAGTACGTCTGATGTTGAGATAAAGGTGAGATCGTTAACGCCTGTATAATATCATGATGATATCTTTCAAACATACGCAGATTTATCATTTCATCCCAAACAAGGCAATAAAGTCATGAAGGCGCAATGGGTGTGAAAATAACATGCGAAAAAGAACACTAATAAGGAGAGAGAGAGAGTAATTAAGAAAACAGAAGATGACGATTGATATTCTATTTAAATTTTTGTAGATCAAACTTGACTGGAAAGCAAGAAGCCGGAAGTTAAGTTTCACAAGCAAGAAGTGCGAGAGAAGAAACTATTAACATAGAAGTTGCGGTTACATTTCGTCATTTCAACTGTAAAATGTCGAAAACATGCCGCCAATCTGGTACAGCACTTAAATTCATAAAATATAGGTACCAAAGAGGAATGCTCAAAAGAACAATTACCATGTAAATATTTATAGAAAACCACAGGGAATCTACGTTATCGTGGTGCTAAATTCACTGAAGCAGATTCTTCTTTGGATTTTATTAAGATTTCTAAATACACAGCAGAAGCACCAGACTAGATGTGACAGAGATATTCAAAGCATGGACGAATGGTAGACTTATAAATATGTAAGATAAATTCTGCGACAAAACTTGTCTAGCAAGCCACAGTGAACTCACTTTCCTACTAGCAGACATAGCAACTAATTCAATATAATCTTTCCACTTCATGTCAACCGGAAAACATTTGTTCGAGAAGTGGAGGTTAGTAAAAGCCATGCTGATGGAAGGCAGACTATTACTATATATATATATATATATATATATATATATATATATATATATATATATATATATATATATATATATATATATATATATATATATATATATATTGTATGTGTGTCTTTCTGTGTCAGTTCGACTGTCGAGGCAAATTTCATCAAAGCGGACTGTAAAATTGATAACGTTAGGTGCGTCCTTTTCACGTCTCCATTTAAATGGCAACAAGAACCATTTAAAGTATATTTTTAAAATAAATTCAGACATTTGGGGTTTAAATAGAAATTTAGACATACTCGATAAATACAGTTTCCACAAAAAGTCATCGGCAAGCCTTCCGCAAACCTATTCGTGGCAAACAACTAGCCCAAAACTATAAGATTTCATCAATAATATAACACATGCGCCCCAACTCCAAAGTCTAAATTAATTTTATTTCTTGTTTTGTGTTTGGAAATTCTGATTTTGAATAACTTTTCTCCGCATTTTCTATTGGGTTTAATAGCCTAATAATATGCAATAAATATTATTATTATTATTATTATTTATTTCCTTTGATATCTGCCGTTTACACATTTCTTTCCGGGTCCCGCCCAGGGACCTAAGGTTAGAAATGGTATCATGACACTTTCCACTGCAAAAAAAAAATTACATTGATAAACCCCTTCGTAAAGTATGGGGTATACTTGTCAGAATAATTTTTTGTACTTCTTTGAGACATGGATTATTATTATTAAGATTATTATTATTATTATTATTATTATTATAGTAGTTATTGTTTTTTATCTCAAAGTTCTTTCATCAGCTTACTGTATCTACACACACACATATACATATATCTACACACATATATATACACACACAGATATATATATATATATATATATATATATATATATATATATATATATATATACATACACACACACGGACATATATATATATATATATATATATATATATATATATATATATATATATATATATATATATATATATACGCACGCACTTACACACTCACACATAATAAAGTTTTTTTTTATCTAGTTGAGATATGAAGGCACAATAAACGCTTTGGAAAGATTTTCGGTTACTCCTAAAACCTTCGTCAATATTTATTATTATTGTTGTTAAAATTATTTTGTTTAACTCTTAAATTTCTTTCATCAGCCTACTGTATCTACACACACACACACATATATATCTATACACACACGCACACATATATATATATATATATATACACACATACATACATATATATACATATATATATACACACAAATATATATAGACGTATATACAGACACACACACACACACATATATATACACACGTATGCACACACATAATAAATTTTGATTTTTTTTCATCTAATTGAGATATGGGGACACAATAAACGATATGGAAAGATTTTCGGTTGCTCCTGAACCCATCGTTAATATTTTCATACTGAATATTAGTTTTTGAACCCTTTATGCAGAAAATGATCCGAGATATAAAAGAAACACGTTATTCATATAGCTTCGCATACATGTTGTTCTCATATACTTTTGGATGCCGTTGGATAGATATTCTCCAAACTCAAATGTACTACGGACATATGCTGCTATCTGATGTGGACCCGAAGTAGGGGCCACGGAAGGAAAATACGGAACACGGGTTAGAGGTAAGAAAGGTATATTAAACAGAAAAGTTACAAAGAATAGTGTAAGAGTAAGCAGAGCGTATCGTATGCGGCTGTGCATTATTGGTGCTACGATATTTAACAACCCCCACCACACGGATCGAATGTGGCACAAGGCCGGTTTAACGTGGGCTTACCGAGCCCGTAGGCTCGGCCAAAAATATGCCCATTTACAACTCGTATATACGAGTTTAGGGACTGCCTACCTCCCCGGACGAAACCCTGCCCTGTGGCAAAGCCTCGTCCGAGTTGCTCTCTGCCAAACAGAGAGTTCGACAGCAGAGCACCATTTCTGGTGCTACTCCCATGATACTACCATTCACATAATAATATAATACTGGGAGAGTCCATGATGTAGGAAAGTATCGGTCTCACAACACTATCCATTGTGATTATTTACTCTAATGCCTCCCTAAAAATATGAAAAAGACGGTGGAAATTAGAAACTAATATAAGTTTTCTTTTATTCATTATCAAATTCCCCACATTTTGTAATATGCCTTGTACACGGAGGTATGAATTTCGTCCATTTTGAATACAAATCCGAGGACTGCAATTAAACAAATCTATAAATATAAATGGCAATTTCTGTCTTTGTCTGAATCAATTAATACAGCTTAATCTTTCTTTGAATACTCATGGTATGTTTACACTACAAAAAACTTAATTCGTTTACATTGCAAAATATTAATTCGTTTCAAATTTCGCCATGTGTATCATTAAATTAGCCAGGTTCGAATTTGTTAAATACAAAGAAATTGTCTCGATCCATTCGGTCCATTCGGTCATTTGAACGGAAAATAACATTCAAATTGAGCTTATTTGCGAAAGAAACTTTACCTAGGCTCATATTACGACCTACGCTTAAAAAGGTATATTGTGATTGTACTTTTTTTTTGTTGCCTGTGGGATAACAACCTGTTTGAAGCACATTTTCGGGCTATATACTGTCTGTGTAAAAAGTATCTAGTTGTGGAAATAGACATCCTTCTTTAAAAATCCTAACTTCCTTACTCCGCATGAGCCACGTACCTTTGCCCTTTAAGTTTTACTTTTAATTACGGCAGTTTGGTATCGCCACTAATTCGCCGAAAATACTGCATAGCATGATAAAAGAAGGCCCATAACTTAATAAAAATGAAGTTTTATGCTCAGAGTTTTTATGATATTATTAAGAGGAAAGACCAATTACTATTTTATTAAATTTTTGCATCCTTTCTAGCACGTTTGAAATTTTGATTAAAAATGTTGATTTTTTTACGTTAGCGGTCTACACAATATTTACCATTAGCGTTTTAGCACCGTTTTTAAAATGTAAAACACACTGATTTGAAAATTCTTGTAAAAATCAAATAATTATTGAATTTTAATAAAAATTTCAGAACTTATTTACAAATGAATAAAATTATTTTAGACAAGATTTTTGTTTTAGAAAGTTATAGGAAACATATTTTATCACATTTGTTACCCACTCACTTACTTAATTTTATGGAAATTCGACGTCATGCATTTTATATATATATATATTATATAAAGGCAGAAGAATATAAATCATCGATTTATTTGTAAAATCGAATCACACTGTAACCCAAAATTCATCTCGGAATTGTAACATACAAAACCCAATAAAACTAAGACATTATTTAATTAGCAAAGCTTTCAATGGCGTTTATGATTAATATATTTTAAGGACAAAAATTTGAAGACAAAATATTTTTACATTGAAAAGTGCATTTTTACAAGAATTGTTTTCTTTTTTTTTAATTTTAATTACAAAATGTCATAAAGATGTTAAATATGTTAAAAATTATGTTTCAATCTGTGCAGTTTAAGGGGATGCTGTTATTAAGTAGATCTATCTTTACAGATCATAAATTTAAAGCTTATTACAATCCGTGACAGACATGTATTTTAAAAAATAATTTTATACTCTTTATGAGTCAGCATAAAAACTTTTTTTTCCAAATATGTAGATGATCGTAAGTGATCTTAATGTCACGTGTTTTAAGAGTTGGTTCTTCTATCGGCAATAAACAGCCGTCAGAAAATATTAGTTTTCCTACTACGAACATGTGTTGAATTCTCTGACTGACTTTGACCATAATTGTCGCATTTTCAAAAGTTTTATTTTTGTTACATCCTGTTTCAATAAATACTTTAATTTGTTTTGTTTTTTAATATAATTAATTTATTGTTTTTCAGTGAGAGACATACTGCAATTATTAATTATTTTCTTTTTTAAGTTTCAGTTCTAGGGACGGAAACAAAACAATTAATATTAAAAATAAGGAAAATTAAAAATTAACACATTAAAAAATAACATTTCATAAAAATGAGGGAGGTACGTATAATTATTAGGTACCTATAATTATTAGGCACCTATAATTATTAGGTACCTATAATTATTAGGTACCTATCTTATTTATGAAAGTTTATGGTATTATTTTTAACTTTTATATTATTTCAATTGTGAGATTTTTTGATAAGTGAGTTATAAAAATTAATAATAAATAAAAATCATAGCATAAAATTTCATAAGAGATGTACGTAAAAATTAGATACCTCTCTTGCGAAATTTTCTCTCTCTCTCTCTCTCTCTCTCTCTCTCTCTCTCTCACACACACACACACACAGTTATGAAATTTTAAATTATTATATTGTTAGTATTGTAAATTTTATTTTTTCAGAAATCATCTTCAAGCGTAAGAAAAAAAGTCAGTATAATATAAGATTGCTGAAAGTATTAATTTTTAAAACACCCCTATCAACAGGAGTGCTTCTTTCTGCGTCTGCTGCTGAACACTGTCAGAAGTCTTACATCATTCACAGACCTACGAAAATATATTAGCGAAGTCTGTACGGCCTAAAGTGACGCCTACGCCAAAAATGGACTACTTGAGGACGATGCCCACTGGGATAAGAAACTAGGGGGAGGCAGCAATCAAAAGAGTACCAAGTCAACTGGCCAGCTATTTTCCATCATGTTGATGACATGTGGCTTGGTTAAGCCTCTCACAGCTTTTGGTTACCCACAAAACCAGCATGACAGAGGGCATCCTACGAAGGATTCAAATGCAAAACTCATCGGAAATTGTCTCGTTAAATGATGCCGTCTAAAATGAGTCATTAGTTGATCTGGACACCTGAGTGCAAGCTATGGGAAGCCAAGGCTTTGCCACATTTGGCCTACCTCAACTTAAGCAGGCAGCAAACAATTTAGCAATTGAGTACATGAGAGAGATCAGCTATGACATCGAGGAAATGACGGCGTATATAGCTGATAACGAACACAAACTGATGGAGGACCAACTGGTTTTTAACACGATTATTTCGATCGTTGAATGTAAAAGAGAAAATCTATTATTCTTCGATGCCCAACGTGGAACTGGCGAATTGTACATTTATTTTCACACTAGCGCTGTTAGAGCTATATTCTCTGAGACCGCACAAAAACCCTTTTCAGTGCTACTTACTTTGAATTGTTACTTTCGGATAACCGATTTGCATGTTATTACGCAAGTCGCTTTACAATTTTGGTATTCGTAACTTATTGGTATTCCTTCCAAAAATTCTAGGGGCGGCGCTTGAGTATTCCCTATGAACGCGCAAAAGCCCTTTTCAGTGCTACTAACTTTGAATTGTTCCTTTCGGATAACCGATTTGCCTGTTATTACGTAAGTAGATTTACCATTTTGGTATTAATAACTTATTGGGATTTCGTCCAAAAATCCTAGGAGCGGCGGTTGGGTATTCTCTGTGAAAGCACAAAAACCCTTTTCAGGGCTATTTAATTTCGGATAAACGATTTGCCTGTTATTGCGTAAGTCGCTTTTCGATTTTGATATTAATAACTTATTGGTATTTCCTCCAGATATCTTAGTGGCGGCGGTTGGGTATTCTCTACGAAAACGCAAAAGCCTTTTTCAGTGCTAATTACTTTGAATTGTTACTTTCGGATAACCGATTTACCTGTTATTACGCGAGTCGCTTTACGATTTTGGTATTAATTACTTATTGGTATTTCCTCCAAAAATCTTAGCGGCAGCGGTTGGGAAGCCTGTGAACGCACAAAAACCCTTTTCAGTGATACTTACATTGAATTCTTACTTCCTGATAACCGAAGGAAGCATATGAAAACGCGAACTGGAAATAACATCCGCGTACGTCAGTTACTAATTAGTAATTGTGTCGTTTTTGTATATTTATAGCTGAACATGGTACAGGGCCAGATGATGAAAGCACTCAGTGAGTATCTAACTCTCTTTCATTGTCAACAATTTAATAGCTTACCACTCTAACCGCTGACGACAAAACGTTCAGTCTAATGTCGTTGTGTTTATTTATTAAACATTGATTTACACAAGGCGATACATGATGAGCATCCAGTCAGGATCGAACTCATTATATTATTGATATTATTGATGTATAACCACATCGCTGATGATTTCTTGTTTTGTTTTTGTTTTTAAATTGATGCTGAATTTAACATACTTTTTGTTCTTTTATTTTTGGACTAGCTATGTGTCGAATTTTATTTACGAATTGAAATATCGTTTTATGGGATGAACAACTGTTTTTGCGTTTTTGTTTTTTTTTACTTTTTTGTTCACACTGTAAAACTATACACCATTTTAATGCCTGCTCAAAGAGCCAAAATGCACCAGGGTAAATGGAGCGTGTGAAGTGAGGTGTATTAGAAGAATAATCATTAAATCATGAGAGTCGACGCCATAAGTCAGCTCAAAGTAGACACGATAGCTTTTGAGATAAGCCTCAATCATTTGCCAGATCCTTCCGGCTCATCGATTTTTTACCGAACGGATAACACATGCAGAATTTCTCACAGGAAGTAAGTTTCAGATATGTCGCTTAAAGTCGTCAGAGTTTGGAACATTGGCTCATGCTGAAATACAAACCAAATTTTAGTCCAGGAACTGAATTAAAAATTTTGATCAGCGTGAGAAAAAAATGTAGTTAGTTTTCTAAATAACTTTCTTTTTGATTTTTGTCTCTATAATTTTTCTTCTCTATTAGTTTAATTGTTTGCCGTAAGTTTATATATTACATTACTAATTAAAACCTTGTTTTTAAGTGGGTCTTATCTGTTATTCCTCCAATTGAACAAAATATTATTATTATGGTTATTATTATTATTATTATTATTATTATTATTATTATTATTATTATTATGTTAATGTTCTCGTTGTGTTAGTTATATTTGTATAGTTTTCCTTTCAACAGTACCTAATTGTAATATTATATATATATATATATATATATATTAAAAAGAGGAGAGAAACCGCAAATGTTTATGGTTGTAAAGTGTATTTTTTTTAATATATCAAATACAATAAAATATATATTTTAAATAAATCCACATTACAACCAAAAATGTTTGCGGTTTCTGTCTTCTTTTTAAAATATACACTTTTCTCTTGATGGAACAACTATAACCTCTTCCCTATATATGCATATATATATGTATATCTATCTATCTATCTATCTATCTATCTATCTATCTATATCTATATATATATATATATATATATATATATATATATATATATATACATATATATATATATATATATACATATATATATATATATACATATATATATATATATATATATATATATATATATATATATATATATATATATACAAAAATGTGATGAAAAGTTCTCAGCCCGAAATCATTTTCAAAATGATATATATATGACAGTCGTTTGTGTGTCATTTTAAGTTAATTATAATTGCTTGTAAAACATGGACAATATAATAATCGCAATATAAGGCATTAATATGAACAAAATAACATCACAAAAATACCCCCCCCACCAACTGCAACGACCATCATGACTACGATGTACTGGCTGTATTCCAGACTTCAAAATATATCTACACTTCAGCAACATACACATCAATTTTATAGCACTTATACACCACTTACAACAACACAACCAAAATCACTGAAAACGGCTATTAGAATTAGCCGAAATGTCTTGGGACCTACAATCATTTGGACAATTTCTGCGCGAATTAAGTAAACAAAAGTTCTCTAGCTCGCATACAAGAAAAACAATAACAAATACGCACACACACACACACACACACAGACATATATATATACATATAGAGAGAGAGAGAGAGAAATATTGATATTATTGTTGCGTTGACGGGTTCAACCATTTCCTTTTAATTTCTTGATACAGTTGTATACGTTGGCTTTGGAGATACAATAGCGTTTTCTAAATTGTTCTAGTTGCTAAGGATATTTTGTTTTGTTGTTAATAGTTACTTTGTTTTTAATAAATTCATTTCGTTTTTGACTTGAAAAAGTCTACATTGCACGAAACGCGTCGGCTAATAATACAGTTTTTCCATTGCCTTTTACCTTTATACATATTGTCTTTTTCTACAGGTTAGCTCTGAGAAATTTTTCACACACACACACACACACACACATATATATATATATATATATATATATATATATATATATATATATATATATATATATATATATATACATGAACGAATAAAGTATATGACTAAACTGATTGATTAGTTTTTGCAGGTTATTTAATGCCAGCAAATATTTTTAGACTGTAAGAATTGAGGTGGATAATAATGATTTACTGATACAAATCCTACTAATTAACCCATAAGTAGGGATAGAAGATTTAAAGTCATACCGTTATCAATGGTATTTGAGCGTAAATGAAAATAACGAACTTGACTGGATTCTTTTTATTTCAAATTCCGACCCATTATCCGTTACACCACCCGCACATGCAAGCTTACAGCACCTGGTATTCCCACGCGATCACCCATCCAGGTACTGACCAGGTTCGATTTCGATGATCGTACGTGAACCGGTGTTTCGACGTGATAATCGTAAGCCTGTATGTGTAATGTTGGATGACAAACCGACAGAATTGTAAATATAATATATAAAACAAATTTATTTTATTTTATTTTGTCTTGTCTCATTGATTACCATCAGATTTTATCAGCTGTTTGTTTTTCCATTGTTTAACACGTCCTTCATTGTTTAATTTAGTAGCAAAAAGGGGACGAATTGGAATAGTATATTTTCGTATATTAAACCGAGTAGACTCGTAAATTAAAGTGTTTTCAATGCATTGAGTAAATTATATTGACTTTTTATTAAAAAGGCGTTTTCCAACTCAAAATTGTTCCATCGAAGTATTCAGTGGCACACAAATGTGTTTTGTTTTATTATATTTTGTTTAATTACGTCTCATGATTATACATTGTTTTCTTTAAGAATGGGTATTACGTTTCGCTGTTATGCTTTAATGGAGAGCATCGATAACATTCTAATTGTAATCTGCCTACTTTTGATGTAAAATTAGCTCTATTAAAAAACAAAATGAGTCGACCGTAGTCGGGATCATCGAGTCAATGCGAACAATCCTTTCCTTAGCCGCATCGTGTGTGCTTCACCAAGGCTATATACTGTTGGAGTTTTTGGGTACCTTGGTGTACTAGTGAGCCAGCCAAAATGAGCTAACTCATTTTATAGTTCACCAATAGAAGAGTTAACCAATCAGAAGGCTCAAAATATATGTGTATAAAGGCGGCCATGTTTTTTCCGGAATATTCACTGCCAGCCTTTGATATTGAAGACTGAAGAATTACGGAACAGCTGCTTGTGGTATTGGCGATATAGTCAGATTCATTAGAGTGTGTGACTCGTGAGTGTTAATCTTTAACGTTGTTTCATTGAACAGATTACGTACTGCGCTGGATTCTATATTCATAGACTATGGTGAACATGGTCAACATATACAGTTCTGAATTCGGAGTTTTCCTTCTCCTAGACCGGTTACCACGAAAGGCTATAGAACCCAGTCATTTACTCATAGCTTGGGGGAGAAGAGTTGGTTTCATACCTTTCACAAAGTTAGTAAATGTAATAAACTTGAGTGGAATTCGATTCTCTGATTCCTCAATCCGAGTCGCAACTCATTACTTTATTGCGCTGGTTACATTTTTATTGTTCTTGTAGCATTTGTGATAATCGTTCTGCACTTCTTCCACCTTAAATAATAATGGAGATTTTAGATTTTAGGTGGTATAATGTACTTACGTTTTTTGTGTTGTCATTCGCACTGGCTTCATCTTTCTTTATTTTGTACGATGTTGTACGCTTTTCTTTTGGCATTGTATCTTAAATAACTGGCATAGTGGAGAATTTAAAAATTTTTTCAATATATATTTCTTTATCAGGTATTCATAGCTGCAATTTCTAAATAAAACCTAACATTATTTCAGATTTTATAATATTGTAAGGTGAGAAAAAATTTACTAAGGTCGTTTTTATTTTTCGTCTTCGGTAAAAACGTGAAGTGAAAGAGATTTTCAGCGTTCATATGATGTGGTGAAAGGAACGATTTTAGAAGGTGTGGGCTAGTGAATGCGATAAACTAAAGTTAGAACATAGAAAACGAACAATTTCCTTAGAGGATTATTTTGACTTGTCTTTTTTTATTGTGTATTTTATTGTCTTTTCTTATGGTATTTTTCTCAACAAAAATGTTGTATTTTTTATTTCAAATTAATTGTTGTGGTTTTTTATCACGTCTACTCAGACCCTCAGTCTATAACCATTAAAAGATTAAACTTAATCATCTTCCAGCCATCGTGATCTTGGAGATCAATCTCTAGAAAAGCCATTATGGAAAAACTGTCTTTCCAAAGTAAAATTCATGTCCGTTTGCGTTTTACTGAGAACTTAATTTCCATTTCTGATCCACACTGTAATGATCATAAAGTGGTGGTCTGAGTAGTTGCGATAAAAAGCAACTAAAACTAAGACAAAAAAATACTAAAATTGGTTAAAAAGACAGACATCAATATACTAATGAAAACCTAATAATGTTTTATCATATAAAAAATTCAAGATATCATTCTTGATATTTTGTTACTACAATAGTGTTTAATCTGATCCATTTTCTGTCTTTAAGCCGATCAAAATATTCCAAAATGGACACCCATTGTTATCAACAGGAAGGGAAATCATGAATTCTTTTGTAATAGAATACCATGAGTTTCTAACTGAAGAAGTTTAACAGTATAATTCTACCATCATTTGGTATTTTTGGAGATCTCATTCTTTAAAGATTTCTTAGAAATGATTTAAAAATATCTCACTGGAATTTTCCGAAGTTTTTATAATACTATTGGACTCTACTTTGAGTAATAAGAATGTATAATTACTCCCCAAGCTTAACCAAACAATCGAGATGAAATGGATCATAAACGAAAATGATATTTTCATCATTAATTACTCATAACTAAGGATCGGAAGCTCACGAAGGATTGAAATTAAGTTCAAATATTTGGATTATTCCAGGATCATTTTCCAGCATATTCAAGATGATCTTCGCCTTCTCTAACCTTCTAAGTTTCTGTCCTGGACTAACAAGGTGTCTAACGCGTTTCACGTACGATTTCAATTTCAAGCCATTTTTTCACTGCTTTTTCACATACCAAAAGTCTTATGCGTTGAGCTGGATCTTTACTAATTGATCTCTTTAGCTCTAAGTTGAAATGATGATCCCTTTTCCTGTTGTGACCTCCTGGACCAGTTTTCCTCTCTACTGTTCCTTCTTTTTTTAAACTTATTCACCGTTCTCTTGATGGTTCTTGAATGGATTTTGAATATGGAAGCCAGATTATGAATGTTCGTACCATTACTGGAGGTCTGAATGATCTTTTTTCTCTCAGCATTTCTTATTTGGGAATACAGGGGGGGGGGCTGACACAAAACAGTTCTAACCTGTTCTATTTCTAGCTGAATAACTCAAGGGATTTTTCAGAGATTATTACGAAAAATGGTATCAAGATGGCTAAATATCTTATCTGAAAAGCTGGGAAAAATTCAATTTAATGGATTTTTAGATATTAAACGTTTTCGGGTATGGAAAATTATGCTGTTGCATGATTTGAACAATGTTACACCCGGTATAAAATTCAAGTCCGGAACAATGATATTAGAGAAAGAAAAATACTTCAGAGATGGGTCAAATGCATCTTAGAATTCTTTCACGGCGAAGGACATCCCGCAATGTAAATATTAAAATCTAAAGTGAAATCAAAATTAGCCAAATTGAATAGCAGGTGCAGACGGAATTATAATTGAGATGCTATCAGCCTTAGATGATTTCAGCATTGACAAGGTTATAGATATAATAAATGAAATATACGACAGTGGTGATATACCGGAAGACTAAAGTAGATCCATTTTCACAGCACTGCCTAAGAAGCCAGGTGCAAACGAATGTGAACTCCATCGGGCAATCAGTCTAATGAGCCACTGTGACAAAACGTATCATCTGATGAATAGAACGCGCAGCAGAATCAGAATGGGATATTTATTCTCAGAATGATATCAAAAAGAGCAATACAAATGCCAAGGGAGGTGTACCTGTGTTTTATGGGTGATGTAAAAGCGTTTGATAAAGTATGTCACAAAGAGCTTGACATCTTTGGGAAGGATATTAGAATAATCAAGAACCGATACTGGCAGCAAACCGCCTGCGGACGGATAGAAAATTAGTTCAGTAAATATACTAAAAAAAAGGAAGTGGTGTAAGACAAGGATGTGCCTTCTCACCTGACTTATTGAACCTATACAGTGAGGCGACTCTCAAAGAGACAATCTTAACAACATAGGATATGCAGTTGACACAGTGTTAATAGCAGATACAGAAAGGAAATCATAATATCGGCCTTTGTATGTGGCAGTGAATGGTGGACAGTCTCCTCACGGACGAAGAAGAGATTTTTCCTTTAGTAGTATTTTTTAGAAAATAAATAAATAAATATTTAATAATAATTAACAATTATTTAATCATAATTTTTTAAAATTATCACGTATTAGACTTTCATCTATTTAATTTTCGTCCCCTTTTTATTAAAGAAACTAATTCAATGCCATTGGATTTAAATTGGAAATGCTATTATAACAAAACTTATCCGATTTAAGTTGAATAGGGCGCGCAGCAGAATCAGGCCTGAAATAGAAAAAGAACAGTTTGGATTCGTTAAAGACACTGTAACAAGGAATGTGATATTTATGCTCAGAATGATATCAGAAAGCGCAATACAAATGCAACATGATTATAGACGCCTTTAAGTACGACACAAGGAAATGTTGAAACTACTATATAATGTTGACCTATTTGGAAATGGTATTATAATAATGCAGAACTTATACTGGCAGGAAACCCATTGCATACGGATTTTTTTTTAAGCTTATCACCCCAGGTAAGGCTGGAAGCCACTAGCACGCAAGGGGTTAAAGAAGGGTTGGAGGAAGAGCAGATAGGAGTGGTAAAGGAGAGGATGTGGAGAAAGATAGTGGATCGATCAAGGCAAGGGGGTTACAGAAGATTTGGAGTGAGAGCAGATAGGAATGAAAGGTGAAAGAATGTGGAGAAGGGAAGTGGGTAGATCAAGGCAACTGGAGATGTCGATTGACGTTACACTTAAATAGTTGGAGATTGTATTTGTCAGGGAAACAGGAATAAGGAAAGGAGTTCCACAGGGGAGATGTGCGAGACATGAAGCTATTGGAGTAGAAGAGACGTCTACATCTAACAGTTTCAACGGTGAAAGGGTGGGAACGGGATGCCAGCCTCGTAGGACGTTTAAATTCATGAGGCCTAGGAACCAGCGAAAGCAGCTCATCGGAGCAATTACCGTGAAAGTATTTGTAAAAAAGACAGAGCGAGGCAACGTCGCGTCTGTGAGAGAGCGACTGCAGACGAGATGACAGATCAGGGCCAATTACATTGCATATCCGTCTCTGGATCTTATCAAGAACTCTGAGGCAAACAGCAGGGGCTCCAGACCATATATGGCAGCAATACACCATGCAAGGGCGAATGGCCGATTTATAGATTTGGAGGATCGATTCCAGGGAGAAAAATTTCCTGGCTTGGAAGCCAACTTTACTTGCGGTGATAGAAAAATTAATTCAATAAATATATAAAAATAGAAAGGAATGTAAAACAAGCATGTGTTTTCCCACTGGACTTATTCAACCTATACAGTGAGGAGATTATGAGAAAATAAGAAATCATATCAGAATTTATTATTGGCGGACACAATCTTAAGAACGTAAGATATGCAGATGGCATAGTGTTGATAGCAGGCACAAAAAAGGAAACTACAAGAACCCTTACAGAAGGTAGTGAAAAAAAGCGAGAAGAAAGGACTAAACATCAATTGCAAGAAGTCATAATACATGGTTGTTAGCAAAAGGAACAGCCCAACATGGAAATTACAACTTGAACATACCAATATCAAACAATTAGAACAATTTAAATATCTGGGAAGTGTTTTAACAGAAGACGGAAAGTGCGACACTGAAATCCGAAGGCTCTTTGGGATAGCGAAAGATGCTTTCCAAAAGCTAAGCAAAGTATTAAGACACGGAAAAATTTCACCAAAAACAAAAAATATAGTCCCGAACTGTTACGTAATAACAGCCCTTCTATATGGCAGTAAATGCTGGACAATACCCTTACAAATGAAGAAGCGACTTGAAGCAACACAAATGTCGTTCTACAGAAGGATGCTGAGAAAATCATGGACCAAACATGTGAGCAACCTCGAAGTTTTGAGAAGTCTATCTATCTATCTATAAGTCTATCTATCTATCTATCTATCTATCTATCTATATATATATATATATATATATATATATATATATATATATATATATATATATATATATATATATTCATTTAATTTTCTTTTTGCACAGGGATACTTTCCAGAGACTCCCGTGTAAAAAATATACAGTTTACATATGAAAATTAGAGATAGGTTCCATCCAAATATATTTAGTAAAAAAATGTTAATTTTCATATACAAATATATATTCAGTTGAGTTCCACCACGGAATATGTGAGCGGGCGGCTCTATATTGAGTCTGATTTGCTACCTCTTCATCACCGAGGCCCGTTGGAACAGTTGGTATGGTGTTTGCTTGACAACCTAACTGTCAGGGTTTCAATTCTCGGTAGTGGATGCGCACTGCTGATGAATCCCAAATATAGGACGAAACGACCGTCCAGTGCTTTCTACATTCTGTTGAGGTTTCTTTCAAACTCAATGAATTACTTAATTATATATATATATATATATATATATATATATATATATATACACACACACCAAAGTATAGGATTGGTGTATACGGAATAAATTCCAGTAACCAAAAAATAATATTCTTAAAAGAGTGCTCAATACAGAGTATAGCAAATATAATTTATTCGAAAATATGTTCTAAAATCACTACAAAAATAGCCGTTTTGTTTCAACACTACTGGTGTCTTATCAAGTGATGGTGTTGAATGTATTTTTGTAGTTATTTTCTAACATATGTTATAATTTTCGAATATATATATATATATATATATATATATATATATATATATATATATATATATATATATGTATATTGTAAATTATAATTGATCGATGTTACATAATCGTTTACTTGTCACTTACAATAAATTCGGTGCTCATACAAGGACAGATGTTTAAACCGTATTAAAGTAAAAAAAATATTGCCAAAAAATAATCGGTGTTATTTCAAAACCATGCAAAATGAATACGTGCAAAATGAGAAATGAGTCTCTCTCTCTCTCGCTCTCTCACTCTCTCCCTATATATATATATATATATATATATATATATATATATATATATATATATATATATATATATGGGTAAATAGCAGGGCAGACTGGGTTCTATAGCCTTGCATTGCAACTAGACTAGGAGAATAACAACTCTGAATCCAAAACCTGCGGAGGATCTTTTGGGAACCTTGTCGCAATTAGTTCACCAGGTCTGTGGATTCGGCCCTTCAAAAAGTATCCTAGTGCCCACAAAACGTCCCCGCATTTAATTGCTAACGTCATAATCTTTTATCTTTATATAATGCGCCATATACATTTCTTCTTACTATATACGCTACGAGTGTTTGTGGAATCGTATTTGCTTTTTAAACAGTATATTTTCGTCTACCCGGGTTTTGTCAATAGTCTTTAAAAGTGAGTGTTGAGACTGTACTGTGGTACGTATGATTAAAATTGTAGAAGAAAGAAATAATTACCTATACGTATATCTACGTTTTTTATGCAAGAATTTACATTCTAGCATATTCTTAACAAACACTTAATTCAGTTGCGAATACCAAATATCAATCTCGAAGGCCGAACATTTTATGTTGAATATTTGATATCAAAATTCAGTTAATAAATGCATGAGGTGAGATATCTATTGATTTCGCCTCAGATATAGCTGAGATACGAAACGTACAAGCTTTATTCACACCTCTGCCTCATCAACAATTATTCTAAGGTCTTATTACTGACATGTCACGGCGTTTAAAAGAGACAAGTCGATAAGTGAGCAAACTGCTTTGCCATACATATTTAACTATTGAATACCGAGCAACAAAAGATGTTATATCCATTATCAGTCTTGACGAAGTTCCCAATGAGGCTTTAACGCATTATAAACTTTAACAATGAGTGTGTTTTTCTAACTCTATGGAATCAGTCTTAGATGATAATGATGATGATGATTACGGTGATGGCGACGATGGAACGGTAAAGAGGAAATAAAGCTCGCTGGAAAGGTGGTAGCGTAGAAGCAGACGCCGCACCACCACAAAAAGAGAGAGAGAGAGAGAAAGAGAGAATTGGAAGGTAAGTGAGTGGATTGGTGGGTGAGAGAAGTTGAGGCAGTAAGAGGCTGAGATACAAGCGACGTGAGGCGGGCTGTGGGCGGGTTGCGAGAGAGTGTGTGGGCAAGGAGTATCCGAGCGAGGCGAACAACACTGAAGGCGAAAACTAGAGTAATTATATTTCCGCCATTTCAGATTTCTATCAGTGGCTGACAGCGCGACAGAGACTCGTTATTATTACCCATATACCAGGTTACCTTGCACTGTCATCACAGATGCACAAAAACAGAGGCGAGAAACACACACACACACACACACACACACACACACACACACACACACACACACACACATAAATATAGAGAGAAAAGGCTGCCGAGAAAATATACATACACAGATATATTCACACACACACACACACACACACACACACATATATACATATATATATATATATATATATATATATATATATATATTTAAACATGTGTGTGCGTACACCCACTATTCCTTATAAATACATGTGTGCCTATATATTTCCACATGAACAGAATCGTTCAGATGTATTTGTGTTTGCATATATATATATATATATATATATATATATTT
>OZ038476.1:117947230-117969730 GCA_964036315.1 Acanthosepion esculentum | reverse complement strand
TTGCTCCCTATAATGCTCCACTGACTAACGATAATCCAACTCACATGACCTGATGATAACGTTCAAGCATGAAACAGATTGTTGTCCCTCGGTGTTGACATCAGTGTCAACAATTCTTATATATGTATGTTTATGCATATATACTAACTTGAAATAAAATTGCGACCTCCTGGATATCTGCATTAGTTTACGCAAAATAAAACCTACGGTAAATATAGCTGAATACTGGTAAAATTCGTGCAAAGTCTCCAAAATAATTGTGTAACAAAAGTACGCAAACGTCATATTAATACATTAGTTTGTCATTTTAAATATTTCTTGCTAAATAAATCAGTTAGTCTCATCGTGTCTTATAAATGATCAATGGGAGACAAGACTGGGGATCGTGACGGCCAAGGAAGTTGTCGGACATGTTGAGTAGCAAGGTGAGCATACTAGCGAGCAATATTCTGCTAGAATAGAACTTCGCGTTCCTGTTTGAATGAATGACAGGAAAACGGTATGGACGATGATATGGACACACATGGCACTGTTCAACATTCTCATCACAAATACCAAAAGCGAGCATTTTAACAGCTCAAACGGTGATTTCAGGAAGATGTCGCTCCCCAGACACGGAAACGGCCAAGAAGGCAGAATCTGCTTTCAACAAAGCACACGAAAGAGCAACATTTAATCCTCTGTTTGAGCCTAGAGAATTGAAGCGTTGTTTTAAGTATCTAGTGACTTATTAATTATGAGTTCCATCCATGGATCAAGTAAGGATAATCTTAGCTGTTTTCTTAGAAACATTCGGCATTCATTGACCGAACAGCCAGTGCAACTTTCGTTTGAAATTTATAAAATATTTCTACTAAAACAATTTTTCAGAAAACAGGTTTCTCAAGTCCAGTATCTGTTATCGCTCTTTCTTGTACTGATGGGCGTGTCCTTCCTAACCTTTTATTGGAAGTAGTGTGGAACAACAACATCGTGATTATATCCTTATTCTCTCTTCAGCTTACATATGCCATCCATTTCATCTGTTGCTGCTGTTGAAAGTCCTCGAGGGATTTTTTTGTTGTTATATGGCGCAGGTCTTTGTTTCTGATCCTGTAACGCCAGTCCACGAGGTTTGTTTTCATCTACAGGCTTTATTCGCTCGAAGACATTTTTAATCATTGATCTTGGAAAGCGATTGTCTACAGTTCAGTTGATAGTTTAGATATCTCTGAACGGGTTTGGCGCCATGCATGGCATCCATATGAAAGTCGCGGTCTGACGAGGCTATTTAAGAACATGACTCGAGTCACTAGGCTAATGTTTTGTTTTTGTAGCAATTGGCGGTATTGAGTGAAACTACTCTCTGTTCAATTTCCTTATCTCTTACACTAAATTTGTTATAAGTGATCCATGAGCACCGATCCCCAAAATCGAAATATAAACTCATTAGCCTCCTTAGCTTCACTAACAAATACTTTGAGTCTATAAACAACAAATTGTTGTTTGAACACTTCAAGAGAAACAACCCCCTAAATTACAATTAGTATTGATTTCGCTATGCTAGGTTCACTGCTGATGTCAACTGCCATTACTCACAGAATCTGTGAAAGCACTAGACAACAAATACATCATAAGAATGGGTACCTTAGATTGGTCAAAAACCTTTGACAGGGTAGCATAGAGGGTTGTTATACAAACTCTCCAGCTACGGAATCTCTGGAATTATCAAGTCCTTCCTAACAGGTAACCTATGGTGGTCTTTTTTAGCGATCAGACATCTGAAGCCTACGGGATCAATGCCGGCGTTTCATTGGTGCGTCTTGCCGGTCATATCTTCTTTCTCTTTAAAAAAAAAAAAAAACGACCAGAGACTAAGAACATATTCAGATCTTCAGTGATTATATATGCAGTTGATAAAACAGACCTGGTGGCTCAATTGGGTAAGGATTAGCTTGTAACATTCAATAACTCCAAATACAAACTAGTAATATCCCACCATCACCGAGCAGACCGTGAATTTTCGCCTATCGTGATGAATGATTGTTTGCTGAAATAGAGTCATTGCCTTGAACGCCTAGGTGGACACAAATCACTCTAGACCTCATGGAACTCCTATATACAACCCATCGCTAGAGCACCTCGAGGCGGTATAATGGATAGGAAGCTTGTCTCTCTAGAACAATTACGACTGAATAGTGAGTTCAATCCTCACTGGGTGCCCAATACTTCGGCCTTTTGTCACATCTAAGCTACGCTTGGAAAATCACTACAACCCATCGCTAAAGATACTGGAAAATGGGTTGTCTCGTTGTATCGCTCCAATAAGGATCTGACTCCTGGGTATGATGATGATAAACCAATCTGGCAGCAAGGCCTTTGATCGGGAAATCGGAGATTTTGAGGAGCGTGAAAGCACATCTTAATAGCTGTTGTTCCCAGGTTTACCTGAATCGAGATGGTAGCACCTGTTATGGTCTCAGCTATGAGCAAATAGTGAACCCTCCAAACAAAAATCAATAAGAAGTTTTTTTATAATGAACACCAATACATTTTTAGATCAAAATAACAATGATGAAACGTTAAAAAATATAAAAATCCCTTTCTATAGTAAAATTACCAACAATACATTTTATAATCTACATACTTTACCCCCAAACTACAAAACAACTGTAGCTGAAGCAATAAAATTGCGTCCTAAAATCTGTGATATCGAAGTGTGGACTTGAGAACAAATACCTATTACCTGTCTACCCCAATAAACTACACCCGACAGCAAGGCCTCTGATCTGGAGGTTGGCGGTTTTGAGGAGCATAGAACGACCTCTTAATTGCTGTTGTTCCCAAGTCTACCTTGATCTGGGATGATAGAACCTGTTAAGGTCCCAGGCAGGGGCAAATAGTGAACCCCAAACGACAACAAAACGCTATGAAAGTATAAAAATACAGTTTTATATTAAAATTAGCAACAATACTTATTCATAGCAAAATTACCAACAATGCAATTTCAAAGTGAAATTAGCAAAAATACCTATTTATAGAAAAATGACCAGCAATACATTTCATTTGTAGTTGAAGTTGCTTTCCAAATATTTAGATTTCGGAATTAAATAACCCATAGAGGTTGATATGCCGCTAAACAAACTCAACCAACCAACTTAAAATGTTTTCCGAGCACATCCGTCCGCTAAGGCTAATGCCTGTTACAGACACCTGTTCAGGCACATCTGTAGTTTATACCGCAACTATTCTGAGCAGACTTTAGTTATAGTTTCTGGAAGAATTCGCCTGATCTGGTATGACCAATAGTTTAAATAATGTCAGTGTGCTGAAACCCTCGGTCACGACGACTAGTGACTTCGTGTTAGCACAACCACCGAGGACCCCTAAATAGTTTCGTTTATCCAATTTCACTCACAAGGTTTGCGTCAAACCGTGGTATGGTTTTTCAGGCACAGTGCGGCACACTGTGATCGCCTTCCCCAGACCGATAACATCATAAAGTAACCTTCTTGATAAATTGAACATGGTGAGAGTCGAACCGGCGTCTTATGGTCGGAACATTGTAACCACTCGGTCATGCGCTCATGTGACATGCCACAGGATAAGGAACAACGGCACGAAAATCGAACTTTCTATACTGATTGCATATTCTAGGTTAACCTGTAGCGCTCATTTTAGCAGAAATTTCATTGGGTAAACATTAATCAGTCCGTCCACCCCAGTCATCCAAGTTATAGGTTAAATAGCAAGAGAAACCGTGTTTCCTATACTTGGGTGGCAACCAGTCAAGAAGAATGACAACACTGAATTCAAAACCAACCTGAAGAGAGATAGCCTCTGTCAGGCTTCCTTTGTCCGAGACACATGCATTACTGATACGGATGCAGTACAAATGGTGCATATACAACTGTAGTCAGTCAGGGGCCTCCTGATTGAATATTAACATGTATTTAGTTGACATTTATTCATATTTCAATTTTTTTTAAAGCTTTTCTTGGCTGAGACTAAACATTTTGGTCATTCGCCATTTGATCCGATTTTGGGAAGAGTGCCGGACCGCTAACTTTTCAGAACGCCCTTGTATATACCAAGCCAGAGTGATATTTCTCGATTTCTAACAGCGACGCTTGCATCAATAAAAACAATAAATACCAATGTTTTTTCTGAAAAAAATCATAGATATTTTACACGAAAACCCTATATATATATATATATATATATATATATATATATATATATATATATATATATATATATAAGCGGACATGGAAGTCAGCACTTAGAGGCGACAGTCTGTTTCATGCTAGTGCAATCGTCAAGCAACTAGTGCTGTTATTTTTCTCGGCTATTTATATATACGGGTCAGTGGTGCATTATGGTTAGTCTATTTTGGCGGTTACTTTTACCGGAAGTCGCTTATTAGTTTATTTATTTATGTCAAATTATTTTGCTTTTTTTTTGTTGTTTTTTTTAAATTTTATTTTTATTTTTTATCTTATATATTTATTTATTTATTTTTTATTTTGATCGGTGTTTTTTATTAACGTAGTGGAAATTGGTTTATATGGCTTATTGTTGGTAGTCTATTATGACGGTCATTTGCCGGAAGTCGGATTTTTCATTTTTATTTTTTATCTTATATATTTATTTATTTGTCATTGATTAAATCTATTTGTTGAATTTTGGGGTGGGATGTTGTGGTTTGTTCTTACTATTATTTTGATCGGAACAGTTTTTAATTTATCTATTTGGGTTGATTATCTTTATTTGTTTTTTCTAAACGGCTAGTTTATCGTTATCGGTTGTTAGTTTATTTATATATTTGGATGTATATTTATATATATATATATATATATATATATATATATATATATATATACATATATATATATATATACATATATATATATATATATATATATATATATATATATATATATATATATATATATATATATATATACCAGGTGTAACAGCAAAATTATCCAAATTGTGTCCCAGCATAATTGACCATCCCACAAAATGTTTCATTTGAAGAAAAACTCTAAACTAATTGAGTTTCTTTTTTCCAGGTTTTCAGACGAGACATTTAGCCATCTTGACAACATTTGTCCTAAGAATCAAGGAAAAACACATTGAGTTATTCAGCTAGAAAAAGAACAGTTTAAAAAGTTTTTGTGTCAGCCCCGCTGTCTTCCCAACTAAGCAATGGTGAGAGGAAAAATATCACTCAGGCCTTCAGTAATGGTACGAACTTTCATACTCTGGCTTCCATCTTCAAAGTTCATTAAAAACACCATCAAAAGAATAGTGAATAAGTTAAAAAAAGCGGGAACAATAGAGATCAGGAGGTCACAACAGCAAAAGGGATCATCATTTCAACTTAGAGCTAAATAGATCAATTAGAAAAGATCCAACTCAACCCATAAGACGTTTGGCACGTGAGAGAGGAGTTTCAGTTATGACAGTTCAAAGAGCAGTGAAAAAGTCTTGAAAATGAAATTGTACGTGAAAATCCAGGATAGAAAGTTAGAAGGTTAAAGAAGGCGAAGATCATTTTGAATATATTGGAAAATGATTCTGGAATAATATATATATATTTGAAGTTTATTTCAATCTTTCATGGGCTTCTGATCCTTAGCTATGATTAACTAATGATGGACATGTCATTTTCGTTTACGATCGATTTCATCACGATTGTTCTGTTAAGCTTGGAGCGTAATTATACATTCTTATTGCTTAAAATAGTTCCTTATAGTGCTATAAAAACCTCGGAGAATTCCAGTAAGATATCTTTAATTATTTCTAAGATACAACGATTCAAAATTTAATCTAACAAATGAACAATTTTGCTGTTACACCCGGTATATATATATACCTATATATATTGCCCTATAGGGGTGGAAACAAAAAAACTATACCAAATAACAGAAACCACATAACTTTAGGGATTTTCAATAGCAGCAACATATAAAATTGATAGTACATAAAACTCGAAGAGAAAAGAATGACATAATTATTAGGTTGGTGCAAAAGTAATGTCGTTTTCTCACGAAGTTGAACGTCAAAAAACGACATTATTTTTGCACCAACCTAATAATATGTTGACATTCCACAGCAATTCGGACAGAAAGGAAACCCCCATCGATACTGGAAAGAGTGGTGACAGTTGCGAACTCTATTTTCCTGACAATATTGTTTTAGTAGAAAAGTTTTATAAATTTCAATGAATGCCGAATGCTTCCATACAAGGAAACAGTTATTACCATAGTTGCTTATATTTTGCATAGATAGTAAGAGCACTGCAACTTTCCTGGTTGCGTGCAGTAACGCGGTGAAAGGGTTAATTCATTCCTCTAAACCCCACCAATAAGATCTGACTTTGCTGATGGTAAGGTTTTACGCCGACAAATGGGCTGTTATATTGTTCGCAATGAAAAGAACGGCAAATGACAGCAGACTGTCGGCCCTAGCGTTTGATTGACTCAAACGGATATAGTTTTTTTTTCTTGGATAGCAGTCTCGTCCGGAATGTCCCGTGGCTACAAGTGAAGAAGTTGTCACGTACGGCCATTTTTTTTTTTCACTGACCGGCTTTCTGTTATTCATTAAGTCGGCAAGCTTTTCCAACTAGGGTGAACACCTTTTCGCCTTGTAGTTGCTTCTACCTTAATTCTATGGGAAAAATAAAACACTGCACAGTGGGATAATTGGATTTCTGTGAACGGAATCATTGTGATACTTCAAAGAAAGTAACGATTCTTGTAAAACCTGGAAATCTTTTCATGAACATAATCTAAAACTTTGCTTTTTTTTGTTTTTACTTCTCATTTTTTATTGCTGTCGGGGATCATCGACAATTGTTACAGTTTTGAATTCAGAGATTTTCTTCTTTTAGTCTTGTTACAAACCACTGCCAGAGACCCCAGTCTGCCCTTCCATTTAAGTTGGATTCCTAATTTTTCCAAGAGTATTTACATGTAATAAACTCGACTAGAATTCGAACCTGACTCTCTGTTTTCTCAATCCGAGCCGCTATCACACACCTTTAGCCCATGATTCACAGCGGGGAAAAGGTTACGTTGATGGTTACCTTATCATCTTCCGGCCATTATTCAGAAAATGTCTCTAACATGCACAAACTTAAATCTACATAAATAACGAACGAAATATTTTATCAATTGAGATATGAAAATTACATCAGCTTTCAGTACATGATTCACACACACACACACACACACACACACACACACACACACACAAACACACAGAGAGAAATGATTGCATATTCTAAGTTAACTTGTAGCGCTCATTTTAGCAGAAATTTCATTGGGTAAACATTAATCAGTCCATCCACCCCAGTCATCCAAGCTATAGGTTAAATAGCAAGAGAAACTGTGTTTCCTATACTTAGGTGGCAACCAGTCAAGTATTTAGTAAAAATGTTTTATAAATTAACATTTAAAAACATTAATCATTGTGATACTTCAAAGAAAGTAACGATTCTTGTAAAACCTGGAAATCTTGAAGTTTATTTCATCAAGAGAATAGTAAGAGCTGGTAAAATTCCAAATACAAACTAGTAATATCCTACCATATCCGTATATGTAAGTTAAGTTGATATATATATAGATAGATAGATAGATAGATAGATATGTACAGGGCCACGCAAAAGTTTACAACACATTACAAAAATGTTTTAATGTATTTCTAATACCGTTAACCTTTACTGCTCGTAGAACATGTATTTAGGTATTCAATCAAACAATCACATTTTTTTTTAAATTCAAAAAGGTTTCCCACGAAGAAAAACCTATATTTAGTAACTCAAAAATTTACAACACATTTATTTTTATTTTTTATAAAAGTGTTCAAATTTTACTAGAATGTTCCAGATGATGGGATTGTTTTTTTTTTCAGAACAATCCAGATTAAGAGTCTGTCTATATTTCTGAGATGAGGTATTATGTACAGTATTTACATTAGTCGGACTATTGTCCTCATCTTTGTCGCCATTGGAAAATTCGTAAACTTAAGGAATCAGCACATATGCTAGGCCACAAAAATCTCCTGAGTCGGCCAAGCATAGAAATAAATACAATATGGGAACCAGTAATAAGGAGTGCCAGAGAACAGCAATGATAACAAAAAGTTGCAATATGAGATCTGGTAAAAACATGCAATGATAACAGCAAAATTGCAATATGAGTACTGGTAAAAAATGATGCTGAAAAATTAGGTTTATAATACTCAGAAATTCATACCCAGTTGTTCTCAAGGACACATGGTACAGTGGATAAAGGCGTTGGTTAGGTCCATTGACAGACCCAAAAGAGTGTGAGTTCAATACCCGGTTCGGGCAGTGGAGAACTTTCAGAGGGAAAATTACCAGGAGATAACTGATAACTGACATCCATCAAACATGGCTCGTGGAACTAGAACAGTCTACCCCAGTGATCGAAATAAAGGGTTCGGTTCGAAATTCCAACCACCTGAAGAAGGCCGGAGCGTACAACGGCCGAAACGTTGTGACAAATATGGCGACAAAGATGAGGACAATAGTCCGACTAATGTAAATACCATTCCAGATTAATTTTATGATTAGTTTTAGGAATGATTAAAAGTATTGCGTCATTCTTTTTCTCTCAGCCGTCATTTAAACATTGACAAAATGGGGAAAAGCAAAATAATTGATCATGACCTCTGTAAACGTATTGTTGACCTTCATACAAATGGACTTGGTTATAGTCAGTTAAAGGTGTCATTGAGTTCAGTTGGTACGATAGTTCGTCGCTGGAAGACGTGTTATCCATTAACCCCCCCCCCCCAAAGCTCTGGTCGTCCTAGAAAGGTAACGGAACGTACGGCAAGATTATTGGCGAGAAACGTTGGCAACGAACCCCGAGAAAGAACTTCGAGGAGGAGTAGAAGTGGAGTAAAAGTGAGTACGGATATAATTAGTCGTTCACTTCGTCGATATGACATCTTTTCGAGAACTACAAAGAAAAAAAACACTTCTTAAGCGAAAACAAGCTCTTGCTAGACTGGATTTTGCAAACGAGCATTGTATCAAACCTGCAACATTCGCGGAAAATGTACTTTAGTCAGACGAAATGAAAATTGAACATTTTGGCAGAAATACTGCGGCAAAGGTCTTCAGGAAGAAGGGTACGAAAAATTCGCCGAAGAATACTATTCTTACAGTAAAATTTGGAGGCGGGTCAATTATGATCTGGGGTTGTTTAATGCCCAAGGTGTAGGGAAAATTTAAATAATAGAAGTGGGGATGAATGGAGCATATTATAGAGATATTTTGGAGAAAAATTTACGTCAGAGTGCACATTCTCAGGGCTTGAAACCAGACTGGGTCTTTCAACAAGACAACGATCCTAAACATATTGCAATATTTCATGGTTACGTTCAAATAGAATAGACGTTCTAAAATGGCCAAGTCACTCTTCAGATCTCAATCCGATTGAAAATTTATGGAAAGAAATGAAACTGAGTATTCGTGAAGAAACCCGCAAAATTGCATAAACTAAAGGAATTTTATCGTGAAAAATGGAAAAATATTAACCAAGAAGCATGCAAGAAATTCGTACGGGACTACTCTACACGACTACATGCTGCAATTAGCAATAACAGTTACGCTACGATATATTAATAGATGATTTAATAAATGTGTTGTAAACTTTTGCGTTATAAAATATTGGATTTTCTTCGTGGGATATTTTTACTGATTCTTTTTTTTAAGTCTGATTGTTTGATTAAACATGTATTATTAGCAGTAAAAGTTTCATTAATCTAACTGTTTTAGAAATACCTAAAGGAACATATTTTGTAATGTATTGTAAACTTTTCGTGGCGCTGTACAGTGTGCACATAGAAATCAGTACTGTATAGCAACGGGTAATTTCACGTAAAAGATCATCACACCATCTGATGATCGCTATGACAGTATTATGATCCCTTGAGATATGCAATTGACAGTCGCCATGTTTTGTTTTGATTTCTATGTCCACACTGTTTATATCTATAAAAGCTTAATCGCCTATATTTTTTTACTATTCCCATATAAACATTCCAATTTTTAACCAATTTATATACAGGGATGAGTAAATGACGCGCTGTTTTTACGACTGTCAGTTGATTGTATGGTTGGCATTTGTATTACTGCTGTAACTTAGGGAAGGTTACTGAATAGAATAATCAAACAAAGGTTGGTAATGAACGATGAACCTTAGGACAAGAACAACACATATAAGATTCGCCAGCGGCGCGTAGAAGAAGTAGTCAACTGCTAGAAGTGAGTCAAGTGAATTCCACAATGAATCTTTAACTGCAGGATATCTACCAACAGCACCACGCGGTCAGATGTTACACAATGCCGAATTTAATGTGGGGTATCCGATCCCGTAAGCTCGGCCAAAAATTCCCCGTAGACCCCGTATAAAACGAGGTCGTGTAGCTGTTTCCCAAGACACAGCCTCGTCTGGGGATCCTCTCTGCCCGGAGCTCTGTTTTCTATGTTATTTCTTCTTTGGATAAGTATTGAAGGCTGCAGATTCATACAGAATCCTATAATTATTCACGATTTAATCTTATTATAGTCGTACATATTCGACGTATGAGAAACAAGCACCTCAGTTCCTAGGAATCGACAGCCCTGACACCAGCACATGTGATTTGATTATCGTGGTGAAAACTTTGTGCAGAATCAACTGCACATTTTGATGGGCCGAATACAGAGACCTGGTGCAGTACATGCGACAAGGTCCCCAAACAAATATATATATATATATATATATATATATATATATATATATATATATATATATATATATATTGAGACATGTTTCACTAAATAATTTAGACAAGTTTTGTCTATTTATTTTCAATTGGATCCGTTTATATTCACGGACAAGATTTTTATGCCATTATTAACGGATGAGAGAAACTTACCGTGTTGTTACATATTTTATCCCGAGTTCTTTCGACATTAGCACAACAATGTGCTTTATCGGAGTGGACAGGTAACAGGTATTTGTTCTCATGTCTGGACACGATTGGCCATTCAGCTACAAAGAACTTCATAATAAAGCCAGGTTCTATTTACCATAATGCAGAGGCTACGCATAAAGAGTCTAGACAAATGCATATATATATATATATATATATATATATATATATACGGCGCTGAAAAGTTCTCAGCACAACCATCAGAATGTGTTTGGAATACTTCTTTAGTTCACCGATAATTTATCGATAATTGAACCCCGGTTAAAAAAATCACTGATGATGTGTGCAAAACTATGAAACAGATGTATTTCACGAATATATATACATATATATATATATATATATATATATATATATATATATATATATATATATATATATATACACGCACCATGGGATGCTGAAAAGTTCTCAGTCAGTCCAAACATCAGAATACATTTCCTTAGTTCACCGATATATTATCGATACTTATATATATATATATATATATATATATATATAGAGAGAGAGAGAGAGAGAGAGAGAGAGAGGGAGAGATAGATAGATAGATAGATAGATAGATAGATAGATAGATAGATAGACAGATAAAGAGAAAAAGACGAGAGAGAGGACATCAGATCTAATGATAGTTTTACCTTGGGAATGCTTGATCGAATCGAATGGAAAAGCGCATATTTTTCTACTAAGAATATTCAGGCCGGTAGATGTAAATAAACATATCTGATAAAATGAGATATTAGTGTTATTTACATTTTTACGTAAGTTTGACGACAATACATGTACATATATATATACAGATAGATAGATAGATAGATAGATAGATAGATAGATAGATAGATAGATTATTTTAAGTATAACGATTATCGACCACCTAATAACCTTTAGAGTAATACAATAGGTTTCACTATCCATGATGCACCGTTGACGAGCGTATATAAAGAGTCAAGCCCAAACACAACACCCATAAATGCGTTCAAGTATGATAAAGTCTGTCGCCGCCTAGTATTGACCTCAGTGTCCACTTTTATATTTACATACGCTCTATCTCAGAGACTGAACACTTTTACCCATAAATATAGCCAGGTGAAATGTAGTACCATAAATACAACATACCTGAAAACTATGTTTTATTATACACAGACGCACAAACACACGCACAGACACACAGACACACAGACACACACACACACACACACACACACACATATATATATATATATAAAAGTGAACATAGAAGTCAACACTTAGAGGCGACAGTCTGTTTCATGCTAGATGCAATCGTCAGGCCTGATTGACTTCTATGTTCACTTTTATATTTACACACGCTCTATATCTGATATTGAACACTTTGTCCCATAAATATAGCACATCTTAAGACTATATTTCTTCATATATATATATATATATATATATATATATATATATACACAAACATATATATATATATATATATATATATATATATATATATATATAACTGGTTGTGTTTTCGAGCGATTTTATTAATTTCCGTCTTTCGAGCTTGTATGTCATAACTGACATTATACATTCATTACACACTTTACGTATTATGTATATTGACAACGTGCTTTTCATTGTCTTATGTTTTTATGAGGTTGTTGTTTCATTTTATTTTCTTTCTTTAATATTATCATCTGTCGTCAGTGGATGTACTTCTAGATTCCTTCCAGTTCTTTATCGTCTGTTTTTATTATACTTTTCGGAATGTTACAAGTGAACGCAGCTTTTGTCTAGTTTCTATTCCACCTTAAACCTTGCACGAGTCTTTTTCTTCGTTTAGTCTTACTTGCAGTTCCTCCGATGAATTTGATATTAGTAAAACGCCGTTAGTATATAATCGTAGATGATTCAAACATTCTCCGCCCACGCTGACTCCGTTTGCTTACAAGTTCGTTTTCTAGGAAATACGTTCAAAGCGTGCTTTAAACTGTAGAACAGTTTGTAAGCGCACAACTATCATTTGAAAAAGCAATGCTCGCAACGGAAAGAGGTCAACATTGATCTGAGATCAGAGAAATGACCAAGACAAGATAGAAGAGCATGTGTAGAAGTGAAGAAACTATCGAGAAAGATTTAAGGCATCCGCGTTCGTGTGAAAGGATCGGGAAGCGAGCCCGTTCAAAACGACCTTTATTTCATGATGTGATAGGAGCGATTGGATTAAATCAATCAATCTCTCTGTATTACCGTAGCCCTGGAGCTTAATTAGAAAACCAGAACGCCAAACCCTGCCAAACGCCTTCGAGATTTCTAGAGCCACAGCTCAAGCGTCGCCGTTACTATCAAGGGTTTGATATACATATTCAGTGATTGCCGTTAGCACATCAGCGGTATACCTCGCAAAACGGAAGTTATATTGTTTGTCAGAGAGTAGGTCGTAAGAGGTAAGATGCTTAACCACTCCAGCATTGATTAAATCCTCGAATATTTTGCCGAAAGCGGTAGGAGACAAACAGGGCGACAGATAGAGGGATCAGAAGGCGATAGATAGAGGGATCAGAAGTTTCTCTAGAGTTATTAAAAACAAGAACTATAGAGGAAGACTTCCAACAATCTGGAAAGCAGGAAGCAACGAGGCAATAGTTGTAGAGTTTGGAGAGAACTGGAGCCAGCTCGGAAGGAGATTTCTATAGGGTGACGGCTGGGATCCTGTCATCTCCGCTTTATGGGAGTCTAATTTAGAAATTAAGTCCGAGACTTGTGACGGGGTTATGCGAATATCACTCAGTAGATCCTCTGTTCTAAAGGGAAAATCAGGTGTGGATAATTCCAAATAAGTTGAGAGTTGGAAGAGAATTTCCGAGCAAAGAATTCAAATTTATCTGCTGTTGATGTCAGGACTTCGATTTGATTGAAAAGAGGAGGGATTTAGGACTTGCTGTTATTCAGCGCACGATTGCAAAGACGCCAAGTTGCGAGATGTTATACTTTGTTTCATTCTATCAGCAAATAGTAAGTTCGCTTCTTTGAGGATACGCTTGAACTCGTTACGAGCAGAGACAAAGAGACGTCTGTTGCAATCAAACGTGTCGCTCTGATATAGCCAGAAAAGTGATTCCTGTGAGCTAAAGCAGCCAAGTATGTAGGTGAGAACCAAAGAGATGAGTGCGGTTTACCTTGGTATTTCCTTGCTGAAATGAAAACATCGATGCCGGCTTTCACCCAGGAGGAGACTACAGACGCGCATTTATAAACAAGATGATTAAAATCAGCGTTCGAATGAACGTCACAAATGAAGTCACGGAACGAGTCCTAATCCGTTCGTTGATAGCAGAAAGATATTCTGTTTGTAGGATGTTCTTGGCTGGTAAAGTGGCAGAAAGAGATGTTTACAGACCCTACCGCATGATCAACGTTGCCAAGAGGGCATATTACAACATGAGCCCGTGATAGAGGTAAAAAATAGATCTAGAAGGTAAACGTGACCGTCAGGGTTACTGGGAAAACCCTTGAAAAAGTCCACCACTTGCGTGAGTGATTCAGTAATTTGGGAGTTTTAGTGTTTGGATGCCAATGGGGTCAGTGATAGAGGGTTTTAGCCACCTGGCATATTTGCAAACGGGTGTAGGGATATGGCCTTGTTTATATTATAACGCAACAGTCATGAGGGGAAGAGGAACGGTAGAGAAAAGAAGAAATAGATGACTGAGTTAAGCAGAGAGAGACGGAGATTCAAGAAAGAGTTCCCTAGCCAGGAGGATATGTTCACGGACATAAACTCCCAGGCCATGCATGTGGACATTAGAA
Organism: Acanthosepion esculentum; assembly: GCA_964036315.1. Taxonomy (NCBI): domain Eukaryota; kingdom Metazoa; phylum Mollusca; class Cephalopoda; order Sepiida; family Sepiidae; genus Acanthosepion; species Acanthosepion esculentum. The sequence continues at coordinate 117,954,961 of OZ038476.1, read as the reverse complement.
CCCTTCCAGAGGAAAGGAATATAGCCAGGAATCGAGAAATCAGAGAAAGGAATTGAAGAGTTAAGATTAGATTCACAGGGTTAGGATGTCCGGATAATTTTCAAAGAGGAACGAATGTTAGAAAAAGAAAGGTTGAGGGGTTTAGGTGAGTTTTGTTGAGCTTGTTTAGTTTTATGCCTTTGGTTACTTATAGTCATAGTGTGTTGTTTGGTAAGGAAAGGTCTATGATAGTAGTAGCAGTCGGTTGGCTAATGTAACATGTTGCAGGAAGGGAACTGGCGCAGACTGCAACATAGTGTGGGCTCGGAGTTACCCACCGGAGGAACTTGCAGGGACACCCTTCAATGCTCGACATGGCATTGCAAGAACCCAATTGCTGATCAGATCAGCCTCTCAAGACGCTACGCAAGAGTTCGGGCCCCTAACTACCAGTCGGGAACAGCAACCAGAAAACTGCCTGCCCGGTACCCTTAGTATAAAGGGACATTGTCACCATCCACATACATCACAAAAACTTAATGATAGTACCACTACTAAAGCCTGAGAAAGGAAAGGGAACGGGAACCCCTTCCTAAACAGGAAACAAGATATGAAGCTCTACTCCGAAGAGAAAGGGGAGTGGTGTGAACCAGGCGGTAGGAAAGCCTATCTACTCTTATAAAAAAAAAAGAACTAGCAAAAATACAACAACAAAAAACAAACAAGTACAAACAAAAAACTGATTTGCAGTTATTTCGAGGAATTAATATTCAGATAACTAATATGGAGAGTTAATTATCGATCAAAGAACTTTTGACCATGCGATGATTAACTGACATTCTAGTATATTATTAGGGAGAGGAGGTAATAGGAATTAGGGGTCTGTCTATAAAAATCTTACAAGAGACGCATCAATTGCTTCTTTCCAATATTTAAATTTGACACCTTATGGACAGAATAAACTGACACCATTTCAATGGTGGTTTGATACAATTGAAGTTAATTTTTCTGATTTCCATGGCCGGAAGCATATGACTATCTTTCACTTGGGATGGGAGGTGATGGGTGGGAGGGATGAACGACCGCTTTTCTTAATCAACCTACTTTGCTTTCGGCTTCTATTAAAGGAATTCGAGATCATCCCAGATATTAAGAACAACCAGTTAACCACAAACGAGGGGTACTTCATGATAGAGCCCATCAAAGAACGAAACGCATTGTCAAAGAATAGTTTTCCATTAGTCTTTATTCATATTTGGCAGATATACAGGACGCGATAAATAAATTGCCATCTAAATTACCCCAAAATGAAAATTTCACTGGCATCTCATGCTAACAGATATATTTACCAAAATTGCACACTAATATTTTGAAATACTAAAGAGTAGATTTATTCAAGAAAATTGCCATTGGCTTCAACCATAACCTCCAGACGACGTCAGAATCTCCTACAACTCTTCTAGACGGTCTCAAGTTTAAGTTGGTGACAGTACACTAACCCTTTCGTGTTACAAGTAGTTTTGTTGGTCGCTCGATTGCTGAACTGCGCCCCACACATAATAATTAATGGGGATTTCAGTTTGGGGAGATAAGTAGCTAGATGTAAGGGTTGACGTGGTCGTAGAAATTGTCTGACAGCCATGATTGTGTTCTCCTGCTTGTGTGGCATGGAGCAGGGCCCTGTTACTGGGCCAGGGGAGCATTACCTCCGTAAGGCACTTGATGTAGGCCTCCGTTTTGAGTCTGAGGTCCTCAACAACAAATTCGGGGGTTCTTTTCTTATCAGAACAATCAAAGTTAGTTTTACAAGCTGCCGTACCTGTGTAATCAGCATTAGACTTATCCAATTCTTTGAGAATCCTCTTCACCATCCTCAGATTGACACTCAAACACTCTGAAATGTTCATATTGGAGCTTCTGACGCAGTACAGCATGCCGGTTCCAGAATTCCTAACGTAGTGAATTGCGTCAAGGTGCTCATTTTCTCACAGACGGTGCCTAAATGACCCTACTATAGTGTGCAGTCAACAAAATCAAAAACAAGCAAAGCGCATGCGCGAAATTAAAAATATAAAATGGCAACAATATACTCATCGCACCCTGTATTTATTTATATCTCTTTATTTAACAAAAATTGCTTATCTATATTTTTTTCTTAAAATTGGAATTAAAATAGCATTAGTTAATGACCATTTTCACCTATGAATTTTAAAATTTAAAATTCGTAGGATTTTTCAAACTGTTTATGGTTTCAATTTGTAGAAGGGGACTGGTTAGTTGGTGTAGGAAAGAGAGAGAACGTCATAGGGGACAGAGTGGAATAGATTACAGAAGTCATACAGGGAGTAATGTGGGGTATTATATTATAGATGTAGGAGTGGGGAGAGGGAGATAAGGGGAACCCGATTAGCTGACCTACATCTTAATAGATACTATTAGTTAATTACCTTAACTAATGATCTCTTAATTCCAATTGTAAGAAAAATGTTGCTTTGTTTATGAAAATAAACATTGAGCGCTCTTTGTGAATCAGTTTTAACACTCAATATTTAATATTTCAAATTCTATATTGTGTTAATAGGACTCGCTTGGATCATACCACCGGATTACTACCTGTAAATATATATATATATATATATATATATATATATATATATATATATATATATATATATATATATATAAATGAATCTAAATGAAATAATAATAAAAATGAACGAATATTAATATACAACCCAGTGTGTCTGAAGATTTTAAATCTTTAATATTTATATATATATATATATATATATATATATATATATATATATATATGCTTTTTGTGTTCCTGTTTTTAAGTTTGTTTAACCACTGAAAATCCCAAAACACATAAATTAAAAATACCAGAATTTTCTTATTTTTCGTCATATTTCATTCTCTGATAAAGCTTTATTAAAAGCGAAAATTGTTAGATTTAAAACGTTTCCTCTTGTGACATCCAAAAGTGAGGGCAATCTTTAGATTTTTGATATTTTATAAGTACACAATTACTCTCTATTTATGTGGGAAATTAAAATTAATTCCGGACATAATCAGGAATTGATTTGTTAATTTTAAAGTAAGATAAATTATATATTCATTCGTTCAGCAGAATTCAGCCAACAATGTCTTATCTCACAGTGAAATTTTCTGGCGACGGAAGAAAGTATGACATACAGAAAATATACATTGCGTTATATATACAGTACCACGCAAAATTCTCCTACTATTTAAACTGTGGTTAATTTCTAATAACTACCAGGTTATTAATAGGTGTTTCGCATTATGTATCATACAGATGAAACAGTGGCCCCATTTCATTCTCATGTTTAATCATTGTCAGGTCTTCAGAGTAGGAGGGGAAGATCAAATGAATGCAACTGTGACTTCTTCTTCTTCTTCTTCTTCTTTTTCTTCTCCTGCTCCTCCTCCTCCTCCTCCTCCTCCTTCTTCTTCTTCTTCTCCTCCTCCTCCTCCTCCTCCTTCTTCTTCTTCTTCTTCTTCTTCTTCTTCTTCTTCTTCTTCTTCTTCTTCTTCTTCTTCTTCTTCTTCTTCTTCTATGACCCCTGTCCCATCAGGACGTAGCCGATCATGGCTCTCCACAATTTTCTGTCCTTTGTAACTCTTACTAAATTTTGTATTTTTTTATCTCTCCTAAGCCCATTGTGACACTATTTAGCTATGGTAATTAGCTAACTAATTAATCATAGAAATTAAAAACGGGAAATACTTAAAGCAAGAAGGAGCTACATCGAAAGACATACCGAGCGACATTATTTTTTTTTTTTTTACAAAAGAAAAATGGTTAAAAGATTTTATTTCAATTGCGAAGAAAGATATTTTCTTTTCGCAGAAGACGAAAAATTCGTAAAAGAAGCAGATTTCGGATTCTGTCAGAATTAATTAATGTCATGATAAGAGAAGGGAAACAGAATACGGTGAAGAATTGTGATTCAACACACACGTAGCAATAATAAAAATTTCGATTTTGGTCAGCTGCATGTGGGCGGAGGTGTTCGAAATTAGGTTATCTCGGTACTCCGACGAAGAAGCCAGCCGTATGAATACAGATCTTGTTATGAAAAAGGAATTCGGTTAGGATTGCTTATTCAAACTGTTCGCGACCACCCGAACCATCCAGGGGTTAGTGTCACACATTTACTCAAGCTCGCTAGGTAGGTTATGCGTTTTTCCCTCTGTCCCTCTTGCCTTCAATCTATCCTCTGAGTATCAAATTTCCAAGCCCTCTTTCTTCACTATGCAACCTACAAATTTCAACTTTCTCGTCCTGATGTTAAGTATAAATTTCCTTTTTGTTTCGATTTTTTCTAAAACTTCGTCCTTGCTCACATGTTCGGCTCATGGTATATACTCAGAATCCGTCAGTTGCTTCAAGTCTCATCTTCGTCTCTGAGGAGATTGTCTTGTATTCACCGTCATATATGAGGACTGATACTACATAACAGTTCAGTACTCTTTTCTTTGTTTCTAGCGAAATTTCTCTGTTTCTTAATACTTTGCTTAACTTTTGGAATGCATCTTTGGCTATTCCAATGCGGCTTCGGATTTCAGTGTCACACTTTCAGGTAACATTAATCGTAAAACACATTTAGGTAACATTAATCGTACCAATCAAATTTCGGTACAGATTAACTAAACACCAAGCTTATTTTTTTTATTAGAATTCGGGTCCGTTCAGAACGTGTGCGATCACTGCTCTCCATAACTGTCTATCTTTTGAAGCTGTTAGCAACTTTTTTTATTTTTTAAATAATTATAACCCACCCAACCGACATTCTGCCACCCATTCACATAAACACATCAAGTAAGTGACTCACTGCATACCGCTGTCATTTGTCTTCTGTATGTTCTGCGAGTGTCAAATTCTCTAAGCCCTCTTTCCGCTTTCCCCTGTCCAAGAAATTCCACCTGTCTCTTTCTGATCCTGTACATAAGTGACATTATGTTTTCATTTTCTTTTTGACTCGATGCTTTCGCGATCCGTTCATGGGATTCTCAGTACCGTGGATATCTCAACGTGGTGTAATGGTTAACAAGTTTGTCTCGCTCGAATAAATACGACTGAGTAGTGAGTTCGATCCTCACTGGGTGTTCCATACTTTCGGCTTTGAGACACATCTAAGATACGCTTAGAAAATCACCATGGTATTCTCGACATCTTTCTCTAGAACTGCATTTCTTTTGCTTCCAGTCTTCTCTTCTTCTGTGAGGAGATTATCCAGCATTCACTGCCACATAGGAGGATTGATATTGCAAAGCAGTTCGCAGCTTCTTTTCTTTGTTTCTAACGTAATTTTCCTCTTTTTTTAATACTCTGCTTAGCTATTGAAATGTATCTTTTGCTATTCGATTCGACAGAATTCAAATTTCAGTGTCCCACTTCCCATTCTCTGTTAAAACACTTCTTAGCTATTTAAACTTCTGTACATGTTTGATTTTGACAAATCCAATTCGAGGTTCGGTTATTTTCTCTGTCAAGATATTTTATTATGTTACGTTTTCATGCGGTTTCTGGTTTTGATTTTTCTGTCTGTGTGTATTGTAAAGTCCCATCAAATTGTCACAGGGCCTACCTCCGTAACTGGGCCTGGGTAGTGTTCATACGAATTTATTGCAGTTTTCTTTTCCGTAAAACTTACAGTTTTTCCAATATAGGTAATGGCTCACTCTGTCATGCCGGGTTTTATATACAGTGGGTGCCAATACCGTGCAACTTGATACAAGATGGTCAATTGTTCCTGGATAATTATCACAGAATTTGCATTTTGGGCTAACACAATTTCTCAGTATGTGAGCTTGGTAATTTCTAGTTAACAAGCATTAGTCCTGTGCAGCAAGAATAAAACTTTCGATTTTAGCTTTTAACCCTGCACTAAGTCGTCACTGATGGGTACGCGGTTTGTCTACATCTGCTTTTTTGGTACGGGCAGAGTATTGACCATGAAGTGGTTTATCTTGCCATTGTTTCTGTATCTGGTCGATTGCATTTGCCTTTACTTCCTTTTTTAAGGTTTTTGCTGCTACAGTAGGTGTAATATATTTTACTAGTATTTCTTCACCTATTTGAAACTCCATTTTGAACTTGTTGGCTTCTTTATTGTTAAATAACGTTTCTTACTTCTTTCATGTTCTTTCACACAGATCATCGGTCAGTTTTTTGTATTTTCCAAGTATCTTTGAAGGCCGATTGTTGTAGTTTTGTAAGACAGTTCTAGTTGAACTAATCCTCCGCCTCTTTCGGATCTGGACACATCAACATTTGGGCGGATCAACATTAGCCTTGGGATGATGTATGCGGGGATAAGTAAGAAGCTTTCTCGTTTTGGCGTCTATTCGATTAAATAAGTAGGTACAAATGAAAAGATTTGAAATTGATAACTTTTTCCATTTCCTTGAAACAGACGTTAAACACTTCTATCTTACATTCTTTCTTTCGTCTTCTCACTGAAAGCAAGTAGTGACTTTGATATGTCTTTTGTCTTTCCACGAAATCAAATTAAAATAGTGCATTATTTATGAGGTATTGGCAAGTTATAACGGTCGTGCAAACTAACGAAGGGAGGAACAAGCAGAATTATTATACGATTATTATTTTAACGCCACGTCGGTTTCGGATGTAGGCGGTCGTGGCTTTCCACAGCTCCCATTTATTATTTGTGAATAGTCCTCAATTCTTGGGAAAAATGGAGTAGTTTCCTATTGCTTTCTCCTCGGTTTGGAATTAATTTTTCTTTCTGGTTGATTGCCAATCAAGGCTAGGAATTTAAGTCTACCCTGCCATTTAAAACACAGCCCAAGGAAGACATGATGGATTCGCATTTTTGAAAAAATGAACGAAGCAAAATAGACGGCAATTTGAACTCAGATCGCCGATTCCACTTTCGGCGCCAATAACAGTTACGTTACCTGAACATGACATGACTCCCGAAGCTGGGAGACGGAGTTCAAGTCTCGTTTGAAGTGATTTCTGATCTTATGTTAGTAACGTTGGCCTCAGAAATTTCCACTCAACCTGTAAACGACGTTAAATGTTTCCATGAAGTCTTAAAGAGCTGAGTAAACTCAAAAGTCACTTTTAAGATTTCCCTAACACTGAGCAAATGATAGCGCCGGGAACTTTCGCATCAGTAATGAAATTCGTTTGATGTCTATCAGCGCTTTCATTTTTGTTTTCCAAGCTTTGAAATCAGCGATAAAATCATTTTTTTTTTCTTTTTTCTTTTTTTGACAATTATATTCACAAAAACAAAAGTTTTTTTTTAAATAGTTGCTCAGTTTCCCGTTAAAACAACGCTCAACACACTAACGAGAAAAAAGACAGCAATAGTCGCTGCTGTTGCTGCTGTCGCCATTTTGCAACCGCGCAAATAGAAGCCACACTAACAGATAACAGTAGCAACGAGAGGCGGGAAAATACAATATTTAAAGAGATTGGTGCAGCAATGAAGGGAGGAGTTATACGGATGAAGAGAATGGCGTGGAAGTTGAAAGTAACAGTGATACTCAAAGAGTGGGAGAGTTAGTGAGTAAAATGATAAATAGGAGTCGGAGAAGAGGGAAGAGGAGAGTCATGGTGGAAACTGAGCTTCGCCTGGGGGTTGAAGTTTCAATAACCGTAACTTCCCGTTTCTGTTTCATTAAAGGACTCCCAGTGTGTGCCTAATCAAATTTAGTCGTTTGTTCGTTCAATTGCTCCACCGAAATAGGGAAGAT
>OZ038476.1:117932230-117942230 GCA_964036315.1 Acanthosepion esculentum | reverse complement strand
TATGTTGTATGTTGCGGCATTCACCCTGGATCGGTTAAGCCGGCTCCTTCCAAGGAATTCACCGCGTCTGGAACGAAGGCCGACCAAACACGCCGGCGAATTCTTGAAACGGAGTGACAAGGGAGTTTGAACTTCACACGCGGTCCCCACACCTCGCGTGCTATCCCAGTGAAGGGAGGAATATGCTCTTACTTGCCGCAGAATTTCCACAGACGCAGAGGCAGGAGTAACCAAGAGGCCGCCGGATGCCGGTGCAGAAGCCGAATGGTTTTGAATTCAGAGTTGACCTTCTCCTAGACCAGTTGCCATCCAAGGCTCTAGAACCCAGTCTGTCCTGCTATTTACCCATAGTTGGAGGGAGAAGAAGAGGATTCACACCTTCACACCTTTTCCAAGGGTATTAGCACGTAAGTGAATGTAATATATATATATATATATATATATATATATATATATATATATAAATGACTATATATATATATATATAAATGACTATATATATATTACATATATATAATTTATTTGTTCGTATAGTACGCACTCGCATATATGCTTACCTTACTTGTTTGAAAAGAGTCACCATTTTTCCTCATACCACCTAAAGATAACGACACTCTCTAACACCGACGTGATATCGAACATCGAACATATCTTCTATTTTGTCACTTGTATTTCTGGAACAAAACCACACACGCTAAAAATACAATTTATCTTTACGTTCCTTTTTCTAACAATCCCGGCATCACAAATGTTTCATTAAGTTCTTTATCTTCCAGCCCGTTCCACCAACCATTGTTAAAGTCGTTTATTCAATATTCAATTAAAAGAGCGACCGGAGAAAGAAAAATCGTTAATGCTGTCACGCAACGACCACACAACCCATCACCCCGCTGACGTTAAGTCTTCTTACCAATGGCAAGACATATTTAAAAGAGATGTTTAGCCAATTAATAAACTTTACAAAAACCAATCATGGCGGTGACTTGACAATTGATGGTAAACTAAGAATGAACAAACTTCAAGATTAAATAACAGGAAAAAAAGAGAAAATATTATTATTATTATTATTATTATTATTATTATTATCGACAGCCTCTGAGTTTTCTTTCTCAAATATGTAGATTTTATTTTTGTTTTCTTCAGTTGCGATGTCACGTGGTTACCTCACGTGATAAAGTAAAGATCAGCGGAAAATTAATACCTAATTTTACTAATCGAATATTCAGTTGTTTCTACTTTGAAGAGCAGGCGGGAAAATAATTATACGCTTTTTTGTTTGTAATTTTATTTTGACGATTTGAGGTTTGGGCTCAATTAATACGTAAAATTTTAACCTTGTTTGCACTGGGTCGGGGCAAAAGTTCTTGGCGTTTTTAAAGGAATTTCAAAGATAATATTTATTTATTTATTTATGCAAGGATTTGTTCAGCCAAATATATGCCATTTTGTTCCACTACCTTCTGTCACATTTGCAACAGCTTCGTGACTCCATCCTTCTAGAACTTGACATCTTTCTGGGTGATGGACTGATCTAAGTGGTCTTTACAGGTTTTCATAACATCGAAGTTCTTTCTACCAAGATAACTTTGTAGCCATCGAAGTAAATGATATTCCGAATATACAAGGTCAGATGTGTACGACAGGTGTCGTAGAACATTCCAACTGAACTGTACAATTTCTTCTGCAAAGAGACCTGAGGTCTGACATCTTTCAATTGGTCAATTGACAAACTTCCAATTGGAAATAGTATTTGTCTGAAATGAACGGCTGATTTTGTGACAGGAGCTCTAAAAGACAGTGCTCTTACAATCGCACATAATACACTGAATCACTTTCTTTCGTGGTAGATTAGATTTTAAAGTGTTTAACGGTGGCTCATTTAGTTTTCTCCGGGATCTTTTACGTCGTACATTGTTGTAAACAATCCACTTTTCATTAACTGTGGTTGATTTATTTTAAATATAGTTCGTTTTTTTTTTTTTTGTTACATTTGAAGACAGAATCGCACATGGAAATGCGATCAATTCTTTTTTTTCCATTAAAACGTGAAATACCTGAACATCGTAATGATTAACGTATCCAAGTTTTTTTAATGCCGTACAACGCCAATATTAGATGTGTAGAGTATATTTGCGATATCCCATGTCCTGATACATGAATTAATTTTAATCAATGTTTCGATTTGGGGAATATCAACAACTACAGGCCTGTCTAGACGTTCCATCTTCCAGATCAAAATTTCCAATTTTGATTCTAGCAAAACACTTACAAACATTACTCTCAGCTATGGCACCATCTCCATAAACAGCGCATATGTTTTTGCAGTTTGTCCAGAGTTTTCTTTTTCTTTTCGGAAATAAGGAAGCATTAAATGATGAAAATGCATCACATTTTTTCCATATTCACTTGTAACGTTAATTTAAATTTCACAATCCACTCACGAATGTATAGGATTATTTGCTAAAATGTCACCTTTAAGAATATTTCTATATTTCATGCATTTCAGTTTAATGTGAAATGAAATCACGTGTTCATATGTCGTCTACTGAAAAATTCTACGAACGTTTGTTCCAATTTATTACTAATCAAATATTCAATTGCCTCTGCTTTGAAAAGCTAACAGAAAAATAATTATAAGCTTTTTTACAATTTTTCCCATTTGAGGTTTGAACTCCATTAGGTAGGTGAATGTTTAGCTTTGTTTGTATTTACTTATTGTCTGTTTTTATGTTTTTCTTGAAGTTTTATTATTATATTTTTACTTTTATTGTTAGATATATGAACCTTATTTACATCGTTTCTTTATGTTTCCCATACTTTTGGAGAAAAAAAACAGACTCTTATTCATGTCATAAATACTTTAATATTTGTTTAAATATCCCACTTTGAAAGCAATTACCAACCTTAAAAATTCTGAATTGTTGTCTCCTTTTCTGATTTAACTTTAAGTTTGATAGATATCTGTTAAGCTTTTTTGCAATTACCTGTGAAAATTGACGAGAAAGATTGTTTTAGGTTAATCTTTCAAATTTTAAACGCCTGCTTACCTTGGAAAGCAACATTCGCCATTGTGGTTTTTATCTCACCTTGCACCCCGGTCACTGAAGAAGTTGTAGTTATTGATTCAATTTGACATCATCATCAGCATCAATCCCATAACCGCTTGTGGTAGTACCGTCGTTGCACGGTCTAGCACCTGACTAGCTCCTTCCAAATTTCTGGCTTGAAAGATATTCATTCATGCGTAGTTCTGACGGAGACCATCCCTCTCCAGATAAGACCAGTCCTGGGTATGACGATAAATTACATCCGCGTCCAACAGCAAGGCCTCTGTGGAGGTTTTGAGGAGCGTAGAAGCACCTCTTAATTGCTGGTGTTCCCAGGTCAACCCTGAGCCGGGGTGGTAGCACCTGTTAGGCTCCCAACTATGGGTAAATAGTTAGCCCCCAAAATGGGGTTAAAACACTATGTAAGTGTAAAAATATGTTTTAATACCAGAAATATTTTGTTAAAAAAAAATCAATACGTTTTTGAAAAAAAAAAAGGTACAGCTATACATTACCAGCTATACATTTTTCAAGAAAATATATTACCAGAAATAAAAATTTTGTCGGCATTAAATAAGCCATTGCGGTTGATATGCCGTAAAACAAACCAAACCAAACCAGATCAGACCTTAGCAGATATCCTCCGATGAATAAGCGCCTTGGTCACGGACATATAGACATTGGTTCCCCCAACCAGGACCGTTGACTTCAGTCAAGGGAGCCTTTCAGTCGTGTCATCACCGCGCTGGCTGCATACATGGCTATGAAGCCCAGTCTACTCCATTATGCTGGATGGCCTTTAACACTACAAGAATATTTATCAGACCTTTTACAGTTCTTGTTTTTAACGCTGATGGGTGTATGGTTATTATCCTCACTAGAAAAGCCTGGTGGCGGAACCGGTTTAGTCGCCAATGACACGACCACGAAAAAGGAGAACTGTATTACAAGGTACTGACTGAATACATGGCTATGACGTCCAGTCTACTCCATCATGCTGGATGACCTTTAACACTACAAGAATATTTATCAGAACTTTGACAGCTCTTGTTTTTAACCCTGTTGTGTGTATGGCCACTCTCCTCCCTAGAAAAGCCTAGTACTGGAAAGATTTTAGTCACCTATAGCACAACAACGAGAGAATAGGCACTGGGTGACTAGGTACCAATAGTACTCGTAGATGACCTGACAATAGTTAACTATGGTATAAATAGCGTCTTAACCAGCTAGGATCAAATATCACTAAATTTAATTAGCGAGCTAGCCTTAGCTCTAGGGCAGGCACCCTAAATTCCGGTGTTACTTAAATGACATTAACATGCCTCGGTTCACTCCGGTTGAGAAGACGTCAAAATTTCTCGACACAAACATTCATTTTACGAATGACTTTTTGCATCACCAGCTATGGGTTAAATAGTAGATCAGACTGGGCTCTCCACTGTGGGTGGCAACCTGTTTAGGAGAATTACAACTCTGAATTAAAACCGTATGTAGCCCTGGCGAAGCAGGTACTATGTCGCTAAGGAAAGAAACGTTTACTATAACTATGATTCTGACTGCGGACGACATTGTTTGTTTAGTTTTGTATATATTTGTCAAGCAGGACGAGAATACTCAATGACACAAGGTTACAATTATGGAGCGCCCAATGAAGATCAGGCTACTTCCTCTTTTATGTTCCGCTTTGGTTCGGGACGACATAGCTCTCCACAACTTTATATCCTTTGAAGCACTTAACAATGTTTGTCTCCTCACTGTCCCAGCCCTTCCCTGCCCGGCTTTGTATTTATACAAACCCGTTTGATATGTTTCTCCATGTCTCCCCACCCCCGTGCTGAATATCTTCGATAGGATCTGTGAGTGACAAATTCTCCAGGACATCTTCCTTCATAATGTGTCCGAGAAATTGAAATTGGCTCTTTCTAATCTAAATAAATAAACGGCAAATTCTGTCTGTCCGTCCGTGTGTCTGAAGCCCCTCTAACACGGGCCTACTTGCTCTATATAGACATATACCGATTTGGGAATCAGGATGATCCCGGGATTGAAAATCTACCCTTGATCTGGTGCTTGAACATCCGGCATTGGGGTTTGTGTCCGGATGAGGAGGGAACAGTTAAAAATTCAAATTTTAAAGTAACCGAAAAAAATTAGCGACTTTAAAAGTTTTTAATTTATATTGAGTTTAAAGTAACACAAAAACTTGGTGAATTAAAAAAATTGTTTTAAATTCAGTTTAAAATATCTCTAAAACATTGTGAATTACGGAAATTAATTTTATTTCTTCAAAATGCCAAAGAATCAAAGTGGGAGGTTTTGTAACTTGATGTCTTGAAGTTCTGCACAGTTTGTGATGTGAAGAACTCAGTTTTTCGGCCAGAATTGGAATTTCGATCCAAATCGGTCTTTTGGCCCAAATCGGTCTTTTGGCCCAAATCGGTCTTTCGGCCCAAATCGGTCTTTTGGCCCAAATCGGTCTTTTGGCACAAATCGGTCTTTTGGCCGGAATTGGAGTTAAAGTGGGGTTTTAAAGTTCCATGAAATGAATTGAGAAATTCAATGTTATTTCTTTAAAATTATCATTGCTGCTTTCTAAGGTGAACCAGATGTCCCTTTAGTTTTGGGGGTTGGCTTAAAAGTCAGCACGGAGTGCAACTTTAAAGCTAGTTATAAATAATTATAAGTACACGTTCCCATTTTCCTTAAGGTATTCATCGTTACTCACATGTTTCATCCATAAAAAAATCCTAGTAGGACATCTAGTTCTCTAAGGATCGTCTCGATCTGTAGGTCGAATAAATCTGGCGAGAAGACACGTGTATGTCTTAAGCCCCGTTCTACTTTCGCATACGTTTCATTGCATACAGGTGGTTTACTCCCAGTACATGTTCTAGATTATTCTAAAGTCTTTCCTACATGGTTCAAGTTTTCCTAACAGTTCAAGATTCTTACGTTTTATTGGACTTTATCAGTTTGTTGCGAAGGATTTTGAATAGAAAAGTATGAACATTTTTATAGATGTGTCTTGTCTTGTCAAAGGATTTGGGAAAACAAGACTTTCCATAACTTCCTGTCCCTGGTAAGATATGCCCTGTGTGTGTCAAATTCTCTAGTTTCTCTTGCCGCATCATGTGCCATAGAAATGTTGTCACTGTCTTTCTGATTCTCAATATAAGTGTCTTTTTTATTCCCATTTTTGTTCATCGTTATTCCATTCTTCTACCCAATGGTATTCTCAGCATCCTTCTGTAGAAGTGCATTTCTGTCACCTCAAGTGCCTTTCTCATTTGTGAGAAAATTGAATGTTTTATCATTTCACCCAAAGCAGGCCAATAAAGACACTACGACGCATGGGTTACTGAGTGTAAAAGAGAAAACATTATCATTATTAAGGAGAGAGAACAATAAAAGAACAGGAATTAAGAGAGAAGATAACGATTGGCACTTCATTTAAATTTTTAAAAAATCTAAGTTGCCGAAGGAAGAAGTCGGGCGATAGTTCCACAAGCGAGAAGTGCGAGAGAAGAAACTATTACCTTATAAACGGTTACCTCTAGCCATTTCAAATGTAACATGAAGAGATCTTCCGCCAATATAGTACTGCGCTTAAATTCATAATGTCTAGTTACCGTAGAGGAAAGTTCATCGGAAAATTTAACATGAAAGTATAGAAAAAGCACAGGGAAGTTACGTTATGCCGATAGGAAAGTGACTGAAGCCGAGATGCCAGGTCAGCACCAATAACATTGAAGATTCTTCTTTGGATTTTATCAAAAATATCTAAATACATAAATTGTCTAGGACATGGCATGAATGTGGGCACCTATTGAGAACCAATTTCACTGCGTTATACATGTGAACAACGAAAAAACAAGACGACAACGAATTTTTAAATCAAAATGTGTTTTGTACACCGAAAACTACCGGATGCGCCATTATTGTAGAACTTCTTTCCCAAATATTTTCATATTTTAAAGACATTCCTACTTCAACGGAAAATACGAAAAAACTAGAAGGATTTTTATTTCTTCTACTCTGGTTTAGAAATGACATTTCTTTCTTTCTTTAAGAAATTCTCACGCTTTCATTTTACGCATGTTTCGCGATCTCAATTCGATTTTTTTTTTTTTTGTTAATTTGAATTTATGACGTATACAATGTAGCTTAGTCACTGTTTCATTTATTTCTCAAAAGTGATAAGAATTGCAAAAGCTTTCCGAAATATATCTGTTTTAACATTGGAATTGCAAGTTTTCATTGCTTTTAATTCAACTTCACTAATGGAGTCAAGCGTTTATACAATTTTCATATTTTGCTAAATAAAATCTGGAAACAACACACATTAGGATTGCATTTTGATAGCAAGAAGACTGGATACTTAAAGTGTGGTCCAATTCGGTGTATAAGAGACTATTAGACCGTAAATCATTGACCTCATCTCGCCAATCCCACCCGTAAAATCGACCATCAGAACCATAATTACAACGCTAAATATATTAATGATAAGTCAGAGAAAGCAAAGAAGTTAAGTTCGCAATGAACAGTAAATATGGCTTCGTCATAGTTGATTCATTACCACGCTCTTTTTGCGACCTTTCTCGTGATACGGCTGAAACTATCTAGGTTTCGCCAAAGCTCTAGAAGAGGCATCTGGTTGGGGTGTAAGAAAACCGTTGCATACCTTGCCCCGACAGAACGGACACTCCGATGGACATCGGTAATTTTCAGTAATTTTTATAACTTTTTCCCGGGCATAAACCTGTCATTGGGAACTATGCATGGGAAGAGGCAAGATTTGTTCTGAATCTGGGCAAAATACCCAAGGCGTTTCATTTCGTTTATGACTTTTCTCCTCCTACTTCTACTCGTGTGAGGGAATTAATTGCATCGCAGAGTGAAAAGCAAAGAAAAGGAAGTAAAGAATTTAAACGCTTCTCCCTTTTGTTTTCTTCTTCCGGTTTTTATCAGTCCGCTTATGTTATCTATCTATCTATCGAACTAGCTAGCTAGCTATCACAATCTGATCTATCTATCTAGCTATCTATCTATCTATCTATCTATCTATAAATTAACTTTCAGAACAAATTTCTACTTTTTTATCGCTACCTATCGAAGTAAAAATGCTTTTAAAAAAGTAGATTTCCAATTGCCTACTTCTCTATACAATTGCAATAGCAATATCTATCAATGTATGTATATATATATATAATCCAAATTTAAAAGTAACGAAGAGTACCATTTCAGCGTTCAAAACATTAATTTAAAACAGAGTTCAATAAAAAAGTAGAGCAATAAATCTTTATTTATTATGCAGTGTTACATTAGAACATGTACACCATTTCCCACGATGAAACGTTAAAATAAAACTTTTTGACGTTGAAACAAGATGCACAGTTTTGTAGTGGGCATGTGCATGTTCTAATGTAACACTACATAATATATATATATATATATATATATATATATATATATATATATATATATATATATATATATATATATATGTATGTAGATAGATAGATAGAGAGATAGATAGATTTTAAAAGTTTCTCATATGTCCCGAGTGTTCAATATAAGGGATAGTGCGTATATACATTTAGATAGTGTGGATATAGGAATCAACACTGCATTATGACTGTCAGTTTCACAGTTGATTGCGATCTTCAAATATTGCTCTGAAGATCGCATTAAGGCGTGAAGATGAAAGTCTTCATGTAGTGTTGATTCCTAGGTACAAATTGTCTATATACAGGTCAATCTATCTATCTTTCTATCTATCTATCTATCTATCTATCTATCACAGTCTGTTCATCCTTATTTATATAGATATATCTGAGTCTGTTTATATTTTACCATCTATCTACATTTCTTTATATATATATATATATGTATAATTGTGCTTATGCATCCTTTCTTTCACTCTCACTTTACTACTCTCTCTCTCTCTCTCGCTATTTCTTTCTTTCTCTCTCTCTCTCTCTCTCTGTCACTCTCTCTGTCACTCTCTATCCTTCTATATATATATATATATATATATATATATATATATATATATATTTGTGTGTGGGGGTATGTGTGTGCATAATGCAAAAGGTGTTAATTCATTTTTCACATAAATATTTTCAGTCCGAAAAAAGTCCATTTATTACTCAAATTACTTTGTTTACAGTTCAGGTACAAAAATAAAAGTGAGCAGATATAAGTACCGAAAAGAATCAGCGAGAAATGTATATATATATTTTTTTAATTAATTGGTCTTTGCCTTGCCGTAAGGGCCTACGGAGTTGAAACGAAAACGGCATAACAAAGTAAGATGGTTTCCCAGAATAAAAGAAATGCAGGTTTAATTCGTTTCAAACGTACATTTTCATTATTAAGTCTTTCGATGATCTCGACTGGTAGAATTAAATTTCACGGTGTATAAATAGAAAAGTTTATTCAAACACGCGTAACCCCTAAAATAAACGCTATAGTAATATTGCCCGTTAGAAAAAATCAGTAGTATATATATATATATATGTATGTATGTGTGTTTGTGTAGAAATATATATATATATTTGTCATCCACAGACAGACTGTTTCGCTGTTTCACAGCTCATCAGTGTGGCTAGACGTCAGCTTGCCTCTAGCTAGGATCGAAATCCGACTGAATTTGCGTCAGTCGGAACTTCTCCCACTAAGCCGTCGGCGCACGACAGGGATGAAGGTGAATTTTAGCGTGTTTATTTTTAGATTTAGATAAACACACAGTGACTGACAGTGACTCAATTCTGTCGAAGAGTATATATATACTAAACTCTCCCGTCGGCCGCTCAGTCCTTAGAACCAAAAGCCAGGCGGCTACACGTACATTTCATTTTATCATAGTTGTGAACGCTTCTGCATAACCAACCACAATTTTAGGAAGAGACAAATACAGAGAACTGGTACACAGTATGACTCAGTGTCCCCAA
>OZ038476.1:117902230-117927230 GCA_964036315.1 Acanthosepion esculentum | reverse complement strand
GTAGCACAATTATGGCTATTTATTAGGTACTCTGCGACTGAAGACCCATATGTATTGGTCAGAATATCTGAAGAAGTATACTTAAGATTGCGGATTTTCCGTGGAACGTGTTGCTTTATTCTGACATCCAGCCTTTGAGTCGTTCTCCCTATGTAGTGTGAGCCACAACTACATTTAAAGGAATAAATTAAAGAACTAATATATATATATGTGTGTGTGTGTGTGTGTGTGTGTGTGTGTGTGTGTACGTATATATATATATATATAAATTAGATCCTAAGGTGCTAGGAACTACCTACCTAGGTTTCACCTGAACGGATCTTCAGGGTAATCTGGCTAAAGAGGAAATGACACGGAACAATATTTATTGATAAAACCAACACTAAAATAAAAGCATAAAACCAGAGATGAAATTCTTTATTATTTTTTCAGTCTGTTTGTAGTTATGCATCTGGTTATAATATAGTAGCTTGATATATTTAGTGCCCTTTGAGGACAGAGTTTTTTTTAAGTGTTTTTAATTCCATTATTTCTTCTATGTTTTTAACTACTAATAAGGATATCGTCTACATATCTGTTGTGGTAGGATCCACCTAATCTGCATAGGTGACTACCAACTATATAAATAGTGGTTGGTACCGGAAGACGAGGAAGAGGAATCACGAGATCCAACTAGAGACTCTGATCGACTGCGACTAGTCAACCCATTCTCCAGGAACGTCTTCCCAGAAATATACAGAAATACTATATGTACTTATTGTGTACACTTTCTTGTTATAATACATTCTTGTTCTAAGTACATTTTGTGTTGCATTATTATTCCATGCATTAGGCGAGATTCAACAATGAGTCAAGACTCAACAATATCTTATGTAGATGTAATGTTTCTTGATGGTACTAAATATAATATTTTCTTGGTTGGCCATGTAGAAGTTACAGAAGGTTGGACATGAAAATAAAGGTGGTAGAAAGTGGACAGTTTTTCACGCTTTCATGCGCAGATGACCATGACATTATAACATAGAGGTAAAAAATACCATAATGGATCCTTTTTTCAGCTTCTAATGGACGCTCAGCACATTGTCAACCGTTTTGCATTTAAAGGCATAATGAAAAATTACGGTAATGGATAGCAAGGCACAGCTTTGTATAAATACTTGTGCTAATGAACAACATATAGTTTTGTGCTACTTGCACCCCTGAAGATGATCTTGGGAGAAGATCGAAAGTACTTGGAAAATGAAAATAAAAGAAATTTAAACAGCTATAGCACATTTGCTCATCGTTTAATATCAGTACACGGAAGGTTATTCGTGAGTATGAACGGATTTTGTTAAAAATTACCAGACATAATGCCTGCAATTTATTCAATCAGACATGCCTAAATACACACACACACACACACACACACACATATATATATATATATATATATATATATATATATATATATATATATATATATATATATATATATATATATATATATATGCGTGCGTGTGTGTCTGTGTGTGAAGATAATAAGACAATGTGGAAAAACTGTAAACGACGCGTTTTGCCAAGAGCGTCTGATGCTTTGTCTTCTTCAGCTTAGAACGAAAACCAAAACTGTATGTAAGGGTAATGCGTTGGGATCTCTGGAGATAAGTGGGGACCATAAATCAAATTACCTTATCCCATACGATGACTGAATACTAGAAAGTTATTTTCACTTTTGTTTACTGTTATACATCCTACACCCCCCACATACACACACACAGATTCTTCTATTTTTGCAAACGTACTGTCTTCGCGAGTTTTTTTTCTTCGCTCTTATTAAAATGTTAATCAAGACAATCCATCACTGACAGGATTCCACGCCCACAGATTCAGACCACCGCTCACTCAGTTCTAGTCGTCATAGTTCTAACAAGTACAGTAGGATTTGCCCCATTAGGCTATCTTACGCATTCTGTAATATCATATATATATATATATATATATATATAGAGAGAGAGAGAGAGAGAGAGAGAGTGAGAAAGAAAATTCCCCCTATAAAAAATTGCACGAAAGTCACTCAAGTTGAATGATTATTGTCAACATGTTAATGATGAATGAGTTGTATGACATGAATGAAAGTGAAGTTGGTAGAAAGTGACGATTATGAGGAAAGATAAAGATTAATCCTCGACTTGAAGAGTTTAAGGTAGTAGTATTTGAGAATGTACCCACGCAGAAGTCTGGTTCACAAAATGTCAGCTCTTGCTGGGGGAAGAAGTATGAGTGGAACACTCTTCTTACTTTTGGAATACAGAGAAAATGAGCGTTCCAAATCCTTGTATATATAAACATCGCATGAGAATGGAACTGTCCGCTGGAGTTAAGGTTTAATATTGAAATTAAACTTTGGCACTTGAGTTTCAGTTTCGAAGCATAGAAATTTCTGTGTCACGATGGAATCATATTTTTTTTAAATAATTATAATTTTAAGATCTACTTCTGTATCGAGCACTGTTTTTTTAATAAAAACAAAAATAATAAAGAACTTTGAATCATCAATCTAACTATTCTTTCCTATTACATCAATACACACACATATTTTATATATATATATATATATATATATATATATATATTGATGCCTATTTCATTAAATAATATAGACAAGTTGTGTCTATTTATTTTAAGTAAGTTCCTTTCATATTGTCTGATAAGCTTAATAACATTATCATTGAAAGCATTCGGCTTACATAAGCCATTATCAAAGATGACAATTACATTTCAATATACCAAACAATATACGGACGAAACAATAATGATAGTCTGTTTTTTTTTTTGCATGAAAAAAGCAACGACCAACTCGTGTATACGAGTTTGTCGTTGCTTTGAAATTGCTTATGTAAGCCGAAAGCTTAGATAGGATTTAAACATGTATCAATATGATGATTTCCTTTCGTCTTTCAATGGTAATGCTATTAAGCTTATCAGACAATATGAAAGGAACTTACTTAAAGTAAATAGACACAATTTGTCTATATTATTTAATGAAACACGCATCAATGAAAACTTGCTGCCTAAATATACACAATATATATATATATATATATATATATATATATATATATATATATATATATATAGGGTGATTGGAAAGTAATTCGCTATTTTAAAATACTTATAATTTATTTATTAACTATAATTTTTACAAGAAATGCATATGAGAGGAAAGCGTTTTATTTAAAATTCCATGTGGGCTCCAAATTTCGCTACTAGCTTATCGAGCTGCCCAGGAATCGCGTCAACTGATTTCACCAGGAACTCTTGTGGTATGGAAGACATAACTTCTTGTATTTGCCCTTCAAGTTCTTCCAAAGTCTTGGTTGAGTAGACTATGTGTGTGCGTGTAAGGGAGAGAGAGAGAGAGAGAATGAGTGAATGAGTGTATTATTTGGAAGTGCTCAGAGATATAACTTGAAAAAAAGGAACCCCAAAGTAAGCAACAAATAACGTAACAATCAGGCCTTATCAGAAGACCTATTCTTGACGTATTAAATAACCAATTCGAAAACGATTTCCTCAAAAGTTTTGCCTCGTGATTTCCCCTGTGACAAGTGGCTCCACACACAGAGACTTACGTATTTTCTCTTCCTTCATATACCCCTCTCTCACTCTCTCATTCACTCTCTCTTTCTCTCTCTCTCACTCTCTCTCTCTCTCTTTCTCTCTCTCTCTCTCTCTTTCATGCTTTCTCTCACTATTTAGACATCCACTCTGACGAAAGCGAATATAAGTATGTCTTTATATCTCTGTTGCAAGGTGTTAGAGTTGCTGTCTTTTCGGTTTTCTGTGCGCTTGTGAGCGTGTTACAGTTTATTTGTGCGAAAACCATAGATAAGAAACCCGCCATTTACATCACCAGACCTCATCCTTCTATTCCTCCTGCTCCTACGCCTCCTACCGATTTGCCTCGTTTTCGTGTTCGTGTTTCAAAGCGACCGCTTGTTTTCATATTTTGGGTTTTAGTGTTTTTATTTTTCTTAGACTCGCAATGTCCCAGCTATTTTTTTTTCTTTTCGTCTTTATGCCCGATTCTTTGAACTTGTTTTGTGTCTAAATTCCGTTCTCGCAAAAAAAAAAAAAAAAAAGAAAAAAAGAAAGCAGTTATGAATCTCGGCCCTAGCTGTCTTTCCCTGCGTTAGAACAATTTTTTTCCACGTATCCGTCTGCTTGGGATTTTGTTTATTTTATATTTTTATTTCACTGTTTGTAAACAAAAACAATATTTTATGTGCGGTGAGTTATATATTCCCGTTTATCGGTTTAGGCATGTGCTTGCAAGTAAACTTGATAATGGTAGCTTTTATTTGCAAATGAATATAGATACATGTTTAAAGGATATGAAACTGGTGTAATGGATAGTGGCTCGGACTGAGAAGTTCGAATTACATTCAGCTTCGTTAAAATCATTTACGTGCAAATACCCTTTAAAAAGATATGGATCCATCTGCTTCCTCCAGCTATGGGTTAAATAGTACGAATTATATCTGGAAAAGCCATTGCTATTCTATAAAAATTCTTAATGCAATATTCACTCACACAAAGTCCTTACAATTCAAAATATGATTCGGTTTTAAAATAACCCACACAGGGTTAAAAAGAGGCTAAAGAAAAATAAAGAATTTCACAATACTTATCAAAGGTCGACTTAGAGTTTCATGATTCCTCTATAATATATATATATATTTGCAAATTAAAAAAAATTGAATTTGCAAATTGAAAAAATTTGAATTAAAAAAATTGAATTTTTTTTTGCGAAAGTATTTATTTATATTTTTATATATATATATTTGATATTTCAGATCGGCCTCGATCTTTCATCATTTTTTTAAACAACATCTAAAATATTACTACAGTTAGATTTACGTTAGAAATATTCAAACACAGTTGCATTCCATTTCACGTGACGTCCGCGTCTCGCAACGGACGCTACTTAATGTAAACAAACTTCTGAAAACAGCCATTTCTGATGAAAGATCAGGGCCGATCTGAAACATCAAATATATATATATATATATATATATATATATAAATAAATACTTTCACAAAAAAAACATTCAATTTTTTTAATTTGCAACTTTTCAGTTGTTTTTTCTATTTATATATATATATATATATATATATATATATATATATATATATATATTCAAATTAATAAATAATGCAGCTTAATTAATATTGTAAAATAGTCATTCAAAGAATAAATCAAAAAGTTAACGTAAGTAATGGCGAATTCACTTCGCTAACAGATTAAGAAGGCATTAACTTACTGACCACTCGCTGAACAGTCCATATTGATAATAATAATAATAATAATAATATCAATAAAAATAATAATAGAAATTGTGAATTACTACATTACTACACTATTCAAAAATCCAGCGTTGCATTTCTGCACGTTCAAAAATATTCTTAACTGTTAGTAAAAATACACTTTTTTAATCAAACATCTTTCGACAAGTAACAAATTCATTTTCGTCTTGGAACTTTTACCCGATATTACCGGAAATTGAGGAAAAAAATAACATCTATGCCTGAAGATGGTGACTATTTTCACCGAAAGTACTTACGAACAATATGGATTGAACATCAAATCATTGTACAATTAATATAAAATAAGGATCGCGTCGTTCAGCGTGTGGTCAGTTCGTTTATGCCTTCTTAATCTGTCCGCCATTAATTACATTAACTTTATTAATTTATTCTATGAGTGACTATTTCACTATATAAGGTGTGATGGGTAAATTGTCGCCATTTTTTATTTATTATTTGTCACAAGTGCATTGTTTGTTTTTGATTTTATCGACTGCACTTCATATTACGGTCAGCTGGGTACCATCTTTGAGAAAAAAAACACCATGATGCAATTCACTCTGCCAGAAATTTGGAAACGGCATTAAAGTGTGTATAAAATATTAAATATGCGGGAATAATATTAATAAATAAATCTAATAATAATAATCAGATAAGAACGCGATTTAAGAAAAGAAAAAGAAAAGAAAATAACTAGTTTAACAATATTTCGACAATCTGTCTTCTTCAAGTTATGTTTCAAAATTGCAGACAATTATGAAAAATATTTTTTAAAAATACAAGTTTTTGTACAAACATCGCTTGTCTTGATAAAACCGGTTGCGCTGGTAATCAACGCGATAAAATAATGAAACACAGCCAGCGTGAAAGAAATGCAACTAAACGTGAGTAACATAATGGGGAACAAGCTCATCTTGGAATTTCCCGTCACTTGATTAGTTAGTAAGAACAATTCTTCAGATTATTTAGTGTAAATCTTACGGAACTCTCCTGTCATTTTGTTCATTCCACCGAGGTGGGATGTAAGCAATTTCGCACATATAATTGTTTTCATGCGTTTTAAGAGTTAAAATACCAGCGGATTCTGGATAATTTTTCAGAATTTCTACATTAAGATGCTCGTAGCAATTGCTGTCGTTCGTGATCAAATATTTCGCAAGTTTTGTAGATGTCAAATTGTTGTGTCGGACATTATAACCGTGGCCATTAATTTTTTTTTTTAATTTTTCTGTTAGACTATTTGCATACTGTATAAATATTGTTAAACATTGTTAAACACTGAGCCTTTTCTCTTTCTTTTTCTTTAGTCTTTTCTTTTTCTTTTTACTTTAGTCTTTTCTTTTCTTTTACTTTTTCTTAAGTCTTACGAAATATTGTAAGAGTTTCGTTAATCATTTTGTTTAATAATAATAATAATAATAATAATAACTATTGATAAATATTAAAACAACCCTGGAAAATTGCAGGAAATAAGGTAGAAATCTCAGTACAACATGGATAGATAACCGTAAAGTCTTTGATAGTGTGCCACACTCTTGAATCCTTAAGACTTTGGAAAAGTATCCTCGATGATAGTAAATTTCCTTAAATATATCATAGAACTATGGAAAACCACATGATACCGAAATTACATCAAAGGCACTGCCACTTCCAGTTGTTTTAATATCCGAAGAGAAATCATTCAAAGAGATTGCATGTCGCCATTTTTGTTCTGTCTGTCCTTAATTCCCCTTTCGCATGAACTAAACAGTATTAACTGTGGATACAAAGTAAACAAGAAAATGTTTAATCACCTATTCTACATGGATGATATGAAACTCTTTGCCAAAGACGACAATAAGTTGAAGGCTATCCTCCATATGGTAAAACGTTTCAGTAATGACATCGACGTGGATTTCGGATTAAATAAATGTGAAAAAGTAACATTCAAGAAAGGGAAAATTACAGAAACACGTTGAATAGATCTAGATTTTGTCACAAAGATAGGGGAACTGAAACAAGAAGAAGCCTATAAATACCAAAGGGTCATCAAAGGGGATGGAATACAGCATGAAAAAGAAAGTGAGAAAAGAATACTACGGGCGTGTGCGCCTGGTCTTAAATACCGAGTTGAATTCACAAAACAGGATATCAGCCACAAACACTTCGATTTTCCAGTGGTGCAATGCAGTTTCAGCGTCCATAATTGGACCATAGATGAGATGGAACGAATGGATGTCAAAAAGAGATATGTGTCAAAGAACCTGAAAAAAATAAGAAACCTTATTCAGTAATAAAGGAAGCCAGCAAATTCAAAAGATATTTCAAGTGTGTAAAATGCAAAGAACCTAAAAAATAAAGTAAAAGCAAATACAATGTACCAAATGCGTAAACGATGGCAAGATGAGCCTCATTATGGCCAGTACTCTTCCCGTACCAAACAAGCTGATGTAGACTAACCCCGTACCCATCAAGGTTTACATAATGCGGAGATAAAAGCTTAAACCAAAGTTTTTATTCTAGCTACAAAGGACCAATGCTTGCTAGCAAGAAATTACCAAGCATACATGCTGAAAGATTGTGCTAACCCTAAATTAAGATTATGTGATAAATATCCAGAAACAGTTGACCATCTTGTATCAGGTTGCACTGTGTTAGCACCTACTGAATATAAAACACAGCATGAGAGTGTGTAAATATTTACACTGGAAAATCTGCAACTTTTACGGGAAAGAAACTGCAATAAACTGGTATAAACAAAACCCGGTTACAGAGATAGGACCTGTAACAATTTTATGGGATTTACAATATAGACAGACAGAACAATCAAAGATAATCGCCCAGACATCGTGATCAAATATTACTAATATGGTTTCTTATTGACATGGAAGTCCCTGTAGATTGTAATGTATCGTTGAAGATCTTCAAAAAACACTATCACAATACAAGGATCTTGAAGTGGAAATCTTCAAAATGTGGCACATGAGGACATCAATAATTCCAGTTGTAGTTGGAGTCCTAAGCTTGATTGGAAAAAATTCTGATAGATACATTGTAGGGATTCCTGGTAGCCCATGCCTTAAAGAAATACAAATAACTGTACGCACAAGTACAGCACACACATTACGAAGAGCTTTATCTATGTAAAATGTGTGTGATCATAGGTTGATTTTTTTTTTGTCAGAGGAAAATGTAATGAATCCATTTCTGACCTTAGGTCTCTGGTTGGGGCCCGGAAGGAATTGTGTGTACAACAAAAATCAAAGAAAATAATAATACGTGTAAATATTTGAAGCATTCTTTACTGGCGCAGTCGAGCTTTGTGAAACCGTTTTACACAAGATGTCACTTCTACGATATGAATATATGTGAATTAATTTCGATTCTAACCTTCTGAAAAATGACACGATGTAGCAAACAAAATCTTTCTACTACACTAAAAACACCTAGTTTTTAATAATAACTACATGAACAAAAACGAAACATCTGTCTATATTTCTGAGATGAGGTATTTTAACTATTTACAATATTTATATTGTTCGGACTATTGTCCTCATTTTTATTGCAACATTCACAACGTTTCGGTCGTTGTACGCTCCGGCTATCTTCAGGTGATATTTAATCCAAAAGTGAACTGACTCAAAGAGTTGTGAGTTCAATGCCTTGCCTCAGTAGAGAGAACAAAAACTTGTAAAGTTGAGTTATCAAGGGTGGGTACTAAAACTGGAATATCTAGAAAAGGCATGGCACGAAGAATTAGAACCCTCTACCTGCGTGGACTAAATAAAGGGTTCGGTTCCAAATTACAATAAATATCAGCTTAAGAAGGCTGGAGTGTACAACGGCCAAAACGTTGGGAATATGACAATAAAGATGACAACAGTCCCAATAATGTAAATAGTGTAAATAGAAGCATTAACTGGGTACAGTTTATAGGATATACAATATGTTATTTAAATGAGAAAAATATAATAAAAAATTTAACAGACAATATCGCTGGAATGTAACTAAACTCATATATTATGAGACAGCATCAGCAAATCTGTAGCCGGACAAGGTTATGTAACATTGATCATAAATTTTCATCTATTCAAAAAAACATATACAATATGATGTGCCTTCGAATAGACTTTTAGAAATACACACACGCGACACACACATACACACACACTCACACATACACACACACACACACACATATATATATATATATATATATATATACACACACACACACACACACACACAGAGTGCGATGGATAAATTGTCGTCAAAATTACGCGAAAATGTATAGAGAGAAACCGCAAATGTTTTTGGTTGTAATGTGGATCTTTTAAAAATATATTATGCTTTATTTTCTATAATTTTGCTACTCGAGTTTCCGGTCTCGCGATCTTCATCAGGCAAAGAGTGGATATTTGCACATATTATTAAAAGGAATTAATTTTTCTTATGTTTTGCAATGTTACACATTCTCGATGTTAAACATTCTCTTTTTTTGTATGTTAGTAACACAAATGTCTTCTTTGAACTGGCAATGAGTAAGTTCTTCTGCGTGAAGGGTAATAAAACAATTAAGATTGGGGCCAGTATGGGTGAGGAAAAAATATCTGTATTCTTATCTTTTAATGACTCATTTGTGTTCATAGATCTATTTCTACTATTTTTGTATTGTGTGTGTTTTTGTCAGCATGCTTATGTATACGTATATTCCTTCTCTATAGATTTGTGCCACTAACACACGAAGAAGAGAATGTTTAATATCGAGAATGTTTAACATCGAAAAACATAAGAAAAATTAATTCCTTTTAATAATATGTGAAAATATCCACTCTTTGTCTGATGAAGGTCGCGAGACCAGAAACCCGTGTAGCAAAATTATGGAAACTAAAATTTAATATATATACTTTTTTAGACTCCACATTACAAACAAAAACGTTTTCGGTTTCTCTCTTCTTTTGAATATATATATATATATATATATATATATATATATATATATATATATATATATATATATATATATATATATATATAAAGTGAACATAGAAGTCAACACTTAGAGGCGACAGTCTGTTTCATGCCAGGTGGCCTGACGATTGGATCTAGCATGAAACAGACTGTCGCCTCTAAGTGTTGACTTCTATGTTCACTTTTATATTTACACACGCTCTATCTCTGATATTGAGCACTTTATCCCATAAATATAGCACATCTTAAGATTATATTTTTTCATATATACATATATATATATATATATATATATATATATATATATATAATGATAGATAGAATATGATAAAGAGATAATGATAAAAAGTAAAACAAGTCAAACTCGCAAAAAAAGATATGCCAGAATTCAGATTATCTAGAACGACTATTTCGACTCCCAACTTTACTACTACAACAACCTAAACTAAAACATTCAGCAGGAGCTGGAAAAATCGAATGGGTGATGACTGGTGATTTGATTTTGTCTTTCAACTAAGCTTACATAGAAAAATGTGAAATTTATATCATTTGTGAAAGAAAGAAAGAAAGAAAGAAAGAACATGATGAAAGAAAGAAAGAAAGAAAGAACATGATGTAAGAAAGAAAGAAAGAAAGAAAGAAAGAAAGAAAGAAAGAAAGAAAGAAAGAAAGAAATAAAAGAGATGACAAATTAACGAAAGAAAGAAATGCCACAAGGAAAGTAAAAGAAAAAGGAAAGAAAAAATTACAAAACGTAAAGAAAGAAAGAAAAGAAAGAAATGATACAAGGTAAAGAAAAAAGATAGACAGAAAGAATAAATTGACACAAGGTAAATAAAAGAAAAAGGAAAGAAAAATGACACGGTAAATAAATGACGAAAAAAAGAACATAAAGAAAAATATAAAGAAAGAACAGAAAGAAAGAAAGAAAGAAAGAAAGAAAGAAAGAAAGAAAGAAAGACATGACACAATTTAAAAAAAGAAATGACACGAAGTAATTAAAATAAAAAGGAGAGGAAAAATGACATTAAGGTAAAAGAAAGGAAGGAAGTAAGGACGAACGGACGAACGAAGAAATGAAATGACGCAAGGTAAATAAAAGAAAAAGAAATGAAAGAAATGACACAAGGTAAATAAAAGAAAAAGAAATGAAAGAAATGACACAAGGTAAATAAAAGAAAAAGAAATGAAAGAAATGACACAAGGTAAAGAAAAGAAAAAGAAATGAAAGAAATGACACAAGTTAAAGAATGAAACACTCGAACAAAGAATGACAAAAGGTAGAAAGACAAATAAAAAGAAAGAACCTGAAATTAAAGAAGAAAGAAAAAGTAAACAAAATGAAATTAGTGAAATTTGTTGCAAATATCTTAAACGACCTTAAAGTGCCATGGTGTCTTCCAA
The DNA here is from genome assembly GCA_964036315.1 of Acanthosepion esculentum. Taxonomy (NCBI): domain Eukaryota; kingdom Metazoa; phylum Mollusca; class Cephalopoda; order Sepiida; family Sepiidae; genus Acanthosepion; species Acanthosepion esculentum. The sequence goes on along the minus strand of OZ038476.1, from coordinate 117,915,527 downwards.
AAATCATAACAGAGGAAATAATCTATGGCAGGCATTGAAAATAAGAATAAGATAAATAAAACATAGTTGTGTTCTCGCTCAAGTTAAAGCGACTTTGACATTGAGTCTCCGTTTCAAATTATTTTTATCTCTCTTTTCATTAAATATGAAGTGAATTTTTTGCATCAACTAATTATTCCATCAATCTGTCAATTTGATTTAGATTTGACTCTATGCCTATCGCTAGATAAAATACAGTTAATCTAAATATACATATTTATACGGTTAAAAACACATGCGCATAGACACACATGCTGAGACTTATTATATATATATATATATATATATATATATATATATATATATATATATATATATATATATATATATATATATATATATATATATATATATTTATAATAATTATAATTTAATTATACATATTATATAACGTATAATAATGTATATTGAACTATAATGCATTATTAGATAGATAGATAGAAGTTTTAGGAATTCATTTTTCATTTAATAACCCGATATATTTTATTACTTAAACGTTGTTTTCATTGTATACCCATATTTGAGTAGATGCTCTGTTTATTTATTAAACAGTAAATTTATTTATTTTCATCTACTGGTCTGAATATTTGAGAAATCTTATTAGATAGATAGATAGATAGATAGATAGATAGATAGATAGATAGATAGATAGATAGATAGGAATAAATTGTCGCTGACGACACTTGAATTCGAACATCGATCGCCAGAGAACAAACACAGGGTATCCCATTATTGAATTAAGTGAATCGCGTGACAATAGAGGAAATGATTTATACAGGAAGTAGCTGACGACTAAGGATCGCTATTTCTATCCTATTCTCTATTACTATTCAGATCTACATTTCTAGTCTATCCTCTATTACTATTACGAGTATTATCGAGCAAGTACTGCCAGCGTTATTCGAAGGCGTCTGACACCAACATTGTTCAACGGCGTACTATAATTGTATCTGCGATTAAAAGTCTCTGCTGCTACAACGAGGATTAGGAAAGTGACAACGAATATTCGTTGACATTACAAAAGTGTCAAATGAGTGTTCGTTGACATCACAAAAGATAGATAGTGTCGTGGATTCCGGGAATGGAATCCTGCACAAATAAATAAACAACGCCAGTAATTAAGATATAAAAATAAGTGTATTAAACGTAAGAATACAGACTTGAAGTGAAGGTTAGTAGTCCAGGAATGCGGCTTAGTAGAAAGTATATGTACAAGTCTCTGTAAGTGAAGCCGTAATTATCTCTCTCGCTGGACTCTCGTATAACTCTCTGTGAAAACCCTGTGTACTGTCTCCGTATCTCTCACCCTGACTCAACGTATCTCCACCTGCAGGTATTCTCTCTGTCAGTATAAATATAAGTGTCCATCTTGTGTAAAAGGGGTCTGCTCGACAACACCCCCCTACCTAGATTCTTTTTTGGGGGGGAGTTAATATTTTTTTCGCTTATGGTCTATTATTAGTGGTTCCATGAATTTTCTTTTTCGGCTTGTTCTTCTGCTCTCCGTGGCTACTTGTGGTTTTTGGATTTTGAAGACTTCGAAAATCGCCTCCATCGCGTCTTCATTTTCGGAAGGTGACGAGTTTGGTTCCTCTACCCGTCTTTTCTGTATCTGATTTATGTGTCTCCTGTGAGTGAATTTTTCGCCTTGGACCGTGTATAGAACATTTCCCAGTCTGTTTATTATCGTACCTGGTTCCCAGTCTGCCATATTATTCTTGAACATTCTGAAAGACCCGTTCGCCTGGATTGAAGGATCCTTTAGGCACTATCGGTGTATGCCGGTTTTTATATTTTCTGGGTAATAGTTTATCAAAAACAGACCGTATTTTGCGGGCAAACATCATTTCAGCTGGCGAAAGGCCAGATGGTGTGTTTCCGTTCGGGGTGTTTCTGTAGACTTGTAGAAACTGATGTACGGCTCTTCCTGTTGGTACGTCCTCTGCTTTTTTCAAGGCTCTTTTAAGCGTGTCCACAAACCTTTCGGCTTGCCCGTTAGATCGTGGATGGTATGGTGCTATTTTAATATGTTTCACTTGATAAGTCGCACAGAATTCTTGAGAATCGCTCGAGGTGAATTGGGTACCATTATCCGTTACAAGGCAATCTACAACGCCAAATCTTGCGAATAACTCGTGTAGACAATTAATAGTGTTTTCCGTCGTATGGTTTTTGTATCTGAAAACTTCTGGCCACTTGCTAAAGCTATCTACCGTTATCAAGCAGTAATATCCATCTATGGGTCCTGAATAGCCCGCATGGATTTTAGACCAAGGTCTGTCCACCTTAGGCTATGTTTTTTTTAATAATAGGTGGTGCTTTTAATGCCGCAGCACAGTCTCTACATTTTTCTACCATTTGAGTAATATCGTTATCCATATTAGGCCAGTACACAAAACTTCTCATTAACGCTTTCATACGATTTTTCCCTGGGTGTCCTAGATGAAAGTCCTTCAGAATTCGTCTTTGTAAAGATTTGGGTATGACCACTCTTTTATTATAAAGTAATACGTGATTACAAATTGAAAAACATTCTGCTAAATTTCTTTCTTTTTCTTCTATTTTTCTCTTTGTACTTTGTATGAATTCATCCATTTCAGCTTCTCTTCTGATTTCTAACAAGATCACTGGTAATTCCCTTACTGTATTGTTTAGAACTTTACTAATTTCGTCTTCGGCTCGCAAAGCCGCTATTTCAGAGTCTTCCAGAGGTTCACATTTCACAGGTAGCAATCTAGATAATCCATCCGCATGACCAATTTTCTTCGACGGAAGGAACTCTAGTTTGAAATTATAATTCAATAATATAGTTCCCCATCTCAGAAGTCTTTTGACTGTGTAAATTGGTAGTCCTTTCTTCGATCCGAATATAGTGAGAAGAGGTTTATGGTCAGTTTGAAGAGTAAACTCTCTTCCATATATGTATCTGTGGAAGCGAATTATGGCGAATATTATGCCTAACGCTTCTTTCTCAATTTGCGAATAATTCCTCTCTGCTGGTAACAACGATCTAGATGCGCGAGCTACAGGTTTCCTTGTGCCATCCTGCACCGTGTGAGCTTGCGTCACTAGCAATGATAATTTCCAGTTTGGGATCAAAATGCGTCAGTGATAGATCGGACGTTAATTTCTTTATGATCTCCTTAAAACCTTTCTGACAATATTCCGTCCAGTTCCATTTGTTATCTTTTTTCAATAATTCATTAAGGAGAGCCCTCAATTTGTGCATGTTTTCAATGAATTCACCGTAATAGTTCGCTAGACATTTTTCGGCTCAGGCATATTTTTTATTGCAGATGCCCTATCTGGATCTGGTTTTCTGCCACTTTCATTGGCCTAAATACTTGATTTCTTTTAGAAATTTTTTTCTCCTTCACTTTTAACCAAAATCCTGAATTCTTTTAAAAACTTCTTTAATGTGCGTTGCGTGTTCTTCTACATTATCGCTTTTGATTAAAATGTCGTCTAAGTAAGCAGTAGCAAAGTTCTGTCCTATGAGTATAGTATCCATAGTCTGTTGAAAGATTGACAGTGCTACTTTTATCCCAAATGGCAATCTGTTAAATTTGTAAAGTCCTTTGTGAGTATTGATACATAAATTTTTTGTACTTTCTTCTTCTACTGGAATCTGAAGATAATCTTCACTTAAATCAATCTTAGAAAATACCTTACCACCGTTAATCTTGGTAAATATTTCCTCCGGGCTTGGCAATGGGTAGTGATAATTCTTGATAGCCTTGTTTAACCCAGTCGAGAAATCTGCGCAAACACGGGTTTCTCCGGATTTTTTCTTTACGTAGACCACTGGTGCCGCCCATTCACTGAATTCGATTTGTGAAAGGATTACAGTTTGTACCAATCTATCTAACTCCTTGTCAATTTTTTCTATGGTTGCGAAAGGCACGTTTCGCTTTTTCTTGAATACTGGCTGAACATTTTCCTTTAGTTCAATTTTAGCTGCAATCTTATTACATCGTCCCAAACCGCTCGAGAATACTTCGGAAAATTGACTGTTCTTCTTTTAATTTTGTAGCTTCTGACGGCTTGCACTCTATTTTCTTACAAAATGAGCTAATGGGTAAATCCCATACGTCAAATTTTTGCATCTAATCTGTGCCCACCAAATTTTCTGTTTCTTTCATTACAAATATATTCAATTTTTTCGTTTTTGCATGAAATTTTACGTTTAGAATTACTCCTTCAAAATTGATACGCTTCCCTGTAACAGACTTGGCTATTTTCTGTGTATGCATCATGGTCGGTATATTTAGCTTCCTCCATGTTTGTCAATTAATTATAGTTAGATCCGATCCTGAGTCTAATTGTAATTTTACCTTCTTATTTAAGATCTCGAGTTCCACGTATTTTCTTGTGTTTAGTTTATCTTCGTAGTCCATTCTAGTAGTTCTTACCCTAATAGTGTGTTTTTTGTTTCTGCATTGAGATGACTTATGTCCCATTTTTCCACACGCTAAACAGTTCTTGTATTTAAATCGACAGTCTTTATTCTAGTGGAATCCACCACATCTGTAACATGCAAATGGGGGAGGGGTATATTTGCTTTGATCTCTGTCATTAATCGCCTTATACTTTGTAATTTTTTCTTTATCATAATTCTTTTTTTCGGGGAGGGTGAAAAACGTAACTTTTTGTTCAATTTACGTATGTGTGCTACTCCCGATTCCTCGATATCCTTTTATGCTCAACACACACAAACGCACACATACATACATATGCGTTTAATGCAGAGAGCTGTTTTAGATATAAACATTATGATCGTAGAATGGACATAGAACTCAATACTGCCGTGATGGTCGCTGAAAGCATGAAGCTGCCAGTTACCATTCAATGTTTATTTCTATATCTATACTAAGGAATCGAAGGTGAGCGCTCTCAAAACATACGTCCCTTCAGGTTGATTTTCCCTACAAGGAGAACGCAGTTGCAACATGTACATTATACCTATATATATATATATATATATATATATATATATATATATAGGGAGAGAGAGGGAGAGACTTTAGAATATAATATAATAAACCACTGTAAAATCAGCAGATAACAAAGAAAAACATACATAGGAGTAACTGACTGAAGGACCCTGAAAATAAAGGAAATAGAGTAACTACGCACACAAAATATATTTACGAATATTAAATACACGAACAGAACCACCCTTTCTAAACATATATGGGAAATTAAAAACAAATTTCACCAAAACTACCATGGAAAATAAGGAAAAAACATCAGCCTACAGCATTAGTTGCAAAAAATGTAAAGTCTGTCTAAAGCAGAATATAGCTATAAACACCTTCCTAACCAAAACAAATTAATAAATAAGCGATCAGAACTTATCTCGAAATACAGACGCAAAAACAATTTTTATTACGTTACTTAAAAATCGAAAACTAAAGACAAATGCTTTGTACAATACTGTCATGAAAAATGCAAATGCAAATATATGCACTACATACGCAAAAACTGTAACATACCTTCGACACCGACAATAATTTAAACCAGCGATTCTTAATCAATGGTTCGCGACCCCAAATGACGTCGCGAAGCGAAATGCTACTGAAGCGAAAATTAAATTCAAACACTTGAATTTCAGTTTCTATGTTATTTAACAAATGCCCAATATTTAACGCGATGAGTCACGCAAGCGCTGCGGTCATAAAACGCGCGTACAGTGACAATGGATGTATTTTCAGTGTAGTTGATCAATACATGGGGCCGCGAAAAGTCTCGTCATGAAAAATGGGGTCAGGAATGAAAAAAGTTTAAGAAGCGCTGCTTTAAACCAACCAAATAAGATAACCAACCGGGAGAAAAAAAGAAATTAAAATAAACAAAAAATCTAAATTTAATAAAGAAATTAGAAAATGAAAAACAAATTAACAATCTAAGAAAGCAAACATAAACACACGAAAACGTAACAATAATAATCAACAACAAATAATTAAGTAATCAATCCATACATAATAAGTAAAAAATATAATAAACAACACTATAAAAATAGCTACAAATAAATGCATTCGGCTCTATAATAATTTGAAACATAACCGTTACCATTTGCACAATAACCGTTAGGATAATACAATAGTCTTTATTCCCAATAATACAGCATATATAAATAGTTGAGCAAAAACACGACAGAAATGGCCTGAATATTGTGTTCAAGCATGAAACAGACTGTTGCCGTTCGGTTTTGACCTCACTATCCACTTTTATATTTATAAATACTCTATCCCTGATATTTAGCAGTTTTGCTTATAAATATAACATACCATAAAATATGCCTTATCATATATATATATATGTTTGTGTGTGTGTGTTTCCCAATGTATCGTGAGTAGTAGTTCTGGCAATTAATTTTATATATACCTGCTTTAGAGTTATTATTGTTATGGGTATTTTTATTGCTGAGCACTAAATAGATCATAACCCACCACGCAAAATCACACAAGATGCACACATAATGGCCAAATACGGTGGTCAAACCACTCGCATCCATGCGCACACACTTACACGCAAAAGCAATAGACTGCTCACAGGCAAAACCTACACAATATAGGAAGTGTGTGTATGTGTATGTATGTATATATGTATGTATATGTGCGTGTATGTGTGTATACTAATTCCTTATAATTAGACTGTATGTATGTACAGAGAAGGAGTGCGCATGTACATGCGCGTACTGGTATATATATAGACATATTGACAAAAATAAAACTGCTCACAAGCACACACCCGAACACTGAACGACATAGGAAGTGTGTGTGTGTGTGTGTGTGTGTGTGTGTGTGTGTGTGTGTGTGTGTGTGTGTGTGTGTATACTAATTCCTTATAATACAGTATGTATGTATGGAGAGGGAATGTATGTATGCGTACGCATGCTGACAAAATCACAAAAGAATGGAACTGGATCTAAGAACACACAGGGTCCATTAAAAGATAAGAATATAGATATCTTTCTCAGCGTTTCTCAGGCCAGTCTTTTCTTTTATTACCCTTACGCAGATATTTTTCACTGTCAGTTCAAGGAAGACATTTGGGTCACTAACACACAAAAAAGAGAATGTCTAATATCGAGAATATTTAACATCGAAAAACATAAGAAAAATTAATTCCTTTTAATAATATGTGGAAATAACCACTCTTTGTCTGATGAAGGTCGCGTGACCGGAAACCCGTGTAGCAAAATTACGGAAAATAAAGCATAATATATATTTTTTTAAATCCACATTACAACCAAAAATGTTTGCGGTTTCTCTCTTCTTTTTAACATATATATATATATATATATATATATATATATATATATATATATATATATATATATATATATATATATGTTGGAGGCATACTTGTAGCTGCTACAGTGTCTCATTTCTTACCGGTTCCCCCCATTTAAACAGGAAAATTAAATTGTATTTTTTTTTATCTACAACTGGTCATTGTTATGTAATTAATATTAAAATATTCTGTATAAAATGAATACGTAAGAAAGTTAAGGTCTCATTTTAAATCCCTTTTTGAAAATATCGTTAATATAATGATTTAACTAGTACAACTGAACATAAACCACATTTTAATGCTAATATTAAGCCTTTCCTTATAAAGAGTCATCCATTGACCGAACAACCGATGAAACTTTAGTTACGTTTTTCTTCGCTCACTGGCATATCGAGCTGGGATCAAAGTGTAGTATCTGTTCTCAGATTGCTCGCTTAATGATCGCCTTTTGGCTGAGATTCGATCACTGATACATGCCTGGCACAGGGATTCGTCCCTGCGCTGGTAGTATCGCGGCTACGTCTAGCTATGACCAGCTTTGACCAGCTTCGCCCACCTGTTTGGACAAGCTAGGACGGGCCAAGACCATCGGTCCGAGTGGAAACATTCGGGTCATACCCCTCCTTCGCCCCACGTTAAAAACCGACCTTGTGTCACAACCTGACTCAGTGGGGGGTAAAGTAGATACCAAGTGTAGTATCGGTTCTCCTTATCTATAACGGTAATGGTAAAAATAGCCGTTTCCTGATGTGGAAACATTCGGTATTCATTGAGCAAGCTGCCAGTGCTTTCAGTAAAAATTTATCTATTTCTGGAAAATTGGTTTCCCAACTGCTATCGCTACTTAAAATATTATTGAGACCTTTGCCGTTTTTCTTTGTCCTCTAACCTTGAATCTGTTCTGCGAATATCAGATTTTCCAAGCCTTCTTTCCTCATTATGTACCCTAGAAATTTAAACTGTCCCTGCCTGGTGGTAAGTATAAGTGTCCTTATTTTTTCTATTTCCTCAAAAACTTCGTCTTACCAACGTGTTCAGTCCATGGAATTCTCAGCATCCTTCTGTATAACCATATTTCTGTTGCTTCAATTCTCTACTTCATCTGTGAGGAGATTGTGCACTCCCTTAAAATAATCTCTTTCAGCTCGGGTACCACACCCCCTCATCTTTTATTTCATACAAATACCTTCTGTTAAAAGAAGTTTTTTTTTTGTTATTATCATATCATCTGTAAGGGGGTTATCCAGCATTCACTGCCATATAGGACGACTGATATTTTTTTTCTTTGCTTTTAATAAATGTTCTGTTTCTTAACACTTTACTTAGCTTTTGAAAGGAATCTTTCGCTAACCCAATGCAGCTCTGGATTTCCGTGTCGGATTTTCCGTCCTCCTAGATATTTAAATCATTTGATGCCAAAATCAAACAAGCACAAAGATATGATTGTTCTATATATCACGAAAATCCTTACACAGATAACAGGTTTTTGTATTAATATATAAATAAAAAGTAACGTTCGTTTTCTTTATTAAGAGCATATGACTTCCCACCAGAACTAGAACAGGCTACCCACGACGACTAAGTAAAGGGTTCGAAACCAAAATTCAAACGTATATCACCTGGAGAAGGTCGAAGCATACAACGGCCTAAATGTCGTAAATATGACAATAAAGATGAGGACAGCAGTCCGAACAATGTAAATAGTGTTAATATTTATATATCACTACATATGATTAGAATGTTTAATGACAACGTGCGTATATTCAAATATTTGCTTTATTTTATAAAGATTCTATGAGCTTCCATCAATACTTAAATCTATGGAATAAATCCTTTCATTTAATAAAAGATTTTTTTTTTCTTATACTAAATATAATAAATTCTGAGTGGGGCCATGTTAAACGTGCTATACGAAATAAATACGGTGCCCAAAGAGGGGATTTAAGGTAATAATTTAATCTTGTCGGCACTTGTCTCTGATATACAATTGTCTGCAATAACTACTCGAGCGGTTTTGAAACCATTAACTCACATGAAAATGAAAGATAATGACGATAATATCGTTAAATTATAATCTTGGACCTGGATAGTTTGAACTTCATTCATGTGGAAAATAATTACGTTTACTTTAAAGGAGTTTCTTGTTCATTTTTTTTTCATTATTTTTTTAATGCTACTGTCTTTCACTTTGCCGTCTAACACCGCTCTCTTTTCTCTCTCTCTCTTTTCTCTGTCTATGTCTCTCTGTTTCTTCCCTCTATCTCTATCTCTCCCTCTTTATCTCTTTCCCTTTCTCCCTCTCTCGCTCTCTCCTCTTCTCTTCACCACCTCCCTCTCGCGCTCTCTCTCTCCATCTCTCTCTATCTCTCTATCTCTATTTCTTTCTTCCCTCTCTTCCCCCTCTCACATTCGCTCTTCTCTCCCGCTTATCTCTCTCTCTCTCTCTTTCTCTCTATCGCACGCACGTACTATTTCTTTTTAGCTGTTTAATTTGATAACACTTAAAACAAATATCACTTCTAGTTCTTTTCATTAACATACGTCCCTCATTAAAGGACTTCCGGCTTCTTACGAAAAAAAGGAATAATTGATGAAAGGCTGAGGAAATATGAAAAGAGCGATATTTTATTGGGGGACGCATGCAATTTTGACACCGCCAAGTGTAATGGAATTGTATCAAAACCGATATCGGTTAACCACAAAAATCTGAAGCTGAGGCGCTAACGATACAAAAACTTTTTTTGTTTTTTTTTTTGTTTTAATGACCGAAAGTCCCCTGTCCTTAACCTTTACCCCTTTCATTACTGTTTTATTTATTTATTGTTAAACATCTGTTATTTTTTTTATTGGGCTTCTTCATTTTTGTGATCGTAGACTCATTACGAAATTCTGTATGACAGGATTGAGTAGGAAAATTAATATATACATACATACATATATATATATATATATATATATATATATATAGAGAGAGAGAGAGAGAGAGAGAGAGAGAGAGAGAGAGAGAGAGAGAGAGAGAGACGAGGCCACAAGGAGAAATATCGAATATAAATGACGCAGGTGCTTTCAAATGGTGAGTTAAATTGATGCTGAACCTAAGCAAAAATGTATGCAAATCGACATCAACATTGTAAGATGATATCTGTAGAAGCTCTCCTGTGCCAAGAGGCGGTAGAAAGATTCTTTGCTCTGGATGGGTGGGGTGTTGGGAAATGTAAACAGTAAAGTCTATAAAAACGTAACTGAGAGCCTATGTAACATCGAGATAAATATTTATTGATTAGACTAAAAAGATATTTGGTCTGTTTTTTTATCGTTAGGTTGCATTAGGAGCGTCGAATGTTCAATCAAAAAGATCGCTTTGTCATATACACTGACACTACGAACATTTTCCTGAAAAAAAATAGTCGACCGTAGTCGGGATCATCGAGTCAATTCGAATGTTCCTTTCCTTAGCTGCAAAGTGTGCACTTCGCCAGGTTTTCAGAGTTTTCCTTCTCCTAGGCCGGTTTCCACCCATTCTGTCGTACCTATATTTACCTATAGAAATGGGGAGAATAGTTAGATGTATACCTTTTAGATGTATTAGCACGTAATGAATGTAATGAACCAGACAAGAAAACAAACTTGACTCTACGATTCCTTAATTCGGCCTGCAATCCATTTATCTATTATGCTTACCGAAAAACTTTGTAAAAATTTGCCTATTTTTGTTTATAAATTCTAACATTGATACGAGAAGAAAATAAGCAAACTTTTCAATGTTTTAGTCATTTTATTTTAAGAAAAATAAAAATGTGGTTGTAAAAATGCGACTGTTTATATAGAGAATACTGTGAATGAGCGAAAGTGTCAAAAGTGTTTTCCTTGGGAGATTTCTTGCTAAATGATACGGCATGGTTAGTAATATGGGAACTTAACTATAACGATAATGGACTCTTCCTGACTCTATAAATACTGCGCCTCTCTGAGAGAGAGGGGGAACGAGTCGAGACGCAGTCCCTGACTGTGCGCGCGACTCTTGTCGAACTTTCTGCTTTGGCAGAGAGGAACCCGGACGAGGCTTTGCCGCAGGGCAAAGTGCCGTCCGGGGAGGTAGACAGTCCCTGAACCCGTTTATACCGGTTCTAATGGGTATATCTTTGGCCGAGCCTACGGGCTAGGAGATCCCACATTAAACTGGACTTGTGGCATATACGACCCATGTGGGGGGTTGTTAAATATCGGAACGAGTCGAGACGAAAAGTTTCGTTCGGTGTGGTAGACAAGACCTGAACCCGTTTATCCAAACTCTAAGTTCTTTTTGGCCGAGCTTACGGGCTCGGAGAAACCCACGTTAAACTCGGCCTTGTGCCACATACTTTCCTCGTGGGGGGTTGTTAAATATCGGAATGAGTTGAGACCTAACGAGTCAAGACATATTAGTTCACTCTAAACCAGACTGACAGTTAATACTAACACCTTCGACGTCTTGTATTATATTTCTGTTGTAATATATCTTTGTTATTGACTTGAGTTCGTGTTGTTCTTCCTTGGTTCTACCTTGCGCCATAACTGTGGTGCGAGGATATTAGACCATAACAGTTAGCTGAAGTAAAATTGATAGAGATCACTCGGGAATATTTAACATTATACGATATAGCGTTGAAAACAATTTCCACCAAATTGATTATTTTTATGCGTATGGCTTCCATATAGGGTGGGCGAAAGATACCTACCGGACCGTATTTCTCTGGGATTGATCAACCAATTTATTTGTAACAATGAGTGAATGGATAGCGGAACAAGGAACACGAGAGTAGAAAGGTAGCAAACGCCGCTAAGGACGACGCGGGATAAAAATTTGTGAAGAGCTATGATAGCCGAATAAGATGCTGACTGAAACGTCGGCAACAGAATAAGAATATAAACATCTAATTGTTTTATATATATTTCATCTGATATATATATATATATATATATACGCACACACACTCGCATATAAATGCATGTGAGTGTGTATATATAGACGCAATCAAATAAAAATGTAAATGTAATTGATACGCTCACATATGAATTTATATGTGTGTGAATGTGCGTGTGTATGTGTGAGGAAGATGTGATGATCTAAATATATTCTACGAATATATATATTTATAACTATATGCACATTTCACATACGTTGACAAGCGTATATGTTTACACACTGTGTATGCATGTATATGCATTCGTTGAATTTAGGAAAATTCGTTAATGGTATATTCGGTAACGGTAATTTTGATAAGGTAGGAAAATTCAACAATCATGAATTAAAAGTCAATTGAAAATTGATTTTAGGGCCTTTCTGGAGTGGAGATATGGAGGCTAAGTACCCCTCCCCGATACTTTTAAATAACTGAAAATCGTAGGGTCCAGATAAAACCCCACTACAAAAGTACCAGGGCCGTACCTGCAGAAGGAGGCTTAAGAAACTAGGCCTTCTTCCCCAATATTTTTTTAAAGTATTATTAACAATGGGGATCTAAATAAAATCCCACTACAATACCAGGGCTGTGCTTTCGTTGGGGGTAGCTCGCCATACGTCCGGTTCAGATATAATCCAACTGCAATAATCCCAGGGCAGTACTTTCTGGATGAGGGTTAGAGGGCTAAGCCCCCGCCACACACACACACACACACACACACACACACACACACACACACACACACACACACACACCGCCAATATTTTTTGATAAATATTTTTAAATAAATATTTATTTAATTACTCTATTGTTTTCAAGCAAATAAAATCGATTTATCCAAGTTAAAGTTAAGTTCTTGTATCTTCTTTTCAGATTATTATTTTAATAAAAAAGTCGTAAATAAATGAAGTTTTAGATAGTTATTTTTTTTAAAGAAGCAAAATCTATATAGTCTTAACATTATTTTTTTTTAAATATACGGGAGGGGCGCTTAGCCCCCAAATCCCCACTCCAGA
>OZ038476.1:117874730-117897230 GCA_964036315.1 Acanthosepion esculentum | reverse complement strand
ATACTAGAAAATCAGGACTGAGCAGTTGCAGCAATGCGCCATGCCGTTTTTCGTTTGACGTAATTCTTGTAAAGAATAAAGCACGATAGAAGTTAGATACTTTATGGATCTCTACAAGGAACCGCCCATTCTTCCAGTTCCTCTTGAGGTATAGTGTGAGTTTGTGTTCCAATAGATGTTCAAGACCAGGAACCTCATTGAGAAGCCAAACGCTCATCATTACTGAAAAAAAACAGGGTCTACTCGTAGATGGTGAAACATTATTGTACATGGTATAAAAGACGAACCGTTCTTGTAGATCAGTGTTTTTAAGCAACAGCACAGCAAGGAGCAAATGAAAATATTACAGTACGCTTAGCAAAATTTTTAAAGTGTATACATTTAAATGTTATGAAATAGAACCATAGATTCAAACAAAAATATATACACAAATAGCAACTTTATTTATTTCAATGTTTCTATTCAACTATTTGTACAACGATAAACAAACACTCATATCTTTTTAATGAATATTAAAACAATGTATTTAAAATAATATAATCGAAGAACAGTGAAAATATATTTTGTTTAAAGTTTAATACTTATTTATTTATACAAACACTAACGTTGTACCATTACTACTTCCGCACAACCATAAATATCTATGCCGGGACAATATTTCGAGGCAAAAGAGGATCTCGTGGCACACCAGTTTGCCGCGGCAGGGCAGTTGTGAAACACTGTTGTAGATGGCATAAAAGTTGTTAAAAGTAGATATTTTCTTAATTTCCAACTACGGCCAGTACATTGTGGCCGTGTTTATATATTAATGTTGTTAAGAGTATTTTTTGGTTTTTACAATGACTTCCCGCACTATTTTAAAATTGTGACTATATCTACTTTCAGCAACTTTTACACCACCTACGACAGCACTTATACATTATTTATTATAATTATTATAGTAGCATTAAAAAAAACATAATCTTTGAAAGTTGCTAACAGTTTAGCCGAAAGCGCTCCAAAACAACAAATTTTTTATTCATACAAGAAAAAGATAATCTAAAGTATCTTTTCAGTCCTGTCCTGGGTATAACGATAAACTACATCCACGTCCTGGGTAAGACGATAAACTCCGTCCAACAGCAAGGCCTCTGATCAGGAGGTTTTGAGGAGCGTGAAACCACCTCTTAATTGCTGATGTTCCCAGGTACACCCTGACCCGAGATGGTAGCACCTGTTAGGGTCCCAGCTATGGGCAAATAGTTAACCCCTAAACTGGGCTAAAACACTATGAAAATGTAAAAATAGGTTTTAATACCAGAAATACTTTATAAATAAATTATTACCAGCAATAAATTTTTACCAGCAATAATTTTTTGGGGAAGAAAAAAAACTATTACCAGCAATACATTTTTCAAAAAATATTACCAACAATGTTTTTAAAAAAATAAATATTACTAGCAATAGATTTTTGAACAAAAATATTTTTGAGGAAAAAATATTACCAGCAATAATTTTTTGAAAAAATTATTACCAGCAATACCTTTTTAAAGGAAAAGTATTACCAGAAATAGATTTTTGACAAAACAAAATGTCACCAGCAATAAAAATTTTGTCGGCATTAAATAACCTATTGAGCTCGATATGCCGTAAAACAAACCAAAGCAATCCAAACCAACCTTTTCAGTCATGTTCAACGTAACATGCATTAAAGAGGTATTGCTGTCCAAAGACACACGTGCATGTGTGTGTGTGTGTGTGTGTGTGTGTGTGTGTGTGTGTGTGTGTGTGTGTGTGTGTGTGTGTGTGTGTGTGAGTGCGCGCGCGCACGTGCTTGTTAATAGAGGCTTTATAAATATTTATTTTTCTCTCGGTTCCTTTTCTATCTTTCTTTATCTCAAGATTATTCTTCTCACTAACTATACTTCATTTCTTTGTCATTTTTTTCCCTTTGCTCAATCTGACCATTTTTCTTGTGCCTTTTTATCTTTATTCTTTTCTTCTTTCTCGTCTGTGTTTTCTTTTCCTCTTTATTTTACACGTTCTTTTCTTTTTCTTCGCCTCTTTGTCTACTTCCCGTTCTTTTCTTCTTTCTCCTTTTTTTTATAAACTCACTCCTCCTCCTACGAAAATACAAACATGCACGCGACAAAGTGGCAATGTGCGATGTATTAATGCGCTATGCTTGACTGAACTAAGCGACCCGTCAGCTATAGACACTACTTAATGGACAGCAGAGTGTCGACGATAGAGACGCATTATGCCAAACGCACTATTTACCGACGAGCTACTATCATGCAGGCGACTAATGTCTTTAAAAGTACTGCGATTTAATTCGATCTCGTGGACAGTGTTGATGCTCGCGGAAGGTGACAAGTGAAATGAGCTGCGGTCGCCACATTAAAAGGCGTCATTTTGGCACTTTGGACACAGGAAACATGTTACACAGAGAATGGACCTTTTTTTTTTCTTTCGTATCCATTTAGTTATTTCTTTCATTCTACGTGTTTTCACTTTTGTTTTCCTTCCAACTTGTATAAGCTTTCTTTTTACTTCTGTCTTTTATGTTTTTAATCTCTGAAGCCATTCAAAAACTGAAGAGATTTAAGCCTCATAATATTTAAACATGAATACCGTATGTTTACATCACTTTTGCTTTCTTTGTTTATTTTGGTTTTGGCTTCTTTATTGTTTTTTATTTTTTTATTTCTTTATAACTTTCTTTATCTTTTTCTTCTTAAAATAATACCTGTTTTTCTTTATAATATTTCCAGGTACTTAATTCTGTTATAATAATAATAATAATAATAATAATAATAATAATAATAATAATAATATTCCCTTTGATTTCTGTTGTATACACATTTCCTACCGGGTCCCAACCAGAGAACTAAAGTCAGAAATGGCTTCATAACATTTTCCACTAATCATTTTATTTGAAAAAAGACAAAAGACAGATCACACATATTTTACATAGACAAAGCTCTTCGTAATGTGTGAGCTCTAATTGGGAGTACAACTTTTTGTATTTCTTTAAGGCATAAGGTCATCATTATTATTATTATTATTATTGTTATTGTACGAGAGAGCATACGGATGTGTGGTCGAGTGGTTAGACCGTTCGCATTCTGATCATGAGACCCGGGTTCGAATTTCACCATGGTCGATTTGTCGAGACTTACTGATGTTATCGGACTGGTCGGAAAACCATACCACGGGTTGACCCAAGCCTTGTGAGTAGAACGGAGCTCTTGCCGTCGATAACATAAGCCATAAGTCATCAAGTCTGAGGGCGTGCTTGTTTAAATTGCTGATCACGCTATATAAGAAGTTGTAACTAAGATCTGCTCATCATAGTTGCTCTTGAATAAACACAAATGCGCCTGAGCAATAGTGTCTGCAATAGGGATTGGCTAGCCGCCTTAGTAGACGGGTATCCTCGAATACGAGTGGCCAGCTATTATTTTTAGACGATAGAGCAGCACGGCAACAAAGTGGCGCTGAGCTACAATTTTAAGAAGCCAAATGTACCCATCATGACATCCAGTCTGATAACGGTATACCAGACACATGCGTTACAGCCAAATGTGCGGAATATAGTGACAGGTTTTTGGTAAAATTAGCACATAACTTTACTGGTGGGACCCAGATAAAAACACCTTGTTTTCCAAGTGAGCGAAGTGTGACGAACACATCTCTAGTACAGAACGGGACATTTACTGTAGGCCATCTTAATCTGACAAAACAAAACATTTTCATAATAACAATTATTATAATTAGTATTAGTATTAGTATTCACACATATGTTTTGTTTTTTTAATTCCTTGTCCCTTCAGGACGTAGGAGGCCATAGCTTTCCGCAGATTCCATTTCTTTATTATGTACGAAATGCCATGACGTTTTGGAAAGATAGTAGAGTGGTTTTCCTTTGCCTTCTACACAGTTTCGAATTCACAATAGTTCTTAGGCTAGCTACTACCCAAGTTTAGACAGCCCAGTCTACCCTACTATTTAACTCAGGAAATGCCTTAGCGCAAAAGTGAATTCGACTCGCCGATTTCACTACCTGTGCCGATAACCATTACGCCTCCAGCCCATCGTAAATCTTTTAACTACACTAAATGCCTGGTGGTTATCGATGGAGTTTGAGTTATTGCAAATCTCTTCAAATATCCAATATAATTTTCAGCATCCTCGCAAACTTCAGTTACGCCTTGCTCCAAACAATTTTAATCCTTACCCTAATTTTTAATTTATCTCACCGTGATTTTTTCGGTTCTACATGGGTCGGACTTGATTTTTTTTTTCCTTTTTTTATTCTTTTTTTTTTATCTCCCGGGCGAAGTGCTGTTTTTCCATTTTTCTTCTTTCCCGGTTTTTGTTTTCATCTTGCAGTTCTCTTAGAAAGCCACTTTCACGAGCTGACAGGTTCTCATTTCATTGTCTGTGCCTATCACAATTTTATCACCTGGATCGAATGCTCGGTCTAGCTGCCTATACACCAGAATAATTTATTATTTTCATTTATTCTTATTTTCGATGACAATCTCGAATTTGTACTGGTTTGTTGACATAATCGAACCGAACGTTTTAGCGCAATTCCCAGTATACCACTGTTCCTAACCTGTTATGCTTGCTTTTATTTTTCCCGTTGAGCATTCTTGTGATACTTTCTTATATGCTTTAGAGTTTTGCTTTGCTGGGCATTTTTCTTATTTTTTTTTCTGTTTTCACTTTCATATAATCGACTGCTGTTATTTCACCCCCGGTCATATCTGATTAAATGGTTGCCAAATGAGAGACAAGGGACTCGCGTTACTTAGATGAGGCGAAGTCTTGAAACTATGGCACAATGCAAATAGCAGGAGTTACGGTTTAAGAAATCTTTTTTTACGGTATAAATCATAAATAAAAGAGTGCTGAACTGTTATATAATATCGGTTTTCCTATAATGCAGTGAATGCTAGATAGTTTCCTCTCGGTTGAAGAAGAGACTTAAGTCAACCGAAATATAGTTCTACAAAAAGATCCTAAGAATACCATAGACTGAATATATAACCAGTGAAGAATTTTTATGAAAAATGGAAACAAAAAAAAAGACATTTCTTCTGAGAATCAGAAAGTGACAATTGAAATTTCTAGGGTACATAATGAGGAAAGACAGCTTAGAAAATTTAACACTCACATAACGTATTGAAAGCAAGAGCTACCAAGAAAAGCAGCGATTAACCTACCAAACGAGATAGTGTAAACGGTTAACAAAACAAGCTTTAGGTGAAATGGAAAAAAGATTTGTATCAACTATCTACAAATATTATAGATTGATTTGTTTTTTACGATTTATCAACTATTTTTAGGTTATTTAAAGCCATAAAATATATTTAGATGGCAAATATTTTTTTGAGATAATAATGATTTACTGATACACGTATCACTAATTAACCCATAGCTGGGGTGATTAATATATTTCCCAATGCTATTTACGCGTTAGTGAATATAACAAACCCGATTGGAATAAGAACCCGGCTCTTCGATTTCCAATTCCGAGCCGTAATCCATTACACCACCTGCACATCCAAGCTTACAGTACCCGGTATTCCCAAGCGGTCACCCATCTAGGTACTGACTAAGCTCGACGTTGCTCAAATTCCGGAACCGTACGAAAACCGATGTTTCAACGTAATCGATCAATATTATTAGAAAATCGGAAAGTTTTTCACCTTAATTGACATCCAAAGAAGAAATATTTGCTTACACGCGCCTATGTGTGTTTAGGCTTATTTTTGTTTGTGTATATGTGTATATCAAAGTGGCAAGTGAAAAGTGACAGCATCTATACAATGGGAAGCTGAAAAATTCTCGACAAATTTTCGGTCAGCTTTTGGGAAGTGGGTTTGAACGAAAACTTTTCAGCACCCCTTGTATACCGTGTACATTTTTGCATACGTTTTATATATGTTACTCTGTGTTCAATATCACTCATGAAACACCCGAACCGCCGTCACACCTCAGTGTATATAATGTGTGTGTGTGTGTGTGTGTGTGTGTGTGTGTGTGTGTGTTCGTATACGGGCATATTTTCTGTCTTTTGATGTGTATTTAGCTATAATTTCCCAGTTTTACACTCTTTGCTGACTACCTTCGAAGTACACCTATTGTTACTGGAACGTGTTGCCAAGAATTCTTACCTACCTACCGGCAATCACAGGTGTCACACTCACAGACATTACCTATCCTTCCTCATCCTCTCGATTCCAAACCAGCTTCGGGCAGAGGCGCACCAAAGAATTCTATAGAATTCTGGTGACCAAGCAAAACGGAAGCTTAGATTAATTTCAACACCTTTACTAATTGCTGCTTCGGGATGGTGTCTCGGTGTGTCTGCTTCTTCGATTAAGCAGCCCATTCCTATACGGACCAAACGTGGCAAATTCACCCCCCCCCCCCGCTTCATATTTCGTCATTACTACCATCACCCATCATCTTGCTTCTAATTTCTATCCCTGAAAGACTAACCCCATTACCGATTCTACCCGACTACTCAACAATACCCTGTCACATGTCAATACAACGATAATCATTATAATTGCATCCTGTATTGCTTTCTTTTTCTTTAGAGAATATCTTCATCATGTTTTCGAGTTTCAGTTATCTATCTACCGCCAAACCGACACCCAGCGATTCCCACCTTCCTCACGATTTTTGACACTTTTTTGTATCCCACGCATCTGTCTTACTCTCTCTCTCTCTCTCTCTCTCTCTCTCTCTCTCTCTCTCTCTCTCTCTCTATCTATCTATCTATCTATCTATCTATCTCTGTCTCTATCTATCTATCTATCTATCTATCTCTGTCTCTATCTATCTATCTATCTATATATCTGGCTTTCGCTTTTACAGAATATTATTTTCTTTTACAATTTTTTTATTAGCTTTGGCGTATATCTTTTTGCTGAATGTACGGTTTTCATAAAGTTTTCGAGAATTTCTAAAATTTCCACAGCAGAGATTTTGTAAACAAAAATTCAATCAGCAGCTTTTCAGCCTGAATTTCTGCGATGAGTAACCCTATTATAACTGTGCTTGCCCCCTGCCCTTCGTTAGTTCGCACGACCGTTACGCCGTGTCAATACCTCATAAATAATGTACGATTCCGTTTTGATCGCGTGGAAAGAGAGGGAAAGACAGTAATAGGTTTCAGTGATAAAATGAAAGAAATAAAGAATTAAAGAAAGATAGAAAGAAAGAAAGAAAGAAAGAAGGGAAAGGGAGGACAAAGAGAACCAGGTGAAGTTGATAAGAACAGACTTTGCACTTTAATCTTAGCCAAAAGGCCGAAAAGCGATTGTATTTTCTTACCGCACCACGCTAGCAGGATGTCACACAAGGCCATTTTAATATGGGTAGCCCGAGCTCGTGCAGCATGTATAAAAATAGCCCAGCTCTCGCAAATGTCAGTTGCGCCGGAATCGGTATTACTACTGACCCCCACTCTTTAGTACAATGAGAGAGCTACTGCCGCTGGCAGCCTTTCCCCTAGATCAGGTACCCCTCAAAAATATTTTCAGTTGGGCTTTGACCGCAGACAAAGACACAAGTGAGAGATTAAATGTAGTTTATTCGCACGAGGGCAGATACTACACTTGGTATCTACTTGACCCCCCCCCCACTGAGTCAGGTTGTGACACAAGGTCGGTTTTTAACGTGGGGCGAGGGAGGCGTTTGACCCGAGTGTTTCCACTCGGACCGGTGAACTTTGCTGGTCTTAGCTTGTCCAAGCTGGTCAGAGCTGGTCATAGCTAGTCATAGCTGGTCTTGGCTGGTCTTAGCTGGTCATAGCTTGTCCAAGCCTGTCCGAGCTGGTCATAGCTAAACGTAGCCGCGATACTACCAGCGCAGGGACGAATCCCTGTGCCAGGCATGTATCAGTGATCGAATCTCAGCCAAAAGGCCATCATTAAGCGAGCGATCCGGGAACAGATACTACACTTGGTATGTTAACCACCCACTGAGTCAGGTTGTGACACAAGGTCGGTTTTTAACGTGGGGCGAGGGCGGGGCATGACCCGAGCGTTTCCACTCGGACCGGTGGTCTTGGTTGGTCTTAGCCGGTCCTAGCTTGTCCAAGCCGGTCGCGAAGCTGGTCAAAGCTAGACGTAGCCGCGATACTACCAGCGCAGGGACGAATCCCTGTGCCAGGCATGTATCAGTGATCGAATCTCAGACAACAGGCGATCAAGCGAGTATCCGGGAACAGATACTACACTTTGATCCCAGCCAAAATTCCGAGTAGCGATATTGTTTACTAGACCTCCCACGCGGTCCAGATGTGGCACAAGGCCGTTTTAATGTGGGAAAAGGGGATAGACCCGGGCGTTTCCACCCAGGCCACTGGTCATTAGCTGGTCTTAGCTTGTCCAAGCTGGTCAGAGCTAGTCATAGCTGGTCATAACTGGTCATAGCTTGTCCGAACTGGTCAGAGCCGGTCAAAACTAGTCATAGCTAAAGACCCAGCGGCGATACTACCAGTGCAGGGAACAGATACTACACTTTGATCTTAGCCTAAAGGCCGTGGATTTACTTGACCTCCCACACGGTCAGGTTGTGACACAAAGTCGGGGTTTAACGTGGGACGGGAGGGGGAGTGGACCCGAGTTTTCACCCGGGCCGGGATTTACTTGACCTCCCACAAGGTCAGGTTGTGACACAAGGTCAGGGTTTAATGTGGGAAGGGAGGGGGAATGGACCAGAGTTTTCACCCGGACCGCAGTGCTTTGGCTTTAGCTGGTCTTAGCTTGTCCAAGCTGGTCTTTAGCTGGTCATAGCTAGTCTTAGCTGTGATACTACCAGCGCAGGGACGAATCCCTGCGACAGGCCTGTATCAGTGATCGCTCCCGGCCTAAAGGCGATCATTCAGCGAGTAATCTGCGAACAGATACTACACTTTGATCGGGATTTACTTGACCTCCCACAGGGTCAGGTTGTGACACAAGGTCAGGGTTTAATGTGGGAAGGGAGGGGGAATGGACTCGAGTTTTCACCCGGGCCGCAGTGCTTTGGCTTTAGCTGGTCTTAGCTTGTCCAAGCTGGTCTTTAGCTGGTCATAGCTAGTCTTAGCTGCGATACTACCAGCGCAGGGACGAATCCCTGCGACCGGCCTGTATCAGTGATCGCTCCCGGCCTAAAGGCGATCATTCAGCGAGTAATCTGCGAACAGATACTACACTTTGATCTTAGCCAAAAGGCCGGGGATTTACTTGACCTCCCACACGGTCAGGTTGTGACACAAGGTCGGGGTTTAACGTGGGACGGGAGGGGGAGTGGACCCGAGTTTTCACCCGGGCCGCAGTGCTTTGGCTTTAGCTGGTCATAGCTTGTCCAAGCTGGTCTTTAGCTTTGGCTTTAGCTAATCTAGCTATGATACTACCAGCGCAGGGACGAATCCCTGCGACCGGCCTGTATCGGTGACCGCTCCCAGCCTAAAGGCGATCATTCAGCGAGTAATCTGAGAACAGATACTACACTTTGATCTTAGCCAAAAGGCCGTGGATTTACTTGACCTCCCACACGGTCAGGTTGTGACACAAGGTCGGGGTTTAACGTGGGACGGGAGGGGGAGTGGACCCGAGCTTTCACCCGGGCCGCAGTGCTTTAGCTGGTCTTAGCTTGTCCAAGCTGGTCAGAGCTGGTCTTAGCTAGTCATAGCTGGTCATGGCTGGTCTTAGCTTGTCATAGCTAGTCAGACGTAGCCCCCGATACTACCAGCGCAGGGACGAATCCCTGCGACCGGCCTGTATCAGTGATCGCTCCCGGCCTAAAGGCGATCATTCAGCGAGTAATCTGCGAACAGATACTACACTTTGATCTTAGCCAAAAGGCCGTGGATTTACTTGACCTCCCACACGGTCAGGTTGTGACACAAGGTCGGGGTTTAACGTGGGACGGGAGGGGGAGTGGACCCGAGCTTTCACCCGGGCCGCAGTGCTTTAGCTGGTCTTAGCTTGTCCAAGCTGGTCAGAGCTGGTCTTAGCTAGTCTTAGCTGGTCATGGCTGGTCTTAGCTTGTCATAGCTAGTCAGACGTAGCCCCGATACTACCAGCGCAGGGACGAATCCCTGCGACCGGCCTGTATCAGTGATCGCTCCCGGCCTAAAGGCGATCATTCAGCGAGTAATCTGCGAACAGATACTACACTTTGATCTTAGCCAAAAGGCCGAGAAGCGATAAAAGGGCCATCTTTCAGACGTACATGAAACTGAGTAAGGCAATCGCCAAAAATCCAGTTACCATAAATAAAATAATATCGTTTGCTGAATTAATTTTAAATTATTATAAAGAAAAGTGTTCGTAAGACAGGGATTTGGCTAGTTATCATTATTTTCTTTCCTTGGCTTACATTCGGATTAATATCCGCATGCTTGTTGTTATTGTCACAGCGTTTCCTCCATTGATAAGGAAGGCCGGAGAGCACAATGGCAATAGCAACAAAGATGAAGATATTTCGTCCAAATGTAAGTAATATAAATAATAAATTTGTTTTTAACATCATTATGAATATGCGTGTAGAGTTGTGGGACCTAAAGTGAGAATGTCGAACCATGTTCAAATTACAACCGAGACCTTTGCGCTTACTTTTACTGACATACCCTTTAAGGAAATGTATGAATTCATCTCTTCTCCTCACGGTTAATGATCAATAGCAGGATAGACTTGTCTCTCTGGCAGGGCCAGTGCACTCTACTCCTGAACCAACCAAGCCTGACTGGTGGTTCCGGGCAGTGCTTTGTGACTCTCGCTATCTTATCAACAGTTATTTTTCTACCTACATTTATATACATTACTAATTAAACTAAGCACAACTATTAAAGACTGATTTTGACGTCATTCTGGGTCTTTTTTTTTTCGTCCAAATCCATGAATTTGTTTTGCTTATCCTAAAAAACACTATATAAAATTAATTATGTTTTATCCATAATGTTGAATGTGCTAAAATGATTTAACGTTTTAATAAATAAAAATATTCAAGTTGATGTAAAAAAAATGCCTCAAAACATTGTTTATTTTAAATGAAATGATCTATTAGGATATGTCTTTAGTTTGTATTTAGATATATTGTATTTATTTTCAGTTTTTCGAGTTAGATTGTTCACCTATATTGCATAAGATGCATTATTATACATTGAAAATTGAGTTGCAGTACAGTATCATAGATTCAGGGCGCTGTATCGTAGTTTCGTGGGGACTGCATCGTAGATTCGTGAGAACTGTATCGTAAGTCCGGGGGAACTGTATGGTAGATTCGAGAGAACTGTATCATCGATTAGGGAGAACTGTATCGTATATTCGGGGGGCTGAATCGTACATTCGGGAGAACTGTATCGTAGATTCGGGGGGACTGCATCGTAGATTCGGGAGAAGTGTATCGTAGATTCGGGTGAACTGTATCGTATTTTCGGGGGGCTAAATCGTACATTCGGGAGAACTGTATCGTAGATTCGGGGGAACTGCATCGTAGATTCGGGAGAAGTGTATCGTAGATTCGGGTGAACTGTATCGTATTTTCGGCGGGCTACATCGTACATTCGGGAGAACTGTATCGTAGAATCGGGGGGGACTGCATCGTACATTTGGGAAAACTGTATCGTAGATTCGGGGGGACTGCATCGTAAATTCGGGCTAATTGTATTGTAGATTCGGGAGAACTGTATCGTAGATTCGGTGGGCTACATCGTACATTCGTGAGAACTGTATCGTAGATTCGGGGGTCTGCATCGTAGATTCGGGAGAACTGTATCGTAAATTCGGGGCAATTGTATTGTAGATTCGTTGTGCTGCATCGTACATTCGGGAGAACTGTATCGTAGAATCGGGGGGACTGCTTCGTAGATTCGGGAGAACTGTATTGTAGATTCGGGAGAACTGTATCGTAGATTCGGGGGGACTGCATCGTAAATTCGGGGGAACTGTATCGTAGATTCGTAAGGTGCACGAGATACTTGCAGCGGTCCTGGCCCCTAGTTTTGTTTGGCGACCAGTTAAGAAAAAGGAAAAATTCAAAGCCACTTGTGCCTGGAGCATGCAACTACTTGCTATAGAAACTACGCGCGTAGAATGATGACACTGTGGCTCCAGACCCCACAGGTGAGTGTGCAGGATTTACTTCTACTACTACTTTTAATCTCATCAACATATTCAGACTTTGTCTCTTCCTCTTTATAAATTTTTATCAATTGATTTTTTTCTTTCACGTGTTTAATGTTCTATCTTATCCTTCAGATGTGTGTTCTTCTACAAGCGTTCCTTTTCTATTTCTTTTTCCGACGTGTTGGTTAGCGAAATGTTGTGGTTAAATAGTTCTTATTACAAGCGAAGAACAATGCTAGTTTCACCGCCTTTCTCATTCTGCTTTTTTCCATCAGGACTTACGGCCATATCACATTGAAACATTGGTTCCCGTACCATCACGAAGTTATACAACGTCGAGTCTGGTGAGTACCTAGATGGGTGACCGCTTGGGAATATCAGGTGCTGTAAGGTGGTCTAATATGGATAACGGCTTGAAAATGAAAATCGGATATTAGAGTTCCAATTCCAGTCGGGACCTTTATATTTACTTAGGCGGAAATATCCTTAAGAATTCTTCCTACCCATCCCTGCTAGGGGTTATTTAGTAAGATCTGCATCAGTAAAATGATTAGCCATAAAATTTCTTACAATGTAAAAATATTTTCTGGCTTTAAAATAAACTAAAAAAGGTTGATAAACCGTAAAAAAAAAATTTTTTTTCAATTTTATTTTTTCCTGGCCTAATTTTTTTATACTCTTTTAGTCTTAACTTCGGCTTGTTTATAAAATTTTACATTAATATTTATTCATTTTATCTTTGTTTTTCTTTCTTTTGTTCTTTCTTTCTTTCGCTCAGGTATTTTTATCTCTATTATATAAAGTTAACTTTCTTTCTTTCTGTTTTTTTTTCTTTTCTTTTTTTTTTCTTTTTTTTCTTTCTTTTGTCAAACCACGTTATTTATTTTTTTCGTCCCGATCAATATCATTCTTTTTTTCATCCTTTCTTTCATCTTTTTTCTTTCATTCATTCCTTCATACTTTCTTTCTTTATTTACCTTTCTTTCTTTCTTTCCTTCTTTCTTTCTTTCTTTCTTTCTTTCTTTCTTTCAGATATGCTTTTGTTTATCTCTATTATGTATATAAGACCATTTCCTACTTTCTTTCTTTCTTTCTTCTTTCTTTTTTTCGTCAGGCTACAAAATTTATCTTTTCCTTCCTATCAATATCATTATTTCTTTCAGTCTTTTTTTATTTTAAGATTTTTTTAATTTATCAATATTATACTTAAGAAAGCCGCTACATTTTTTTAGTTTCTTCAATATCATTCTTTCTTTCATTTATTCATTCATTCTTTCATTCATTTTTTTTTTTTCAATAATTCTTTCTTTCTTTCAGATATATTTTATTCGTCTTTATTATATATGGTGATCTTTTTTCTTTTTTCTTTGCTTTTCTTCGTCAGGTCACAGCATTTATCTTTTAGTTCTTATCAATATCATTCTTCATTCTTTCTTTCTTTCCTTACTTCCGTCCTTCTTTCCTTCCTTCTTTCCTCCCTTCTTTCTTTCTTTCTAAAAATAATTTCTCATCTCTTTTCTCGCCAAATGTTGTTTGTCATTAAAAACACCATTTATATACAAACACTTACTTTTTTACAGGGGTATGCTAAAAAAAAAGTTCCCAGCCTAACCAAGAAGAAACGCCAAAAGAAAAATATTCATGTGTGGTGAGATTTGGAGAAGTCTTCTTGGGAGTTCGTTGTAAGTAACGGTTCTTGGGCAGAAGCTATCCGAATGAAGAGAATGTGGCTGATTCATTCCAATGTACGTGGGTTTAGCTGAACTGGTGGGACTAAGGACTGTAGCTCGTCAGAACATTTGCCATGGAAAGAGCGATAGATTAGCGAGAGGATTTCGACGTTTCATCTTTTGAAAAGGAGTTGTAGGGGTAACTTACTAAGGAACGAACACACTCTTGATTGATGCTGAACACCATTAACATAATAATAATAATAATAATAACTTTAAGCGCAGTACTAAAATTGGCAGCTAGGTCTCATCATTTTAGTGTTGAAATTGCTAGATGTAACTCTAGATGTTACTTAGAAGTTCTATTCTAATGGTTTCTTCTCGTGCACTTATCACTTGCGGAACCCACTTCCGGCTTCTTGCCTTCTTCTCAACCACGACCTTCAAAAATTTAAATGCAACGTTAATCCTCAACTCCTGTCTCTCTTTTGATGGACGCAAAATGGGAAATCGGTTTTCTATTGTGATTAAGTAATAAACTGTTATAATATATTTATATACCATATAAATGGTGCGATGGGTAAATTGTCATTTTATATTTTTAATTTCGTGCATGACGTTGTTTCTTTTTTTATTTTGTCGACTGCACATTATAGTAGGGCCAGTTGGGCACCGTCTGTGAGAAAAAAAGATCACCATGACGTAATTCAATCCGCCAGAAATTTGGAAACGGCATACTGTACTGCTTGGCATTTGCTGCGGAAGCTCCAATGCAACCATTTCAGAGTGTTTGTGTGTCAATCTGAGGACATTGCAGAGGATTCGAAAAGCGTTGGATTTTTCTAATGGTGATTGCGAGGGACTACATCAAGTGCGTTGAGGAGGTAGTGCTACCCTAGGTAAAAATGGTGTCAGCTGGAAGATCTTATGTCTGACAATAAAACTCTGAACTATGCCATACGTGTAGAAGAACCCAGTTATGGCTGTCAGACAATTTCTGCGACCCCATCACCCCTTACATCTGGCCACCTAACTCCCCAGACTGCAACCCTCTTGATTATTATGTGTGAGTCACAGTTAAGCAAGAAACCAACAAAACTCCTTGTAACACCAAAGATAAACTGAAGGCAAGGATTATGGCATCATTCACCAACTTCAACAAGGAGACCGTCCAGAAGAGATGCAGGAGATTACAAAGTCGTCTGGGGGCTGTGGTTGAAGCCAATGGCGATTTTATTGAATAAATTTACTTTTTCGTATTTCAAGATATTTTTGTGTAATTTTGATAAATATATCGGTTAAAATTAGATGTCTTAATTTAGACAACAATTTATCCATCACCTTCTGTAATATAATTGATATACATATTTATACGATATATTTATATAACATATTTTCCCTCACAGGATTCTTTACTTGATTTTTCCTTACTTCTGCTCGAATCTTTGTCAAGCATCTCAACTCTCTTCTCTTTGAAACTTAAAACACGCTGAATTGTCTATTAGACAATGCTATTCACAAGACTTCTTTCCGTTAGCAGCGAACTGATTTGGATTCATTTCGTGACTTTGTTCGAGACGCCCCTTGGATTGATATTCTTAACCTTCCTATTACGAACTGTTTCTTCTTGGGTTGAAGCTGGCATAGATGTTTTTGTCATTTCTCAGAAATATCTTCTCTTTGGTTCACACCTGTCTGTTCAGCCGTTACAACCCATAGGAATCATTTTTTCCGGCTCTATCAGTGTGATAGTTTCTATCATAACGGACGCCTCTTTGTTTCTGCTCATAATAAATGTAAAGGTGTCCTCAGTTAGGTTAAGTCATTGTCTGCTGACAGAATGAGGCACTGTATAGCCTCTGAGATCTTTGCTTCCCATAACTACTAGCGGCTCTATAATAGTAAGTTAAATGAGAATAAGCCTTCTATCCCTCTTCTCTTTACTCAGTTTAAGGTGTTAAAATCTCCTGCTGATAAAAGAGAATGTTTTGCTCGTAAATTCTCTTCTAATTCTACTCTTGATTCATCTAGTATCTTTCCCCAATTTTCCATTTAGAACTGAGTCTCTATTGTACGATATATATCTTATTTCGTCGATAGTTTCTGCTTCATCTCTAGTCTGGTCCTCCACAAAGCATGTGCACTTATATGATATCGCTGTAATAGCTCTTAATAAAATGTGCTCTTTATCTGGCTCAATAAATACCTCGCTGCTTCTTGTTTTCCTGCTTGTCAGAAATCCTCCTCTGTAGTTCCACTCTTTAAGAATTCAGGCAAACCGTCTGCTCCTTCTAACTATCGGTTTATTAAACTTTTATCTCTCTCTCTCTCTCTTGGAAAAGAAACGGAAGCCATATTGTTTATCTGAAAGAATACCCTGTGAGCCTCTAGACATCTGATCAACTCTGAATCAGTCTAACATCTCACTTCATATGGTCTTCTTTCAGATAAATAATACGGCTTTCGCTCTTCATCAATGACCTTCTAGATGTCACCAGTTAAAAACTCGGTATCTATGATGGTGACACAACTATTTACTACTGTATTCATAGTAAGTCTGAACAGTTTGATAATTGTTGTTAACTGGAACAAGAAATGGCTTCTTAATCCCTTAACGTCTCCAAAACGAAACTTCTCTCTTTTACATGTCTGGGAGAACCGTTTCTGTCTTCCATCAGCATGGCTGATGCTAACATCCAGCAGAGTGATTCCTTGCGCCTTCTCGGATTAACGTTTTCCGCTGACATGAAGTAGAAAGATTATATTGAATCCATTGCTAGAGCTGATGCTTTGAATATTTGTTCACTGTGTCATGCTAGACAATTTTTCTCGCCAGAATCTGACACACATAAAAGCCCGCCATTCGTCTATGTATTGAATATTACTGTTCTTCATTTGGTGCTTCTTTTATGTATTTAGAAATTCTTCATAAAATACAAGCAAGAATGTACAATGTTATTGGTCCTCACCTGGTATCACTTTACCACCACCGTAAAGTAGTTTCCTGTGCTTTTCCTATAAATATTTTCATGGTAATTGTTCCGATAAGCTTTCCTCTTTGGTACCTAGACTTTATGAATTTAAGTGTAGTACATGATTGGCAGCTAGATCACATCATTTTACAGTTGAAATTGCAAACCGTAAGTTCTATGCTAACATATTTTTCTCTCGCACTCTCTCTTCTGGTTTCTTGCTTTGCAGTCAAGTTTGATCTTCAAAAATGTAAACGCAATGTAAATCGTTATCAATTATCTTCTTAATTCCTGTTCTTTAATGGTTCTCTCTCCTTAATAATGTTTTCTTTCTTCATATTACACCACACTTAAGTCTTAGTGGCTGTATTCCCTTGCTTGAGGTGAAATGATTAAAAAAAGAAAGTAATAATTAGAAAAAAATCTATTCAAAAATTCACATTTAATAATTAATTATTCAAATTTAATAACAGTTGAGATTCTGAAACTATATCCAAGCCGGAGTTGTATAATAAAATTATTTTAGTTTAGTGTCTGATCGAGGTTAAAACCTTATAGTAACACTACACTGACAATGACACATATTGATACTGATAATGACACATACGGAAACAATGTGAGACAGTTAAAACATGATGAAATAAAGTATGAGTTAAAATTAGTTAACAACAAATTTATCTAACGATTTAAAAAGCGATTCCTCAGCGAGAATTTAGATTTTGTTCCTGCGAAATAAAATTATTTTTCTGATGATGATCAGCTAAATACGTGATGGTAAAATCTCTACAAACTGTATTAAATATATATCTCAAAATATTATTGTATAAAGATATTTTATTATATATATATATATATATATATAAGTATAGGATTGGTGTATATGGAATAAATTCTAATAACAAAAAATACTATTCTTAAAAGAGTGCTTAATACAGAGTAGAGCAAATATAATTATTTATTCGAAAATTATAACATAAATATGTTATAAAATCACTACAAAAATAACCATAACACTTTATTCTACATTCAACACCATCACTTGATAATACACCAGAAGTTTTGAAACAAAATGCCAATTTTTGTAATTATTTTATAACATATTTTTGTTTTAATTTTCGAATAAATAATTATACACACACGCACACACACACACACACACACACACACATATATATATATATATATATATATATATATATATACGATCAAAATATAGTTTTACGGTGTGAGATAGAGCGTATGAAAATATAAAAGTGGACACTGAGGTCAACACCTAGCGCCAACAGTGTTTCATACTTGAACACAATCTTCAATTTTGTTCGGCGTGAGTGGTAAATATATCTTGGAAACCAAAGAGGGCGACTGGTTTGAACTAAGATTGTATTGTTTTTCTTTTTCTTTTTTGCTAGAAAAGTGATTGTGTCGACGGTTTTATCCCTAGAAACTCAAACAAAATTAACTTTTCATTTTTATTTTCAGTTGGGAAAATGCAGACATGATTGGCAAGAAAATTCGATTTCTGGATTCAGCACTTCAAAAATTTTTACGATATGCTAAAATATCTCATGGAGAAAGCCTTTTATTTTTATTTTTTCTGTAGTTTTCTTTGTCATCAAGTGCTTTATAGGACGCAGACAAATAAAATTATAATATTATATATTATAACATAATTATATACCATTATCATAATATATAATGTTTTAATAGTTATTGTTAACTTTAAAACAATTGTAGTTATCATCGCTTTTTATTATCAAAATCATCAGAAGTTCGTTGTAGCACCTCTTACCTTGCACCGTAGGCTGTTCTAAAATCACTTTGAACCTAATGGCAGGTCCCAGGCACGAACACCTGTATAGGTGTGGATTCCTTCTCGTGCTAAAATCTTCGTTATTTCTTTTTCTTTTTCTTTTTCTTTTTCTTTTTCTTTTTCTTTTTCTTTTTCTTTTTCTTTTTCTTTCTGTGACAGTTCGGTAAATTGTACGTAATTTTCATTTTTTCTTAAAAAAAATTTTTCTCCTGAGTGAACCATTTTTGTTTACCGTAAAGATAAAAGTATATTTAATTCACACATAGCTTGTCAGCTAATTTAGCTGGTGAAAATAAAATATGCAAAAGTCATGAGACCATGCGACGAGACTGACAGGAAAGAATACTTGTAGCAAAAACACGCTTCAATCAAAGGCTTCGGGTCAAAAGCTAATTCTACCGACTCTTTTGAAATGCGTTAGCTATATGGCATTGAAACACCTGCATCATATATATATATATATATATATATATATATATATATATATATATATATATATATATATATATATATATATATAAAACGATATATAATTTTGTATATCAACAAACAGTATTTCAAAAAATAGTATGACAAATTGGAAAAAAGTTTTTGTGACGCGTTTCATCCGTTAGGATTTCATCGGACTGGGGTTTATTGATATTGCCACGTCTACACATGCGCACGAAACAAGAGACGCTGATAGTTTCAATTTTTTATTTTATTTTTTTGAAAGAATATTTTTTCAATCAAGCCAAATTTATCTGTATTCTTTTTCTTTTTTCTCCATCACCTTTGTCTCTAACTATATATATATATATATATATATATATATATATATATATATATATATATATATATATATATATATATAAGGATATTATAGCGAAAACATGGTAAAACTGCTATACAATTGCAGTCGTATTTCGGTGCGTATCAATGCATTTCATCAGGTGATTGTAAATTACTAGTGAGTGAATTTAGATTTTAAAAAAAACAAAAATACAACCTCTTTTTACGAAAAAAAAGAAAGAAAGAAAGGGTGTTATAACGTTCGTGGGTTTTGCTCCGATCAACCAATCAAATATTACCTACGTTAAATTTAAACAAAGCGAAGAAGCAAAAATTAAAAATATTTTTTTATAAATGGGTCATGACCCGTATATTGGCAGCTAACTGCAATCAGGTATAGACTAAAGCGAATGAAAATGGTTACATAAATTATACAAACTAGACAATACCGTTTCCTAAGAAATAAAAATGAGGCAATTTAACAAAATGCTAAACAAGTTATATGCTTGTATTTCCTACATATTTTTTATAGTTGATAAATAAATAGCTCCTTTAAGAAACTGGTAAATAATTTAAACATATATAATTATTTAGTACATTAATATGCAACTGTTGAATAAATATTCTTCATATAATATGTTAATAACACTAACTAATCAATGTAAAATAAAAAATACCAACCAAATACCAATACATTCGTACAATTAAATTGTAAGGTGTTATGGTCCAGATTAGGACCAAGGAAGAACAACACGAACACAAGAGTAGAAATAACAAAGATATATTACACGGTATAATAATACAAGATGTGGAAGATGTTAGTATGACTGTCAGTCTGGTTTGGAGTGAACTACTATCGGCTCGACTCGATTCGTCCCTCTCTCTCTTGAGAGGCGTAGTATACATAGTGTTAGGAAGAGTTCATTCTGTAGTTATCGGTAAGGACCCATAACACCCCCCTCCCAAGCTTTTACCTCGCAGGGGTCTTTAATATTTTTTCCTCTTCGGATTAATCATCAAAGGCTCTGTAAATTTTCTTTTTCTGCTTGATTTCCGCGGTTCTGAAATTGCTTGAGGCCTTTGCATATTGAATGTGTCAAATATTGTGTCCATTACTTCCTCCTCTTCCTGAGGTAGACCGTTAGAATCCTCTAACAGCCTCTTTCTGATCTGATTTAAGTGCCTTTTATGCGAGAACTTCGGACCCTGAATTATGTAAATCACGTTCCCGATTCGTTTCTCTATTCTACCTGGCTCCCAATAGGATGTGTTGTTTTTGAACATTTAAAAAAACTTTCTCCCCTGGGTTAAATTTTCTTTTTGGTACTCACGACGTTGGTGATTGCTTTGCCTGTAATTTGTCGAATACCGATCTAATTTTTCGGGCGAACATTACTTCCGCCGGCGATAATGCTGATGGCGAAGTACAGTTCCGTGTAATTCTATACACTTGCAGGAATTGTTGTAAAGCCTTTTCTGTTGGTAAGTCATAAGCTTTCCTTAGTGCTCTTTTTAATGTATCTACAAACCTCTCCGCTTGCCCGTTTGATCTTGGGTGATATGGCGGGGATTTGATGTGTTTCACCTGAAAAGTTTCACAAAATTCTTGAAAATCCGCAGATGTAAAGTGTGTCCCATTATCGGTGACTAAACAATCAACCACTCTGAAACGAGCAAACAGATCATGAAGGCAATTTATTGTAGTCTCAGAAGTAGATTTTCTACAACGAAATACTTTTGGCCATTTGTTGTAACTGTCTACTACAATCAAGTAGTAGAAACTATCTAATGGACCTACGAAATCTACATGGATTCTCGACCACGGTCGATCTGTCTTAGGCAATGGCTTATGAGTGATCGGAGATGACTTGGCTGCTAAGGAACAGCCCTTGCATTTGTCCACTATATGTATAATATCTTGATCCATGTTTGGCCAGTACACGTAACTTCCCATTAAGGATTTCATCCTGTTCTTTCCTGGGTGGCCCATGTGAAAATCCTTGAGGATTCGCCTTTGTAGCATTTTCGGGGTTACCACTCTTTAATTATATAGCAGAACATTACCACATAACGAAAAACTGTCTGATATATGATTATCTTTTCCTACAATTTTTGTTTTCGTTTCCTTTATAAATTCGTCATTTACTGCTTCGTTTCTTATTTCCTGTAATGTGACGGGGAGGTCTCGAATTTTACTACATAATGATGTTCTAATATCTTCCTCATATCGTAGAGCTGCAATTACGGAATCATCCAATGGCTCCGTTTTCTTTGGTAATATTCTCGAAAGACCATCTGCATGCCCGATTTTGTTTGATGGAAGATACTCCAATTTAAAGTTATAGTTTAATAAAATCGTCCCCCATCTTAGCAATCTATTAGCAGTGTAGACAAGTAGACCTTTCTTTGATCCAAATATTGTCAATAACGGCTTGTGGTCCGTCTGTAAGGTGAAAAATATAAATACCGTAAATATATCTGTGAATCTCGTAACCGCAAAAATAATCGCTAGCCCTTCTTTTTCGATTTGCGACTAATTTTGTTCGGCTGATAGTAACGTTCTTGACGCATGCGCGATGGGTTTTAGTGTCCCATCCGGCATTTTATGAAGTATACATGCCCCAACACCATAGGCACTCGCGTCAATCGCGACTATTATTTCTAATTTTGGATCATAATTCGCTAAAAATAAATCTGCTGTCAGAGTCTTAATGATTTTGTCAAAAGTTTTCTGACATTCATATGACCATTCCCAAACTTTTTCCTTCTTCAACAGTTCGTTTTGGGGTGCACGTAATTTGTGCATGTTAGAAATACATTCTTGATAATAATTTACTAAGCCCAAGAAGCTTTGTAACTCGGCTAAATATTTTGGAGCCGACATTTTTTTTATTGCCGTGGCTCTTTCTGGGTCTGGTCTTCTTCCTTCTTCGTCAATAATATGGCCCAGATATTTTATCTCCTTCATAAAGAAGTCACATTTATTTTCCTTTACCTTAAAACCGTAATTTTGTATCTGCCTGAAAACCTCTTGAACGTGTTCCCAGTGTTGTTCAATATTTTTGCTATTTATCAGGATGTCATCAAGGTATGAGACCGTGA
This sequence comes from Acanthosepion esculentum, assembly GCA_964036315.1. NCBI lineage: Eukaryota > Metazoa > Mollusca > Cephalopoda > Sepiida > Sepiidae > Acanthosepion > Acanthosepion esculentum. The sequence goes on along the minus strand of OZ038476.1, from coordinate 117,874,786 downwards.
AATCCAGTCCGCCTAGCATAGTGTCCATTATTTGCTGAAATATCGCCGGCGCGACC
>OZ038476.1:117864730-117872230 GCA_964036315.1 Acanthosepion esculentum | reverse complement strand
ACCTGCATGGCATTTTCAGTCTTTCAATACTGCTTCAGAATACATTTTCTTTGTTCTCGACTCAAATTATTTGCCATTATTCATAATACCTGGAAAAATAAAAAGTTACGTCAGTGTATAAATAATTAAACAACTGTATACCTACTCTTGGCCCACTATATATATATATATATATATATATATATATATATGATAAAATAATATAGTATTAAGGTATGCTATATTTATGGGTTAAAGTGCTTGATGTCAGGGATTATTCGTATGCAATAGACAACCCACATATTCATCACTGATATATATATATATATATATATATATATATATATATATATATATATATATATATATATATATATATATATATATATATACTCTTATGGTGTGCTATATTTATGGGATAAAGTGCTCAATATCAGAGATAGAGCGTGTGTAAATATAAAAGTGAACATTGAGGTCAACACTTAGAGGAGACAGGCTGTTTCATGCTAGACGCAATCGTCAGGCCTGACGATTGCGTCTAGCATAAAACAGCCTGTCGCCACCAAATGGTGACTTCAATGTACACTTTTATATATATATATATAAAGAAGTAATTTTTTTATTTATTAATATTAAAGATTTTTATCACTACAAAAGTTATTTTTAGTGGATACCCATATTTGAGTAGACACCCCGTTTATTTTTTTTTTTAAACCGTATATTGGTTTTCGTTTGCCGTCTTCATTATTCGAGAAATCTTATTAAAGAAAACCATGCATCATCCGGCAAGATTCGAAACTACACTTCGTAGGATAAACAGACGTTAGATCGGACGTACTTTAAACTGACTCTGCCACGAAGGGTGTCACCAGGACGCAGAATGCCTTATAAGAGCAAATCGCATCTTTACTTTTAATGAGATTTTTCTCATATCCAGCCCGGTAACCGAAAATAAATATACTATTTAAAAAATAAACGAGGCGTCTACTCAGATATGGGTATCTACTAAAATGGCGTTTAAAGTGATATAAATTTGTCGTATTAATAAATAAAGAATACATTACTTCTTCAGAAATTGCTTTGTTTACATTCGGATACGAAACTAAGCAGATATGAACTTTCGAGAATCTGGGACATTATGTTTGAGATTGATATGGGCGCATACAATTCGGCAGAGACATGCAAGATGGTAGGGATATTTCTAATGTGGTTACTTAGATATTTATATTATATCAAGAATACTGGGTTTTATAGGGATGAAGGTTTAATAAAAAGGAATGCCCAAGAAATATTAATAGATAAAAAAAAAGAACCAGAACATTCTTTAAAGAATTAAAAATTACTACTGAGATCAACGCAAAAGTGATCAACGCAAAAGAGATCAACGCAAAAGGGATCAGCTTTTGAGATGTAGCCTTGGACTTGAATTCTGAAGAATATAAACTATATATAAAATGAAGTAGGCACTTTAAGGTATGTAAAAAGGAAATCAAACTCACCCGGATCTATGAAAATGTATATACACTTTGATTATTAATAATTATCAGTATCTCTTGGTTTGATTTGCATATGTAACAATTATCAGTATCTTGGCATCTTTAGAATTTATAAGGTTATTTAAAACATATAAGATTTATACATCCGGGTAACACTTGTTGAAGTTGTCAGATATGCACAGAATATACCGGATGGAGCAAAAATCATTTACCATTTTTCGAAAGTGAATTTAGTTTTGGTTTGGTTTGGTTTGGTTTGTTTTACGGTAAATCAACCTCACTGGGTTATTTAACGCCGAATTTTTTTAGGATAGGTTCCTATGAATAGGATATGTATTCATTGCTGGTAATATTTTTTTCGAAAATGTATTGCGGGTAATTTTTTTTTTAAGAAAAGGTATTGCTGTTAATATTTTTTTAAATATATATTGCTGGTAAAATCAACGTCAATCGGTATCTTTTGGATCCCGTTCATCTTTTGTCCTTTCCGTAATCCTCCCTAGACTCAGTCTTTTCTCTAACTTTCACTTCCTATAACCCCCTGCGTACTAGTAGTATTACCGCCTTGCATGGGTAAAATGATTAAAAAAATTTTTTAAATATTTTATGAATATAATTCTCCTCATCATCAGCAGCAGCACCACCATCGACACCAACATCATCATCAGTCCTATGACACGGTTGTGAGATGAAAACGGGATCATCATTCTTTCATGCTTAGTGGGTTTAGGTCAAACAACAATCTTCCAATTTGAATTCCCCACCCCCTGGTCACAAATACATAGCCATTGATTCCATCAGAGAAACCCTCTGCCTTAGCCGGTGACTGAAATTGAGGAAGTACTACACCCAGTGATATATTGTCATCACCACACTTGCTGCATCCCTAGCTATGGAATCCAGTCTACCCCATTGATGTTCTAGATGGCCGTTGACCCTACAAGATGTCGTGTTTTTAATCCTACTTAATGCCTAACTATGCCCTTCCCAGAAAAGACTGATGAGGGAGCCAGTTTAGTTGCCAATGACCTGACCCTGTGGCAGATAGTACTGGGTTATATGGTACCAGAAACACTCGTAAATTGGCCTGACATAAACGTTTAGTCAATTATTTATTGCTTGTGCAGCCATTTTTTAAGTTCCTTTCATGGTGAGTGGCTCTCGCGTGGCTGATTAGACTAACACGGAAACTGCACACATTATCGTGATTAAAGCATCTGAAAAGACATTGGATAGCAATAAAAGAAGAATGTTGGAACTATGACCAACTATTCTTCTGTTGTTTTGAATAGCATCTCTGCAAATTGCCTGATCACCAACCAGCTTTTCTAATTGGTTAGTGAAGATATTACGGGCCTTCTTGATGCAGTCCCTATATTGCTTGCAACCACATCACGAGAAAAGCCAAGTGGGTCGAGTTGCCGATAATCCTACCACACTGTGTTACACGATACCCGTACGATGTAAAGTGACCTAACATGAAGAATAAGAGTGATGGAACAAAAATATTTAATTCATAGTAATTGAAACCTTAAAACATGCCATTTAAGAAACAATGATGGCATTTTCATTTTTTTTAATTACGTCCTGTAGATGGCGTCCTCCTGTACGAATGCATTCTTGAAATCTGCTGTTGAGATTCCTCATTGACTGCTGCAACATCTCAGCTGGAATACTGTGAATTTCATTCCCGTTACTAAAATGGCGAAATGTTTACTTGCTCAAGGTCACTGTCTTGCAGTGTTGCCACTTGCTCATGTCTGGCAATATGCACTTCAAAAATTCCCGTTTTTTTTTGGTCACCCTGTATATATATATATATATATATATATATATATATATATATAATTGTATCCTCTGTCTGTCTGTTTATTATCGAACTTCTGGGGTTTGGGAGATAGACCTCCATAACCATATATATATATATTCTGAAACTATATTATCCATGGTATTTGGATAAGTATATTTCATTTTGATAAAAGGGGTTTCCTGGGGAGGGGTGTTCAGAAACCTCCCACTGATTTTTTTTTCCCTTAGATTTAAATTAAATTTATCTTTGATCAGGGTAATGACTCCTATCCAAAATATAGAAGAAGAAAACCAGAATATGGAGGCCATATCGGAAAGATCATTTTGATAAAAGACGTCCCCAGGAAGCACAAACCCCTCTCCACTGAAATTTTTTCCCTTTGATTTAAATTTGAACAAAGGAATGACTCCTATCCAAAATATAGAAGGAGAAAGCCAGAAGATGGAGGCCATATCGGCAATATCAAAATGAGACAATATGGACGTCAAGTTGAGCAAGAAATCACCAATCAGAGGGTAGTGCCTTGCAATACATATATTTGTTGCGAAAATTCAACTGTCATATCAATGTTGCATTCAATTCATCAATTCATCGAACTCCTCCTAGGATTTTGGAGATAGACCCCCATAACCGAATATATTCTGAAATTACATTACCCTGGGTACTTGGATAAGTATATTTTTATTTTGATCAAAGAGTGCCCCAGGAAGCACAACACCGACCACACACGGACATACACACACACACTGAATTTATTTCGCCTTTGATTTAAATTAAATTAAAATTGGAACCAGGAAATGACTCATATCCAAAATATAGAAGGAGAAAGCCAGAAGATGGAGGTCACATCTACAATATTATTGAGTAATATTTAATTGCATAATTTTTCTCCACAAATTATAACAATGATTTAAAATCAATCATCATTTTCTTTTCAAAAATGTGTGACACGCAGAAAGGCGCGGGTATTCCGACTAGTCGAATAATAATATTTGATTTTTTTTTAATAGAACGTTACGAGCTCACATAAAACAAAGTCAACGTAAATGTTCGACTTTGCAAAAAGTAAAAGTAATTTGAAGGGGCGTTCTATACTGACAGTTTCTTCTATTGCACTTCTCACTTGTGGAACTCTCTTCCGGCCTCTTGCTTTCCAATCAACTTTGATCTTCGAAAATTTAAATGCAATGTCAATCGTTATCTTCTGTCTTCTTAATTATTGTTCTTCTATTGTTCTCGCTGCTTAATAATGTTTTTCCTTTTCTTATATTCTTTCAAACTCAGTGACCTCCTGCGTATTAGTGGCTTTATTGTCTTACAAAATGGTCAGGTCGTTTTCTTTCTGGAAACCGGGTTCGAATCTCATCGATTTATCAGGAAGTAGACTTCGTGGAATTATCGGCCTAGGGATACGACCCCAGCACCCTTGGAAAGTGGCTAAAAGCTGCACCACATGCTGCTTCAAGTCTTGTGAGTGAAGTTTGGAAGACGGAACTATTTGAGGGCCGTCACTGGTTGTGCTAGCTCATACTTGCAAGTCATCGTCACCGAGGGTTTAAGCGTACTAGCCTTGTCCGAACAGTTGATCATGCCATATTGTGCATTCTCTCCCAGAAACTGTAACTTAGGTTCCCTCAGAATAGTTGCAATTGTGCGAAAAATCGAGAAATCGTCGAGAACGGAGATTGGTTAGCCGCCCTACCAGACGAGTAGCTAGCCATTATATATACATAAAAATAAAATAAGATATTAATACTAATAATTATTACTATAATAAGGACGATAGAAGCAAATAGACCGGAAGTAAGTGATATGCCTATTCAGCGGACTGTATCGTAGCAACCAAGGAATTTGAAAAACAATCAAAATATAAAGACCTGGAGATCGAAATAGAAAAAATGCGGAAATTGAACAAAATAATAGTACCAGTCATAGTAGGGGCGCTTGGAATGATAAAAAAGGAACACAACAACACATTGAAAAACCCCAGGAAATCCCAGCTTTAGAGAAATACAAAATATTGTCTTGATAAGTACAGACCACATACTAAAAAGAACTTTGTCCATGTAACGCTAGTGATGTCATGAAATATAGACATAACAACACACCACTATCTGTCTTAGGGGTTCCCGCAGACTTGGTAGGTAGTGTGTCCATAGCAGAAATCGAAATGTAATAATAATAACAATAATAATAATAATAATATCTTCACCACTTGTTATACGTTAAATTATATAATTCAATATATATCAAGGCGAAAATATTCTACTAATACAACGTCTAATATAATACAGAGCGGTAATTAATGAACCAAAAGTAATTTCGGTTCACAATACTTCTCGGGGGTTTTGTTTATATTAATCATTGTGAATTTAAATTATTTCTCATACAATATATATATATATATATATATATATATATATATATATATATATATATATATATATGTGTGTGTGTGTGTGTGTGTGTGTGTGTGTGTGTGTGTGTGTGTGTGTGTGTGTGTTTAGGCAGCATATCTTCATTCAAACATGTTTCATTGAATAATATAGACATATTATGCCAATTTATTTTAATACTGATCCTTTCCACTTTTCTAATCAGTTTCTTGATTTCACGATGAAATTCATCAAGTAAATCGCCGTAGTTTTTTTCTTCCCAAGTACTTTCGATCTCCTCAGTGGTAAATTACAAAGATAAACTTATTTTAACTGTGACAGAATCTGCATTTAGTTGTAATGGTACTATATATATATATATATATATATATATATATATATATATATATATATATATATATATATATATTATGCGCTGTTACATTAGATCATGTGCATACCCACTACAAAACTGTACATCATGTTTCAACGTTAAAAAATAAAGTTTCTTCAGGTGGGAAATCACGATGCTACTAAATTAATTTATTCCGAAATACAATTAACGAAGCACATCTCCCACTTCTGTCCTTTGGAAAATTTTCCATAAAAGGTAAAAAGGATTTACATATGGAGAAAGAAAGAAAGCCAAGTGATTAATAACAGCGAAAGAGGGAAGAGAAAGAAAAGAAAAAAAGCCAGGAAAAGGAAATAAAGGTTGAGACGAGTATTCAACATTCTTCTATTTGTAAGGAGAAGAAAGTTGAGGACGAAAGAGATAAGAAAATATCTACAGTGCATTTCAGTTTCAGACAAAAAAAAAGGAGGGGGTGAGATAATAATTGCAACAAATTTCACCAAATAGAATTCCGTCGAATCAGAGAATTCAAATTTAAACGGTAACGTAGCGAGTTAGATAAATGTTTCTATGGTAAAAACTTCCCGTGTTCGGAGAAAATTATTCATGGAATGTAAATGAGTAATACAGTATTTAATGAAACAGACTTAACAATATAAATGTGAATACTAAACCAATTTTAAACCTTTATATTGTTAAATTATACTTAAACTTAACAAAACTAACTTTACAGTATGAATTAGAATACTACATACATTTTACACTTTTGTATTATTTTTTATCATATAGCGTTATTAAAGAGAAAAATAATTCAAATAATATAACGAAATCAAGATAGAAATAGAGGTAAAATAAAATTACAATTAATATTAACATCCAAATTACAATAAATTAAGTTGAAAATGAGAATTGATGTCATTGCCCATAGAAAGGCAAAAATGAATAACGGGAGATATAGATGAGATTCGATCGAAAGCCGACCAATTCAGCGTCAGTCAGAGTTCTTACCCTTAAGCCATCAACACTCAGCTGAGAAAAACAGCTAATTTTATGCGTATTGTTTTTACGAATGTGAACGAACGTCTAAACATTTTAAATATCTATATTATTATATTAATTATAAGGTATTATTAAAGAGGTCAAGTAACAATGTCTAAAATAAAATAATGGATAAATGATACAAGTAACAAAAGTAAAATTAAGATTAACATATATTACGGTTAACGTACAGAAGTAAGAATAAATTAGAATATATTTTAAGTTTAGAATTAAATTTAAAGTAAAATTAAAATGAAATATATAATACAAGTACAACTTGGCTAGATTGAATATCCTGCCATTATTAAACGGAACACTTCTCAATTAACACACTACTACACAAGTTAAAAGTTGAAGAGAGACTAGCCACAAATGTACATGAATGTCAAATGTAACCTAGTCTAAATGGCAACACAGGACCATCAACCATAAACTTTTTAAACTTAA
>OZ038476.1:117687230-117862230 GCA_964036315.1 Acanthosepion esculentum | reverse complement strand
CCTTTTACTCAAGCTATCTAAGTAGGTTATACATTGTTTTCCTCTGTCCCTCTTGCTTTCAATATGTCCTGTGAGTATTAGATTTTCCAAGCCCTCTTTCCTCGTTATGTGGCCTAAAAATCTCAACTGTTTCTTTCTAGTGTTAAACATAAGTTTCCATTTTGTTTCCATTTTCTTTAAACTCTGTCGTTTCTCAACTGTTCGCCCCATAGCATCCGCAGCATCCTTCTGTAGTAACCACATTTCTGTGGCTTCAAGTCTCTTCTTCATCTGTGAGGAGATTGTCCAGCATTCACTGCCATATAGGAGGACTGATATCACGTAACATTTTAGTAGTCTAAGAGTGGGTATAAAGTGGTTGTAGTGATATATAAAATGTAGTGATGTATAAACATTTTTATATTGTCCTAAGCGATTTTGGATTATACTTTAGCCATTTTCAAGGTGAGGTCTAATTTTTGTTGTAAGTATATTTCATTTCCTATGTACCGTGTTGTATGCGAGTAACTGTAATTCCGTTCATAACGCTGTCAGAATGCCCCAAATGCTTTCTAAGCAAATAATGTTACGTGGACTGGGTGTAATTCTGTTGGTTTAACAACAAAAATTAGCCTTATCATCTCGAAAATAATAATCACTTACGGACAGTTTCGACACGACTAAATGCATGAAAAAAGAAAAATTGTAAGAACGGTAGTGAAACTGAATAAGAACTTTTCGTTATATTCATTGAAACATGTATACAAGAAGGATTACTGCTTCAAACAAGGAGCTTACGAGCTTAAAAATCATATATATATATATATATATATATATATATATATATATATATATATATATATATATATAATTTAGGGTCTACTTATGTATTGAGCAGTGTTTTTTTAAAATAAAAACAAAAATACAAAAGAACTTCGGATTATATACCTATATACCTGTTCTTTCCTATTTTTCTATATATTTGCACACACACACACTCACACACACGCACACACACACACACACACACACACACACACATATATATATATATATATATATATATATATATATATATATATATATATATATATATATATAGCTTATTTGGGGAGCAACCTTTCTTTTGAACATCTTTCGTTGAATTTGACAGACAAGGGAAATGTGATGATTTTTAAATTGATTTTTTCTAGTATTCTTATTTTTTTTCTGTTTCGTGGGGGAAAGTGTAAAAATTGTCCGTAGCATCTATTGTCCCAAGCGCTTTCGGTCAATTCTTTAGCCATTTTTAAGGGGTTTGTTGTTAAGTCTTGTTAAATTCTTTACATGGTTGTCTTTTTTAAGATGTAGTTCCGTGATTCCTATATAGTAGTTTTTTTTTCGATACCCGTGAAAGGAAAGTGGTTGTAATTCGAGTTGGCGACATTCTATTTAAACAAAAATTATAAAAAATACTCTTCAAATAATAATAAAATCTAATAAAAAATTAATCAAATTTTCCTTTTCTGTCATATTCAATTATATATATATATATATATATATATATATATATATATATATATATATATATATATATATATATAATAAAAAAGGCTTAAACACTAATATTCCATGGTCATAATTTATTCCATTGGAATCGTAAATACGATCCAATTCATCAGACCTACAAATTCAAAAAGAAAACAGAAAAAACAACTCCGGGAATAAAAATATAATTTAGTGAGAGTGTATGTATGAGAGTGTGGGACGAATGCTAGAGTAAATGAAAGCTATAGGGAGGGGTAACAGACGAGAGAAGATCAGGAAGGTCTAAAGATGAAGGGGGATTAAATTTTCACAGAGAGAAGTTTTAAAGAGGGGAGTCAAAGATGGTTTAAGTGAGAAAAATATGAATAATTTCAAATGTCAAATACATTAAAGATATACCGGAAAAGAGTATACATTTTGTGGTGACATACACACTACACACAATAGACGATATAATCTTAAAGCTCAGAAGATGAGAGGGAGAGGAAAATAAAAAGGGGTGTGGGAGATGGGGGTGGGGCAACTAAAACCGAAGTGTAATCAAAAAAATTTGACAGAGGTAATATCGACTATAGGTTACAAATCTAATATAAACATAAAAATAACGATTATCTAATCCAGCAAGGACCTGTATTTCTATGTTCAAAAAGACATACGTATACACACATACACAATAACATATTTATATTTCACGTACATACATACATATAGGCGTGTACACACACATCCATACATATACATACATACACACATATTATATATATGTGCATATACATGTACATATACATATATACACATACACATACATACATAATACGTACATCCATACACATCCACTCCAACACATATATATATCTACACACATATATACATACGGACATACACATACGTGCACATAAACAATATATACATAAAACCTTACACATCTCTATATCAAATACATACACACACCCATCTAAACAAATAAACAATGTATCCCTCTATCTATCCGTCTAACTATACATACATACGTACATATACACCCATATACAGATATATATGTATACATACATACCTAGCTATATATATATATATTAATAATAATAATCAAACAAATCCTTTTACCTCTATTGGCTATATATATATATATATATATATATATATATATATATATATATATTATATACTGTATATGGGCAGTCTTAAATAAAAAACGGGAGAAGCCCTTCACCTTGATTTTCTATACACCTGTACTATTTTACTAGTTTATGCATACTAACATTTTATAAAGGGTGTTCCAGTACTTGAACAGATTTTAAATGTGAATAAGGTTTAAGCGTCTAATGATTTTCTTTCTTTTTCTTTCAGATTTAACAACTTAAGTCTTTGGCAATTTTAACCATGCAGAGATTAACAATCAAACAACGTGTTAAAGTTATCGAAGTCTATTACGAAAATGGTCGTTCAAATAGAATTTGAATGAGTAGTACCCAGATCACATCATCGAAACAGCGAAGTCAATTGGCCACCACGATCGTGTGACTTGACGCCTTTAGAATTCTTTGGGGTCACCTGAAAAGTAAGGTCTATGCCAACAACAATTCAACAGCTGAAGGATGAGATAATAAGGTATATTGGTGAGATTGACGAGCTACTATGCAGAGACGTCATCAAAAACTTTGACCATCGTGTGGAAGTGTGCCGCCGAAGCCTTGGCGGACATTTAGGCGATATTATTTTTCATACATATTTTCCATGATTTAAATAACATGATCCAATAGATAAATAAATAAATTTTCACCAATAACACTGATTTATTTACTGCTGACTTGAATCCGTCTTAATGAAACACCCTTTATATATATTTAATTTTTAGCGAAATTAATAAAAATTGTATTTTTAACTAATGTTCACCCAATACAAGTCCCAAGAGCTACTCAAGGTAGAGGGTTAATGCGTGGCGTTGTATTAGTGCAAGAAAGGGCAAGAGGTGAAGTTAATGGGGTTATGCAGGAAAGATAACGGATAACTCTAGCCTTGAAGAGGTCAAGGTTGAACTAGTGAATAATATTTCAAAGTTCAGTCGGAGACGTTAGAAGTATAGGATTGAAGAAACTATAAACACAATCTTAAACAGGAAACATGGGATAAACCTCTACTCCTGTTCAAGGGATAAACATGTACTCCTATTTACATTATTCGAACTGTTATCCTCATCTTCATTGCCATATTCACAGCGTTTCGGCCGTTGTACGCTCCGGCCTTCTTCAGGTGTTCGGAATTTCGAACCCAGTCCGAATAATGTAAATAATGTAAATGATCATAATACCTCATCTCAGAGTTATAGATAAACATCTACTCATGTTAAATAAATCGGAGAAGGTGTGTATGAACCGGACAATAGGCAAACATATGTACTCCTATTGGAGGTGAAGAAAAATAAACAACTAAATAGTGAAAAATAATTCAGAGTTTAGGTGGAGACGTTAGAAGTATAGAGTTGAAGTAGACTTTAGGAGGAACCGAAAACCCAATCATAAAAAGGAAACAATGGATAAACCTCTACCCATGTTCAAAAGACCGAGGAGGGTATGGACCGGACGATAGGCGAACCTACCTACTTCTATTTGAGGAGGAGAAAAATAAATAACTAAATAGTGAAAAATAATTCAGTGTTTAGGTGTCTCTTCTGTAGTTCCAACTCATTAATGTACGATTGATCAGCTGGTACCGGCGGAAGTTGTTGTTACTTTGTTAAAATCAGTTCTTTTTACAGTACTACTTCTACTGCTAAAATATCATACATATCACCTGCCTTTCGAAAGAAAAGCTTGATCTTAAAATAAACACACCTATACCTTCTGAGACGCAGTGACGAAGAACTAACATTACTGTTACTTACTAATTACTTATTTGAAGTTGATTTATGAATAATCATTCCAAGCTACGAAATCATGAAAAATTAATTTCAAAAAAAAGAAACACTGAGTAGTGTAACGGTTATGGGCGGCGAGAATAGAATCGGCATGTCAAGTTCAAATTCCGGCATATACTGTTGGTATTCACTTTTACACACACTTGAAAAATGTAAAAATTCATCTCTTCTTCACCCTATGTATGGTTAAATAGCAGAGAAATAATCTGATTTTCAAATTTTTGTGAAGACAGCGGAAAACCACTTCAGGGTTTCCCAAGAAATCATGGCAGTTTATAGACAATAAAGTAAATGAATCTGTGGAGAGCTGTGATCACCTTCTTCCCGATGGGCATGGTATTCGATATGATAATTATTGTAAATATTAAATAGCTCTGGACTTTCGATTTTTTTAAAACTGTACATTGAGCACTTTTAAATATAACCGTGTTATATATATATATATATATATATATATATATTATATATATATATATATATATATATATATATATATATATATATATATATATGACTGATACAAATTCAAAGTTTGTCACTTAGTTGATTGATGTTATTTTCAGCATCATGACTCCAGAGTTTCGTAGACTGATCATCCAGCAATCCGCTCCGTCCACACGTCAGGCGATACCAGCAATTGACAGTTTATTTTCTCGTTCTTCGTCACATTTATATTGAGTTCAAAAATAATTTATGCATGTTTTCATTAGTGCAACGTTGATTTTTCTTCTTCTTCTTTCATTGTGTGTGTGTAAATGTGCATGGACGCGTGTGCGTGTGTATGCATCTGCCCGAGCGCATGTGCGCACGTGTACAATGCCGTGGTTATTTCTCCTTTTGGTCGTTTTTCTCATTAATTTTATACGTTTTTTCTCTCTTTCAACTTTGAGTGACGGAGGCAAATGTCGCAATCCGGCAACCAGCTCCCGTGAAGGTGTGGATTAGCGCCTCGGAATGAAAATTTAGCCAAACTGAGTTCGAATTTCAGTCAAGTTTCGTTACATTCACGTAAGCGCAAATCATCTTCGGAAAGATATGAAGCCATCTCTCCTCCCTCAAGCTATGGGTTAGATAGCAGAGCAACGAGTCGAGCACAATCCGGAATTAAATCCGGTATGTAACCTTGGCGTAGCACATACTATCTAGCCACAAGATCATGCGGTTCTCAATGACTCTATAATCTCGACTGTCGTCTACCTACGCCTACGCCTACGACTACGCCCATGCATCATTATCATATAGTTATTGCTTGTTCATTAGTTAGTTAGATAATTATCACGTTCGTTGCATCCTGCCTATACTCTCATAAAAATGGACTGTTCCGTTTTGATCGCAAGGAGGGACGGAAAAGACATATCAGAGACGCTGTTTAGTTTCAAAGAAAGAAAAAAAACATAGAGAGGGTCATGAAAACCTCGTATCTTTAACGTCTGTTTCAGTGAAATGGAAAACCTTGCCAAATTTTAAATCTTTTCATTTGTACCCTCTTACTTCTTTAAATAATGACCTGCATTTGCATTTATGATTGTTATTGCAATATTTTGGTAAGATCTTATAGCTCAAATATTTAACGATGCAAATATTTGACGGATATGTTGTAAAACTCACAACGAGCCTACTTATTCATTAAATATTGGGTTGGTGCATAATTATCAAGGGATTTTTAAACAACATTTATTATGAAAAAAGAAACATAACAATTCAACAATAACATTTTTTTAAATGATTATTCTGTAGGGTATGATTATCGACACGCATTTTTATAACCTGAAAATAGAATAATATTTTTATTAAAAAAGTAAACAAAACAGCAATTTTTATTAACAAATAACTTTGCCTACAAAAACGCCTGATAATTATGCACCAACCCAATATTATGATACATCAGAAAATTCCAAGTTGAGAAACCGTGATATTTTCATCAGTACTACTAATATTTATTTATTTATTATTATTATTATTATTATTATTATTATTATTATTATTATTATTTTTTTATTTTTTATTATTATTATTATTATTATTATTTTATTATTATTATTATTATTATTATTATTATTATTATTATTATTATTATTATTATCATCATTATTATTATTATTATTATTATTATTATCATTATTATTGTTATTATTTTCGTATACTCCGGTGCATGTAAAATCTGCTTTGTCATGAATCGCTATAACTTGTCGCCGATTGACAATATCTGTTAATAGTTAACACGTTCTACTCCTCATCTTTTTTATTTGGGAATTTGTACAGTTTCTGTGTTCTGTTTACTGACATTTTTTAATGCTTAATTTTTTGTTTTATTTATTTATTTATTTATTTATTTATTTATTTATTTTAGATAAAAGTCCTTTTAATTTATTGCAATATCTACAGCCGGATTTAATGATTTTTTTTCCTTCTCTATTCTCTCTTTTATTTATTTATTCGGTTTTTACTGGACTACATTCACCCCCCACCACCACCACCACCACCACCACCACCACGCCCCGCCTAAAGCTTATCGCACATATTCTCGGTATCATATCAAAAAAATCTATTAGGCTCTTGTCACAGAAGAATTGTTATTTTTTTTTGTGTGTGTGTGTGTGTTTGATTTTATTTCTGATGTGGATAAGATGCATTAAGCCCAAAAATGTCATTGATATCCTGATGTGATCTAACGTGCGTAATATGGCGCATGCGCACTAAAATCGATGCTCACTTATGAAATTGGTAACATACAATCACTCACACATATGTGTATTCAACGATTTTCGCACTTGGGTAAATTACATCGCTGTTTATGGTTTAGAATATATATATATATATATATATATATATATATATATATACAAAATCTGCACACCAAATAAACACGTACATAAATATGTACGTATGCAAAGAAAATATACGCTGGTTTTAAAACCAAAGTTCGATTTTTTCATTATATAAGTTTTCATGCTGTTTTTTTCGCATATCATGCATTTATGTATAAAATGTCATACCTTGATAATATCAATTGAAGCATGTGTGTGAGTGGAATTAAGTGAATCTTAGTTCGTTTATCTAAAAGAAATAGCTGTATATAAAATAGATAGATAGATAGATAGATAGATAGATAGATAGATAGATAGATATGAATAGCATAGATAGATAGATAGAGAGAGAGAGAGAGAGAGAGAGAGAGATAGATAGATAGATAGATAGATAGATAGATACTAATCATTGTATGTATAGTGTGAAGATGATTAAGTGTAGCTTATTTCTATTACCTATACTATATATATATATATATATATATATATATATATATATATATATATATATATATATATATATATATATATATATATATATATATATATACGATAAAAATAATTTTAAGGTAAAAGGTGACGTTCAAGTCAACGCCCGCCGGCGACAGTCTGTTTCATGCTTAAACGCAATCTTCAAGCCATATATATATATATATATATATATATATATATATATATATATATATATATATATATATATATATAAGATTGATAGATGACAGACATTGTAGGTAAATATGTGAGTCATTAAGTGAAGTTTCATTCTTTTATCCAAATGAACTATCTATATATGTAATAGATAGATAGATAGATAGATAGATAGATAGATAGATAGATAGATAGATAGATAGACCGACAAACAGGTAAATACCAATTCATGAATATGAAAGCATTATAATAAAGATACAAAGAACGAGCATGCCTCCCCCCCACACACACACACACACCAACTTCGTATCTATTTGTTTTTGTCTCTCTAACTCTGTAATTGTTTCGCCTTTATTAAATAATAATAATTGGTACCTAGGATTCAAAAGCATATATTGCCATCGTCTTGAAATTCGTGTAATGGATAGTGGTTCGAATTCGTTACATTCACTTACGCGCAAATACACTTGGAAAACGTATGAATTCATCTACACCCCCAGCTATGGGTTAAATAGTAGAACTTGTATCTGGAAAAATCATTGTGGTACTAAAAAGAATTGTTAATGCAATATTGACTCTCCCCAAAATAATATTCTTACGATCTAAAATTTGTTTCGGCGTAACTATGAATATAACGACCCCGACTGGAATTGAAATTTGGTTATACGACTTACATTTTCGATCGTTTATTCATTTCACAACCCGCACATCAAAGTTTACAAGACCTGGAATTTCTAAGTCTCCTATTTTGTTACTGACCAGGCTCAACGTTGCTTATCGTCGGTGACCGTACAGGAAATGGTGTTTCAACGTGATATGGCCGTAAGATCGTTGCACATTATCGAAGGTAGACACATAATATATATATATATATATTATTGAAGGTAGACACATAATATATGTATATGTATGTGAAAAAATATATATGTATGTGTTTGCATGCGGTATATAGATAGATAGATAGGTTCACCTATCGTCCAATTCACAGACCGCCTTATGTCTTTTGAACAAGGGTAGAGGTTTATCCCTTGTTTGCTGTTTAAGATTGGATTTCCGGTTCCTTCTAAAGTCTTCTCATTCACTTTCACTCCCAGTCGTCCCTTGTATCTTAGTGGCATTATCTCCTTGCTTGGGGTGAATTAATATATATATATATATATATATATATATATATATATATATATATATATTTAAGTTGCGAAAATTTGATAGTCCGTATAGGTAGTCCCATGTGAAGTGAAGTCTGATGATCCAGCATCCTTTAAAAGGGCTACGGTGAAATAAATTATTACATGGAACCTTAAAGTGGTCTGTTTTTCTTTAAATTATATATATATATAGATATATATATATATATATATATATATATATATATATATATATATATATATATATATATATATAAGTTTAATGGTCAGAGTTTAATCATACCAGGAAACGGTGATATTAAAAAGTCTTCAATACACGTGTGAAAAAAATAAAATAAAAGTAAAAATAACGAGTAAAGCAATATAGTCTTAAAGTGTGCTATATTTATGGGATAAAGTGCTCAATATCAGAGATAGAGCGTGTGTAAATATAAAAGTGAACATGGAAGTCAGCACTTAGAGGCGACAGTCTGTTTCATGCTAGAGCAATGACGATTGCCTGACGATTGCTCTAGCATGAAACAGACTGTCGCCTCTAAGTGCTGACTTCCATGTCCACTTTTATATATATATATATATATATATATATATATATATATATATATATATATATATATATATATATATATAGTTATCCACAGAGAAACTATTTCGCTGTATCACAGCTCCTTAGTGTAGCTAGACGTCCGATAACTTACCTCTAAGCCATCGTCACTCGGCAGAAACGAAGGTAATTTTAACGTTTCTCTCTATACGAAGACTATTTTCGGCGCGGAAAATTTTAATCGGCCGAGCTCAAATACTAGCTGTTAGACTAGATCTCACTTCATACTAACACTCTTTAGAAAGATATGAATCCGCAAATAGTAAGGCAAACTGTGCGCTACAATTTTGGCAGTATAACATTTCTAGAGGGACAGTTTGGAACAGTGTTTTAAAATGCACGTATTCTTTCTTTAATTTATTATCAATTGCTTAAGGGTTCATCTTGGTGCAACCAGAAATTTGATTGAAACAAATCAAACTTGGTAAATGCCTCCAGCATTTCTGACTTAGAGATTTCATTAATAATAATAGTTGCAATAATAATAATAATAATTATAATTATAATAATTAGCATCACATAGGCAATTTCAAGTTATTTTAATAAAACTCATTTTTACAAAGCTAGACATTCAACAAGATCCAAATAAGATAGAGATTTTCTAGCATTGAAAATTATTTTAACACATTTCAGCCCATACGATGCCCAAGATCCACTCAGGGTAGAGTGTAACTGAATCAGGTTGTTTTATTGCTTTTAGAAGTTGAGGTTAGTTCAGATTACGGGTGTAGGTAGCAAAGATAGCGGTTGAACCTCAACTTGAAATAGCTAAGATTGTATTAATCGTGGAAGCACTCTCTCACGACTCTGTTCCACAAAACAGAGGTTTTTTGCAAAGAAAGCTGTCCGAATGGAATTTCCTTCTTACCAATGAAATACGGAGGGAATGTGGATGATTCGACCCTGTGTAAGTGACATTGGAAGTCTTATCTGTAAACGTCTGAAATGTAGCCCGTCAGAGCATTCCCCTTGGAAACAACAATAGAATAATAGCAAGGGGCTTGCAACGTTTCGTCTGTGGGAAAGTGCTCGTAAAAGTGGGAAACAATTCATCACACACAGGGCTACGTAGATGCTTTTGAAATAGGAGAGTCAAGTAGGAGAGTCAAGTAGGAGAGTCAAGTTTGAATTCCAGTCGAGTACATGACATTCACTTACGTGCTAATAATCTTAGGAACGGTATGAATCCATCTCTCCCCATCCCCACCAGTTATGGCTAAGTAGCAGGACAGATTGGGCCATATAGCCTTTGTTGGCAACTAGTCTAGGAGAAAGAAGAACTGAATTCAAACCTGCCTGAAGAGGGTTGGACTCCGTCGGGCTGTCTTGCCAATGAAACACTGTAATAGATATGGTGTCCCAAATGACGCTGGGATATATGGGATATGTGATCGTGATTTCACACATTTAAAGAAAAAAGAAAAGGAACTTAGAATTAAATTTATTTACTACGCTTGGCGAAATAAATAGCTTTCCTCAATATTTACTGAAGGTTGCCGAAGACGTCAGATGCATCAGAGGGTACAGTGGGCAAAACAGTTTGATGTAAATAACAGATATATGAATGTAAGTCCCAAAATGTCATTGTATAAGTATAGCAACTTATCAACCGAAACAGTCAAGTAGAATTTCTAACAAATTTTTAAATTTCGATTTTTATCTTCTTTTTCCTTTCTTTTTTTTTTAAGTTCTTTGCGCTGATGTAAATAAAAATCGAAATAACCTTTCCCTTTTGTAGGTTGATTAAATTGTTACATTAAGATGGCCTACAAGCTTATTGTCCGCAATTGCATCCTTAATATACAGATCCTGTTCGCGTTTCTACTGTTTCGACTTTAAAATTACTTGCGGGAGTTTTTATTGCTCGACTGGGACTTAGCCTGAATATTATTTTCTATTCTCAGATATTCTATTTTAATTATAGACCAAACTTATTTATTTATTCGCTCAATAATTAATAATTGGATTAATAAATAATTTTACTCAACTATATATTCAACATTATTTGCAATGATTTATTTTCACTTATCAGGCAGCTCTTCGATAGCTTGTGAGAAAATTTCGCATGTTTTCATGAGAAAAAATTCACAAGTAAAGTGTGTTCGAAAAATGTAATAATCAGCTGGTGTAAGGTCAGATGAATATGACGGGTTGAGTAGAACGACCCAACCGAGTTTTAATTTTTTTTCCTGTTTTATATTTTATATATGCTGCCATATATGGTCTGGAGCCCCCGCTGTTCGTCTTAAGGTCCTCAACAAAATTCAGAGACCGATATGCAGTATGATTGGTCCTGATCTGGCATATCGTTTACAGTCGCTCTCTCTCTCAGATGTACCGCCGCTTTCCTCTGTCTTTTCTATAAATACTTTCACGGTAACTGCTCCGACGAGCTACTTTCGCTAGTTCTCAGACTGCATGAATTTAAGCGTGTTAATAGGTTGACATCTCAGTCCCACCCTTTCACTGTCGGAACGGTTAAATGTAGCCGTCTCTTCTACTCCAATAGCTGCATGTCTCGCGCTTCCCGTCTGTGGAACTCCCTTCTTCTTAGTTGCTTCCCTGATAGCTATAATCTCCAACTATTCAAATGCAATGTCAATCGACATATTCAGATGGCTTGATCTAATTCCCCGTCCTTCTCTTTATCCTTTTCCTCTATCACGCCTCTTTGCTCTTGCTCCCACTCTCTGTAACCCCTTGCGTGCTAGTGACACTCCCGCCTTGCTTGGGGTGAAATGCTTAAAAAAATATGCGACCTTGAAAAGGAATTACATTTTTCTTTTTATCCACTGTACACCTCTGCAACTGGTATGCAAAAACCATGTTAAGTTAGTGCACTCATATTTATTCTTGAATGGTTACGTATGGTTAGTCGTGAATATAATATATTCTTCATAACAGATGGTTCTCATAAACAGAAATTACTCAATAGAATATAGAGAAAATATAGGAAGTATTGCATTTCTGCTTCGTCTGTGAATTCGATAGGGATTTCAACATTATTATTTATTTTTTTTTAATAATGTTTGTTAATTTTTGGTGTTTGTGGCGGATACATTAATAATTCTCTCTGACAAACGTCCCAAAATATATACCGTATATATGCATATCATGCGACTTTTGAAGACCTAATTTTGAAGCTAACTTTAAGGGGGTCGCATCATAAATGAGATATAAAATTAGCGTATGTACTGCTGGCCATAGCTACGCCGTTGACCAAACTATATATCGATTTAGTGTAGTCAAAAAGTACAACTGTATTTAAAATAACCATGATTTTGATAAAACTGATGATTACTTAACTGTATCCAATAATAATGCATGTAATATTCACATATTAGCATCGTATTATAAAATGCAAACATAGCGAATATGCATCTTTTTCATTGTTTACGTTTATAAGATGTTTGGCAGTTTCTCGTTCGGTTGTTTATGACTGTACGCGTTTACGCAACGAGTATAGCGTTACAAACGATACATTTATCATTCTCTTTTACTTTTCAAACTTATTTAACTAGAAATTGGGATAAACAGACAGAGGAAAAGAGGTTAGTCGAACGTAATTTAGTCTCTCAAAAAAGTAACTCGTATAATACACGAGATACATAATAAATTAATTTCTCATAAGTGAAATTTTGGGGCTCGCACGATACGCGAAATCGCAAGTTACATGAGTATATACATTATATATATATATATATATATATATATATATATATATATATATATATATAAGAAAACGATATTAAGGACTTCATCAGACTCAAGTGATGATTACGTTGATGTGATTACGCATGCGCACGAAAGAAAATGGAAGGCCCAACTTTTTAATTTATTTTTTTTTATTTTTTAATGTTTTGGGCATTTAGTTTCTTTTTGCTTAAATTAGTATCATTTTTGTTATTAAATATTCCTCATTGTGATAATGGTAGACCTGTCAAGAAAGGTGAAATGTTGTAAGAACCTGGACGTAAATTTTCTGCGGATGATCTCTTGATTAAAGCTCTTTCTATACATATTCGTCTTACTAAATTGCTTTCTCTTTTAATTAGAGTAGTATTTTTAAATCAATATTATTGTCAGACTCAATACAGTGAGTAACTAATGCATTTAGTGTGTTGTTTTGTAAAAGATTCCTTTTATGTTCATATAATCTTTTATTTAAATTCCTTGAGGTTTCTCATATAGGGCTATGGTGAAATAAATTATTACATGGAGCCTTAAAGTGGTCTGTTTTTTTTTAATTATTAGCTCTGAATTTACATTGAGCTCTCAGGATTTCATCCTCCTTGGGACTACCTATACGGATTACCAAACTTTTGTAACTTAACTTATATATATATATATATATATATATATATATATATATATATATATATATATATATATGTATAAAGGCTGGCTGCTTACTACAAAAGTCCGTACAACAACACTTATAACATCTGTTATCACACACTATTATTGCTGACTCCTGCACAAGCATAGTTTGTCTCTTCAGTTCATTTTTAATTAATATTTTTATTCCAGCTTGCTAAAAATCTTTGAAAGTGGTTGTACTTCATTTAATAAGTTCTTGAATATATAGTTTAATTAAGCTTTGTTGGATATCTGGAAAAAAGAAAAACAATTATTGTAAATAATGTCTTAGGGGTTCACTTACTTTTGCACTGCACTGTATATATACATGTGTGTGTGTGTGTGTGTGTGTGTGTGTGTGTGTGTGTGTGTGTGTGTGTGTGTGTGTGTGTGCAATACGATTTCCAGTAATGCCATTGCTTGATTTATTTTCAAATCTGAGCTTCGCGCATGCGACTTTTTAGTCCTGCTAGGGTCATACATTCTTTTGCGCAGAGGTGGCAACGTTGGGTGGCTCGTACAGCAATTGTTATATTAATATTTTTAGTGAATTTTAAATGTCTGGCATCTTTGATGATTTTTTTTAGGCCTACCCTACTTAAGCAGGCAAAACGCGATCACTTTCATTAGACATTAGATCAAATTCCGTGCAAACATTTTCATAACAATTATGGCCAAAACCTTTACGAACATCTCTCATGAGTTTTTCATACGCAATATATTTATATGTGTAATGATACGCATATTTTTTTAGCCTTGTTACTCGCTTTTCATCAATGCTTGTTGAAAAAGCATGACACTTCCATAACAACTAACCCAGGATGTAACGAAAATAATACAATTTTCAACTATGACAATGTTCAGTCATGCGTTTTTATATAATTATATATGTGTTGATATGCACAGATTTAATGTATGCTATATTTATGGGGGAAAGTGATATCAGGGATAGAGTGCATGTAAATATAAAAGTGGACACTGAGGTTAACACCGAACAGTGACTGTCTGGTTCCTGTTTGAACGCAATCGTCATCGCCTGAAGATTGCGTTCGAGTATGAAAAAGACTTGTTGCCACTTGCCGTTGAACTCAGTGTATACTTTATATAATCAGCCCCCGACGACTGCATTGTGCATGAAATTCAGAGTTGGGCTACCGGTGAGGAAAAACTCTATATTTATTATTAATATATATATATATATATATATATATATATATATATATATATATATATATTATGTCATTCACAGACAGTACTGTTTCGCTGTATCACAGCTCCTCAGTGCGACTAGACTTACGAATGCCTCAAGCCAGGATTGAAACACAACTAATTTGGTGTCAGCCAGAGCTATCTTCACTCGGTAGAGTTACACAACTAAATCTAGCGGATTGTTTTTACAAACGTAAACAAATGCCCATCAGCCAAAGTGCTCCATTCATTTTACTGAAGAGCTTTGCATTAGTGCAGGTGGCTGTTGTTTATAGAATTAGCTTATCACTCAACAGTGCTAAATTGAAATGTATTTTCAAGAGCTAAATTATGTCATTCACAGAAAGTACTGTTTCGCTGTATCACAGCTCCTCAGTGCGACTAGACTTACGAATGCCTCAAGCCAGGATTGAAACACAACTAATTTGGTGTCAGCCAGAGCTATGATGGATTCTCCCGTCAAGTTCGACGTATGAGGTTCCGACGACCACGAACTAATTATCTGCATGCCTATGACGGGCATGACTTTTGAGACCGGATCGAGAATTGCACAAAAGTCGACAAACAGTACAGGAGAATATATTGTATCCAAGTACAGCAGGAACACTGTAAAATGTCTTATTTTGCTTTCTCCTTACATGTAGTTGACTGATGGTTACTTCTCAGTGCAGCAGTATCAATGTTGTACTTCTTTAGCTTCAATGCGACCAGAGCTTTTTTTTCTTTCTGGTGCTGGGTTGTTGCCCTGGAGAGTTCGTACATTCCAAGTGCCAAGATGAAGTTTATGTTGTTTCGTAGAGTTTTTCGCAGTCGCCGGATATGTGTGGAACTAATTAGATGTAGTTGTCAGAAAACCAACACAATGATTTGTTTCAAGTGGTGAAGGCTTCTGTCGGACCATCCACAATTTTTGGATTTGTATCTGCCGAGAGGTCTGTACGGGCTGATATTGATTGTAATCCGGAGAGGTTAAACTCCGCGATAATAACACATGAGGACTCTCGCTCGGAGTTTCCGTGGCAAGTCTTTTGCACTGTTACTTTATATATATATATATATATATATATATATATATATATATATATATATATATATATATATATATGATATAAAATATCCAGATATCTTAAATTGCTGTACATCTTCGTTTTTGTAAATACAGGGCACTCTATTTATTTAGACGTTCCTTTGGCAAATATCACTTTTCCCATAAATCTAATTTATAAAGTATATATATGTATATATAATCGTCGTTTTCATTCTTGACATCAGCGGGATCACAAATTAATTGTTTTAACTCCATGGCTCAACATATTGACCGAAATACATTTCGTTGATATTGTTCATAAATAAATAAAGAAAACAAAATGTGGAAGTAAGCAAAAAAAAGAATGAAATAAAATTAAATTGGCTAATCGGGCTGCGTAGGTCTGAACACTATCTGAGCTGGAGACAAATTTAATAGACAATGTATTTCTTGCTTTAGTCTGATAAATAATATTTTTAAAATTTCTAATTACTTTTTTATAAATAATTTTTTAAAAATCTCTAATGAATTTTATCCTCAGTTTTACAAAGAACATGTTTTTTTATTTTAACTTATTACTTTCAAATGTCCATTTTAGATAATTTATTCCGTATAGTATAAGGTTTTTTAGCACAATGTCTCAATGGAAAAAGGGCAAATCAAATTTAGCCCGACCTAAAGTAGGCGAAAACTCGTCGACTAGAAGGTTGGGGGGGGTAAGGTATTTACTGGGGTAGCGTTGAGGAAATATGTTATCAGTCAGCAGCTACGATTACTGACCCAATAATGTACAGAAAATTAAACAAAAAGTCCACAGACAAGAGATACATAAACACACTAACGCATAGACATATATACAAAGGCACGCTCGAGATAGATTCAGCGTTAAAAACATATTTGGCTAGAGAATTTTAAAAATTATTATATTATATATATATATGTATTAAAGGAATCATTTTTCGCATCTAAGTTATACGAATAGTACATGCGTTTCGACGTGATTGCTTCCTTCAGTTGTCTTAATTCTGATGCATAGTCATGTCCATTAATAGTTTTTCCCTTTTCCAGGTAGTCTATCATGATTACAACTTCAGAATTAAAAAAAAAACAGAACCCAAGACTTTGCTAACAGCTATTGCCTGCTTGAACTTTCTTCGGCAGTTCATAACCAGAGTGTTTACACTGTTAGCTTTGAATCTTTGATTCCAGTTCGAAGTGGTGGATCCTGGTTCCATCATCAGTTCTTAATCTACGTTGGAAATTCTCAGGGTCAACCTGGAAGCGTATCAGAAATGTCCTGGAAATGTCAACCCTTTTCAGCTTCTGCTCTGGTATCAGCATTCTTGGCACCTGTCTTGCAGACAGCTTTCTCATCCTCAAGATCTCAACTAAATCAGGATAGGCCGAATCACAACTAATACCTATGGACTTAGCTATCTGCTGAACAATAAGGTGTCTGTTATCCAAAACCATACAATGAATGGCATCAACTTGTTCATCAGTGGTCGAGATTTTTGAACGACCAGATCAAGTGTCATCTTATGTGCTGTCCCTGCCCTGCTTGAATTCTGCAGGCCACTTCTTACAAGTCACATAGAGTCTGTACCTTGTCCTCATGGATTTCTTTAGGTGTCATACCTTTCTTTTGCAGATACTTTATGATTGATCGGGCCACTGTTTTGCCCATTTAAAATTTTTTAAATTTGTCGCAAATCTCTTGCCTTTGTATGGGCTTCACCTGCACATATATTAAAATAGAAATCTAAATTAGTAAAATTATCCGCGTACATAATATAATTGAAATAGAAGAATGGAGGAGAAACGAAGTGCTATGTTTATTCATTTTCATTCCTCTTAGCTGACTCTGATCTATTTAAAGAATTGAACATCTTCGGTTATTTTTAAAGTTATTTTTTAGGGCGTAAAATTTTCCGTTTTTATACCAACAGGCATATAAAATTAATATATATATATATATATATATATATATATATATATATATATATATATATATATATATATATATATATACGATCAATTTGTTTGTTACGCCTTATCAACCCTTTGTAGGTTATTTAAAGCCAAGACACATGTTTTGCATTGTCCATGCTGGAATTAACAATGTTTTAAGAATAAGAAAGATTTTTTTCAAAATACAAGTCCTACTATATAACCCATAGCTGGGAGACGGATTCATAATTTCCTCAAGTGTATTTACGCGTAAGTGAATATAACGGACCCAATTCGAATTCGGCTCTCCGATTTCTCATTCCGAGTTGCTATACATTACACCACCCGCACATCCCATATGTATATGTATGTATACTGACTAAATATATGCAAATATAATTTTTATTTGAACGAAAATTATGTCAACGTTGATAGTTATTAATTAAATATAGATATAAATCAATATAATTTATGCCTACCTTTGTATAAGAGTTCTGTGGTTTACATATAAACTTGAACACAATAAAAACACAATCGTATACAACCACGGCCTCCGGACGACTTCGGAATCTCCTAAAACTCTTCTGGGCGGTCTTCTCGCTTACGTTTTTTAAATGTTGCCAAAATACTTGCCTTCAGTTCATGTTCAGTTCATGTTACAAGGAGTTTTGTTGATTTCTCATTCAACTGCGCCCCACACATAATAATCAAGGGGGTTTCCAGATTTAACGGAGATGTGGTTGCAGAAATTATCCAACAGCTATGACTGGGACACCTGCTTGTGTAATATGGTGCAGAGTCCTTTTGCCAGACATAGGGTCTTCCAGCAGCCACCCTCTTGACCCAGGGCAACACTACCTCCTCAAGGCAATTGATGTAGACCTCCGTGTTGAGTCTGAGACCCTGTGGAAAGATGAATGGAGGCATAACATTGCTGTCACTAGTGATCACTGCTCCTTCTATCGCGAATGTCGACTTGCACTCAAGCATCTCATACGGGCGAAGGATGTCCTCTCCGACGTCCTGCTGTTGTCCCGTAAGGTATTATATCAGGTGTTAGTTAGGGGGAACATTCAGGATGCTTTGATAGGCGAGCTCGGTCTGACGAAGCGGGGGGATCGCTACATATGGCATTGGGCGCCCAGATTGAAATGTCTCACTAACACTGAGGCATCACTCACCTGGCTTGTGATTCCGAGGGGCCATCTGGGTCGCCAAAAACTTCGTTCGGCGGGTTTGGCAAAGTCGCCAAACTGCGTTCGCCGCAGTGGAGAGGTGGAGACCCTAGGTCGTAGCTCCGTTCTGCAAGTGTGTTGAAGGCATCATGGTCCACATGCTGTGCGGAAAGTTCTTTGTCCTCAAAGCCAGTTCTGTCTGTAGCAATATAGTACCGCCGTTGACTAAGGCGTTCCTTTTCTTACTGGGGGTTATGCGAGTCGTGATAAGGACGACGCAACAGAAAGAATTCCCTGGAGCCGAGAAGTTTACCTCTTCCCAATTGGTCCTGTTCTTTAAGCATCAGCTTAAAGTCAAGATCAGGACAGAAAGGAAATTACTCCATCCATTGGAATTTGGCAAAAGGCGGGTGTGTTTTGGGCGTCTCTGCCGAGTGAAAGGTGCTGACTTAGAGTGGCATTTTGATGAGGAGGATATTACGATTGATGGGTTGAACATTGGCAACCCTCCCCTTAATAGTTTAGTGTAGGTCGTTATTGTTTTAGTTTCTTCTCTTTAGTAAACTTAGCTAGGGTATGCATGCTCATGGGCCCCTTTTATTTTGTCCCTATTTTTTCTTTTGGTTTAATTCCCTATCTCTCCCTTCTTTAGGTGGATAGTTATATCAGTTCTCTGGTGGGTGCGGGGCGTCTTTCGTTTCGGTAGTGATTATCGTAACTGTTTTTGTGTTTGAATGAGTGTGTGTATGAGTGAGTGCTTGGGATGTATGGATGTTTTATATATATTTTTAAAGTCCCGCATGGATTTCGTTCAGTTAACTGATGTTACTGCCGCAGTTAGGGCTTGTGGGAGGGGGTTATTACTAACGAAATTTTGTTTAGTTTGTTGTATATAGTTTTGTACACATTTGTAAATACTCCTTGGAGCTTTTAGATTTTTAAATTCTTATTTTTATCCCCCCCCACAGACAGTGAATTGTATATATGGGGACTACTTAGGATTTCATAGAGTTTCTGAGGCATTATGGTGGATGAGGTAAGAAAGAGCAGGAAGAATGCGTTGTTTTAGTGAAAGGAATATTGTTTGTATGCTTGGCTCAGTGTTTGTGTCTAGCTAAGTTTAATATTAAGACAGAAGAAAACTGTCCTTTTCCCCAATCCCAATTTTGACCTTGTGCCGCACTTGTACATTTATGTACAATAAATATTATCACTAGAGATCACACTAAACACCTTCGTAATCACCATTAAACTAATCCAACTCTTTCCGAATCCTCTGCACTGTCCTCAGATTGACACTCCAAACACTCTGAAATGTTCATATTGGAGCTTCCGGTGCGAATGTCAAGCAATACAGCTTGCCGTTTCCAAATTTCTGGTGGAGTGAATTGCGTCAAGGTGCTCTTTTTCTCGCAGACGGCGAGCAACTGATTCTACTATACTGTGTAGTCGACAAGATAAAATTTAAAAAAAACGAATTTAAAAATATAAAATGGCGATAATTTACCCATCGCACCCTGTATATATAGTAATAAATAAAAGTAAATGTTTACATATTTTTTCAATTTTTAACGATTTATTTATTAATTTTAAATATTTTTGTGAATGCACTATCTCTTGTCTGTTCTTGTATATAAATACGTGTTACAAAATAAAATCTTTGCATTCGCCTCGATAAATTCCCTCAGATGACGAAACGCGTCGGCTAAGATAAGTTTTCCTTTTGTCTTTATTCACAATGTCCTTTTACGGATATATTCTATCGGAAATGTTACTTATTTATTTATATATATATATATAGATGTGTGTGTGTGTGTGTGTGTGTGTGTGTGTGTGTGTGTGTGTGTGTGTGTGTGTGTGTGTGTGTGTAATTTGGCAGCAACCCTGAAGATGAACAATGATGTTCGAAAGCGCTAGGTCATCGTATGGACAATACATATTTCGAAATCATTTTCAAATAAAAAGTCTCATTAGAGAATATGAGAAAATTCAAAAGAAAATATGCAAGACTATGTTGTCTTTTACATTCAATACTACATGTTTAAAATATATATATATATATATATATTTATATATTATTATATATATGTATATATTCTATCGGAAATTGTATATATATGTGTGTGTGTGTGTGTGTGTGTGTGTGTGTGTGTGTTTGTGTGCATGTGTGCGTGCGTGTGCCCAATTGAGCATGTGCGTCTATCTGTGCATTCTTTTCATTACTGAACATATTTGAACACTCAAACCTCATAATCAAACGGAAAAGTATTAAGCGTGTGCTCAAAAATGTACAGACACAGAGGCCTTCAGACACATATCATAATACGCTCCAAATTTTGCTGAGACACACACACACAAACAGAGACACATATTGTACATCCATTGTAATCTACCGCTGCCTTTGAATTGGCAGCGTAAATACCCAGTGCGTCCAAGATGACATCACGACGCGATGATCAGTCCGATTCACATGGGCATAATAGCTGAATCTTCTACCATCCAGTAATCTGCCTTCATATCTGCCGAGTGGTTTTGCCTCCAGAGATTTCTGCCGGCAGTTCGGCTCGTCCGATCGATACTTGAACGTCATGGACAGCTTCGGGACTCTATACAAAATGGCAAAGAGAAGTCTGTATCGTACCCTACCGTTGGTCACCACCCTGACAAAAACTTGCTTTTTTTTTTCTTCTATATAAGTATCCAGAGAAATGGTTTGTAGCAGCAACTGTACATTTCTCTAATTAACTTCAAATATTTCAAACCTTCAAGTAAATATTCTCGCTCCTTTCGCACTTCATTCACGACCTCTCTACCGACCGTCATTTTTGTGAACAACCTTTTAACGCCCTATAGAACTAGGCTGAAAACAAAACCACTGATAGTAATTTCATTCCTCAGTGGGCTTTTTTTAGCTTAACCCTTTTAGAGTTAATTTGAACATCGAAGAGGTGGATTGGCCGACCTATTTTTCGTCATATAAATATAGGACGGTGGGTTTGTTTAGACTTCAAACGCTTTTTAAAAAAATAAAATCTGTAGCATTAAGTTGTTTTTAAATTAAAAAAAAATTATAGCATCAACTTCGATGTTGACGGAGATGTCATTGATGCATGCGTTGTAAGTCACAGGCACTCCGGTTATCGCGAACCAATAATTTTTAAAATCATTTCACCCCAAGTAAGGCGGGAATGCTACTGGTACACAAGGGGTTACACAGAGTAAAGGTGGGAGAAAAGACTGAGTATAGGGAAACCGAAGAAAGGATAAAAGCTGAACGGGGTTCAAGATAGGTGATAGAGATTGGCGTTGCATTTAAATTCTTGAAGATTGTAGTTATCAGGCAAGCAAATAAATGGGTGTTCCACTGTCGGGAAGTACGAGAAAAGAAACTGTTAGTATAGAAGTGGCTTTTACACTTAACTAATTCAACAGCAAAAGGGTAGGACCTAGTTGCGGTTTAGTAGCTTAAACTCACGTAGTCTGTGCACCAGTGAAAAAAGCTCGTCAGAGAAGTTGCCCATGAAATTATTTGTAGAAAAGACAGAGGGAAGCCATGTCACCTCAGTGAGAAATAGACTGAAGTCGAGATGCCAAGTCACAGTTGATTACATTGCAAATCCTGCTTTGGATTTTGTCAAGAACCTCGAGATAAGTCGCAGGACCGCCTGACCAAATATGGTAATAGTATTCAATCGACGAGTTAAAAAAATAACATTGATTGTAAAGACAATTGGTCTATTTCTAGTTTCACTAACTTGTATTTAATATTTTAAGCGCTTTATTAATGAAAGAAAATTTAATTGTAGCAAAAAGAACGGATATAATTAAAAGAGAATAAAAAGTACGAAATAATTCTGTTTACATAAGAACGGTTTTTTTTCATTAAATCAAGACAACCTGCCTTCTGTGAAACGAAGGAACTCTTGTTAAGGCTGAATGGGATTTGTTTATAAAAAAAATATGCACATCACAATCTATTATTGATACGCGTGTATTTTCTTTTCTCTTATTTTCTTCGGTCGAGTACTGATGAGGGGTGGGGGAGCGATAACTGGCTAGCTTATCCTGCTACCCGCTTTTATTATTATTATTATTATTACTATTACTATTATTATTATTATTATTATTAAACAAAATGTTTGACGTAACTCTTCCAATATTATTCAAGAGAAGATCGCGATTTAAGAAAAGAAAAAGAAAAGAAATGACAGTGTTTGACAATGTTCAACAATATTTCGAAAGTATGTCTATCTTCTTAAAGTTATTTTTTTCAAAATTTACAAAAAATTATAAGTCTTTGAAACAAATGTTGCTGTGCTTGTAATGAAACAACGGCTTTCCTGGTAATGAATACGTCGAAACGAATGAAACGCCGCCAACGTGAAGGCTTGCAATTGAAACATGTTTAATATAATAGTGATATTGTTCATCTTGGAATTTTCCGTTAGTTGATTAGTTACTAAGAGGAATCAATCAAACAGTATGGTATAAATTTTATGGACCTCTATAATAATAATAATAATAATAATAATAATAATAATAATGATAATAATAATAATTATTATTATTATTTTTATTTTCTTTCATATCTGGCGTTTACACATTTTTTCCGGGTCCCGCCCAGGGACCTAAGGTTAGAAATGGTATCATGACACTTTCCACTGCAAAAAATAAAAAAATAATTACATAGATAAAGCCCTTCGTAAAGTGTGGGCTGTACTTGTCAGAACAATTTTTTGTATCTCTTTGAGGCATGGACTTCCAGGGATCCCTTCAATCAACCTACTGGAATCATTTCCAACCAGTCCAAGGGTTCCAACTACAACAGGAATTGTTGATGTTCCCATGTGCCACATTTTTGAGATTTCTATTTCAAGGTCCTTGTATTTTGACAGTTTTTTGAATATCTTCAAAAATACATTGCAGTCTACAGGGACTGCCATATCAATAAGGAGGCACTTATTTTGTTTGAGGTCTTTAATAACAATGTCTGGGCGGTTGGCTTTGATTGTTCTGTCAGTGTGTATTGTGTAATCCCATAGAATTGTAACAGGTCCTATCTCCGTAACCGGGTCAGGGTGGCGTTCGTACCAATTTCTTCCAGTTTCCCTAAATATTATAATTATAATTATTATTATTATTGTTATTATTATTATTGTTGTTGTTGTTGTTATTATTATTATTATTATTATTATTATTATTATTATTATTATTATTGTTGTTGTTGTTATTATTATTATTATTATTATTATTGTTGTTGTTATTATTATTATTATTGTTGTTGTTGTTATTATTATTATTATTATTATTATTATTGTTGTTGTTGTTATTATTATTATTATTATTATTATTATTATTATTGTTGTTGTTGTTGTTATTATTATTATTATTATTATTATTATTATTGTTGTTGTTGTTGTTATTATTATTATTATTATTATTGTTGTTGTTGTTATTATTATTATTATTATTATTATTGTTGTTGTTGTTGTTATTATTATTATTATTATTATTATTGTTGTTGTTGTTATTATTATTATTATTATTATTATTATTATTATTATTATTTCTCCCGCATAACCAACTACTGTTGTCGTTTCAGTTTTTCTTTCTTTTACTTATATTCGTTCTTTTTGCTATAATTTCTTAAGATATTAAATTTCTGTAGTTTTTCTGACTTTTCTCTAGACTCAATACGTTTTTATGGAGATCTATTTTACATTTAAACTAAAACATTTACCACTTAAAAACTTGTTACCAAAAATGTTAAATAGAACATTACTGCCAAAAATATTTGTTAATCAAGAATATGATTAACTATCGCCCTCAGATTTTTAAATATTTTATAAATTAAATTAACAGATTCTTTTAGGGAAAATGTTGACATGATAAAATCTTTCAGCCGAAATATTTCAGCAATCCAATTTCTTTTTTTAGGTTCAAACACAATTTCAAAATATTCATTCGAAAATAATTTTTAAATATACATCGTTAAAATTCAATAAATTCTTAAAATGGAAAAGGAGAAAAAGGAAAACGAAAAAGACACTTAAGCATAACAGGAGAAAGACACAATTTAAATTTCTAGGACACATAATGAGGTAAGAGGGTTTGGAAAATCTGACACTTACAGAACATTTTAAAGGCAAGAGGGAAAAAGGGAGGTAATTTATAACCTACCTAACGAGCTTGGCAGAACAGAGATTAGAAGATATAGCAAAAAAAACATTACTAAGGACTACAAATAACATGACGTTTTAGAGAGCCATGATCGCCCACGTCCTAAAGGGGCACGGCACGTAGAAAAAGTAGTTCTGAAAACGGTTGTATACAGTTGATAGTTCCTATATTTCTGAATGAACTGGAAGCCATGCATGAAATCTATATGAAAGGCTAGATCGGACGAGGCTATTTAAGGATATGACTCGAATTTTCAGATCAATAGTTTAGCAAGCTGTAATAAATTACATGAAATCAAAACACAATCAGAAACGTAAATATACACAATGATCTTTAAAAAAGAAACTTTGCGTATCTTTTCTAATTTACCATGAATTTAAAGCATCGTAAGCGACAACTTATAGTTTAGCATTTCATTGATATTGTTCCCTTTCCTTCCATTATCCGAACTGTTAAATTATATGTAGGTGTTTTAACGTTATAGACGAGTACAATAATTACTATCAACGTTATTTTTTGTAGGTAGGAGTGTTTGAGCTGACATCCCTGTTATTTTGGACAGTGAAACAGATGTTGACGGCCTAGAGATCGTCCTCAAGGAAATGTGCTTCTCGGCATATAATCCTGTTTTCTTTTAAAAAAAAACATAATAATTTCCATATATGTATATGCAGAAAATAAAATTAAAATAAAATCACTAATAACACTCTAACCTAAATATTTGATCGACAAACAGATACACAGACAAAAAATAACGTTTAGATATTAGAGGATGCCAATTGGAAATTCTGCATTCAGCAGTTTTCGACCTCGAGATGCAATGGCACCTTTTGATTCTCCTAAAAAAATCACTCATGAAATCAAGATCGTTATCTTGCCTTTCTGGAGGCCCAGGTCTTATCTTATAATTATGAACGCCAGTTATTAGTTCGTCTCTTAGCTTATCTGAGAAATGTTTGTTTGTTCATTTCTGTTGTTCATTTTAAATTACTTTTGCGAGACAATCTCTTAATTAATTATCGAACAAGAATATCCAGTATTGTTCGTCTTCTTCTTCTTCATCATCATCATCATCATCATCATCATCATCATCATCTTCTTCTTCTTCTTCTTCTTCTTCTTCTACCACCACTACTACTACTACTACTACTACTACTATTACTATCATCATTATCATAATCATCATTATTATTTTTTCTGATTTGCTGTTTGATACAATCTGTTACCAAATCTTTTACCTGAGACCTAAGGTAAAAGAAGGCTTTCGTGGCAAGTTATTATGCATATGAGATTGATAGAGTTTTTCTGAGTATGTGAGAAGTGCTCATGAGCCCAGTTTTTATATCTCAAATAGAGAAGTTTACTGAGATTTGCTTCATGTGTGTATCAGTATCATTTTAAGTAATTCCGAGTGCTCCTATTATTATCGGAATATTCGTTATATTTAAATGTTGCATTCTTGCAATTTCTGTTTCCTGGTCCTTATATTAAAAGTTTTTCAAATTCTTCCATTGTGATATTTTTATCAGATGGCATGGATATATATCTATGTGACAACCCTGATATTCTTTCAAGTCTGTTTTACTATTATTATCTTGTCTGTTGGCTTGTATAGTCCGCTGAGTACGCACATTGAAGTCCCAGAGCATTGTAACATTTTCACCTTCTAGCAATTTATTTTTGTTGTTATTGTTGCTGTTGTCGTCGTCGTCGTTGTTTTTGTTTTATTTCCTCTGATTACTGTTGCATACACATTTCCTTCTGGGTCCCAACCAGAGACCTAAAATCAGAAATGGCTACATGACATTTTCCACTGAGCATTTTTGTAAAAAGAAACCATAAAATCACACAGATTTTACATAGATAAAGCTCTTCGTAAAGTGCGAGCTGTACTTATGAGTAAAATTAATTTTATTTTTATTATTATTATTATTTCGTCATCTTTTGATTTTTGTTGCATACACATTTCCTTCCGGGTCCCAACTAGAAACAGCTTCATGACATTTTCCACTGTAAAAGAAATACTAAGATCACAAACATAGATAAAGCTCTTCGTAATCTGTGAGCTGTACTTGTGAGTACATTTTTTTGTATTTCTTTATGGCATTTATTATTATTATTATTATTATTATTATTATTATTATTATTATTTCCTTTGATATCTGGCGTTTACACATTTCTTTCCGGGTCCCGCCCAGGGACCTAAGGTTAGAAATGGCATCATGACACTTTCCACTGCAAAAAAAAAAAAAATTATTATTATTATTATTATTATATGTATTTGTATTGTTCCGAACTGTAAAATCCTTCAAATATTATTATTATTATTATTATTATTATTATTATTATTATTATTATTATTATTCTATATCATTATTATTATTATTATTATTATTATTATTATTATTTACGCATTGCTTATTCACTTTAGTTGTGGCTTTCAGCATAGATTAAGTAAAAGCAGGCTTTCTTTATACTCAATTACTCTCCTCAGCATCCTAACTGATTCGAGAACAGCTAATTTCCATTGCAAACGTCGTACACTTCTGAAAGTCTGTATAATTGTTAACACTTCTTGGTACACTTCTTTAAAGTATCTGCAACAAAAGATAAGGGCAATGATAAATTACTATTCATGATAATGTTGAGACTAACCGTACAGGAAACATTCGGCATTTATTGATTGAACTGTAAGTGTCACTTTCGGGTTTAATTCATAACAATTTTTTACTAAAAGAATTTTTCAATAAATTAGACTACTAGAATCCACTAAATGTTACCTCTTTTTCTGATATTCATCGAAGTTTCATACCAATCCTTTTGCTTTTGGTTAGACTGGAAAGTTAACAGCCTGATTGTATCATTGTAGACTCTTCTAGTTACATGTGCTACCCATTTCCTGTTGCTGCTGTTGATGTATTGTTTTTATTATTTGGTAAAGTTCTTTTTATGATTATGTAGCGCCAGTGTATAGGGTCTGATGGAGGATCGTCTTCGTTAATATTTGGAGGATTATTTCATTTAGAATTTGTGGAGTAATTAGCTATGGTAACCGGCAAAATGCAGAACACGCGGAATTGACAAAGTTCTTAATAAACAATCAGAAAAGGAAGAAATAGAACAGGGTAAAATAATGCTAAGCAAACAATGTATATGCAAGACAAAACTAGGCAAAGCAACAGTAACATGTTCAAAAAGTACGAATAGTGTTCGCAGCCAAAAGAGATACAGTCAAATGATTATAGTGTTCTGACTTGAAGACAAGAAAAAAGAAAAATATGACCGGTGAGACCGATAACTGGCTCATTTTGGTTGGGAAGAAATCCCAGCATACACTTGCACTATTTGTCCATGAATTTAGGGAGGAAATATTCTTAGCGATCGTTCCGGCCATTGAAACCAACAGAAACCATTTTTAATAAATGATCTGAGAAAACTGTTGAACACAAATAACACCTCTGAATGACTCGAACGCCTCTGAAAGGTCTAGATCTGAAGAACATGAATTTTCAGGTCAATATTTTGGTATTTTCTCACAACTGCCAAATATAATACTAGACTTTCAATTTCTTACAATTTTTCATTTTTCTCACAACTGCTAAATATAATTCTAGACTTTCAATTCCTTACAATTTTTCATTTTTATCACAACAACCGAATATAATTCCTGACTTTCAATTCCTTACAATTTTTCATTTTTCTCACAATGTCCGAATATAATTCTAGACTTTCAATTTATTACAATGTTTCATTTTTCTCACAATGTCCGAATATAATACTAGACTTTCAATTTCTTACAATTTTTCATTTTTCTCACAACTGCCAAATATAATACTAGACTTTCAATTTCTTACAATTTTTCATTTTTCTCACAACTGCTAAATATAATTCTAGACTTTCAATTCCTTACAATTTTTCATTTTTATCACAACAACCGAATATAATTCCTGACTTTCAATTCCTTACAATTTTTCATTTTTCTCACAATGTCCGAATATAATTCTAGACTTTCAATTTATTACAATGTTTCATTTTTCTCACAATGTCCGAATATAATACTAGACTTTCAATTTCTTACAATTTTTCATTTTTCTCACAACTGCCAAATATAATACTAGACTTTCAATTTCTTACAATTTTTCATTTTTCTCACAACTGCTAAATATAATTCTAGACTTTCAATTCCTTACAATTTTTCATTTTTATCACAACAACCGAATATAATTCCTGACTTTCAATTCCTTACAATTTTTCATTTTTCTCACAATGTCCGAATATAATTCTAGACTTTCAATTTATTACAATGTTTCATTTTTATCACAACTGCCGAATATAATTTCTCACTTTCAATTCCTTACAATTTTTCATTTTTCTCACAATGTCCGAATATAATTCTAGACTTTCAATTTATTACAATGTTTCATTTTTCTCACAATGTCCGAATATAATACTAGACTTTCAATTTCTTACAATTTTTCATTTTTCTCACAACTGCCAAATATAATACTAGACTTTCAATTTCTTACAATTTTTCATTTTTCTCACAACTGCTAAATATAATTCTAGACATTCAATTCCTTACAATTTTTCATTTTTATCACAACAACCGAATATAATTCCTGACTTTCAATTCCTTACAATTTTTCATTTTTCTCACAATGTCCGAATATAATTCTAGACTTTCAATTTATTACAATGTTTCATTTTTATCACAACTGCCGAATATAATTTCTCACTTTCAATTCCTTACAATTTTTCATTTTTCTCACAATGTCCGAATATAATTCTAGACTTTCAATTTATTACAATGTTTCATTTTTCTCACAATGTCCGAATATAATACTAGACTTTCAATTTCTTACAATTTTTCATTTTTCTCAAAACTGCTAAATATAATTCTAGACTTTCAATTCCTTACAATTTTTCATTTTTATCACAACAACCGAATATAATTCCTGACTTTCAATTCCTTACAATTTTTCATTTTTCTCACAATGTCCGAATATAATTCTAGACTTTCAATTTATTACAATGTTTCATTTTTCTCACAATGTCCGAATATAATACTAGACTTTCAATTTCTTACAATTTTTCATTTTTCTCACAACTGCTAAATATAATTCTAGACTTTCAATTCCTTACGATTTTTCATTTTTATCACAACAACCGAATATAATTCCTGACTTTCAATTCCTTACAATTTTTCATTTTTCTCACAATGTCCGAATATAATTCTAGACTTTCAATTTATTACAATGTTTCATTTTTCTCACAATGTCCGAATATAATACTAGACTTTCAATTTCTTACAATTTTTCATTTTTCTCACAACTGCTAAATATAATTCTAGACTTTCAATTCCTTACAATTTTTCATTTTTATCACAACAACCGAATATAATTCCTGACTTTCAATTCCTTACAATTTTTCTCACAATGTCCGAATATAATTCTAGACTTTCAATTTATTACAATGTTTCATTTTTCTCACAATGTCCGAATATAATACTAGACTTTCAATTTCTTACAATTTTTCATTTTTCTCACAACTGCTAAATATAATTCTAGACTTTCAATTCCTTACAATTTTTCATTTTTATCACAACAACCGAATATAATTCCTGACTTTCAATTCCTTACAATTTTTCATTTTTCTCACAATGTCCGAATATAATTCTAGACTTTCAATTTATTACAATGTTTCATTTTTATCACAACTGCCGAATATAATTTCTCACTTTCAATTCCTTACAATTTTTCATTTTTCTCACAATGTCCGAATATAATTCTAGACTTTCAATTTATTACAATGTTTCATTTTTCTCACAATGTCCGAATATAATACTAGACTTTCAATTTCTTACAATTTTTCATTTTTCTCACAACTGCTAAATATAATTCTAGACTTTCAATTCCTTACAATTTTTCATTTTTATCACAACAACCGAATATAATTCCTGACTTTCAATTCCTTACAATTTTTCATTTTTCTCACAATGTCCGAATATAATTCTAGACTTTCAATTTATTACAATGTTTCATTTTTCTCACAATGTCCGAATATAATACTAGACTTTCAATTTCTTACAATTTTT
The DNA here is from genome assembly GCA_964036315.1 of Acanthosepion esculentum. Lineage (NCBI taxonomy): Eukaryota > Metazoa > Mollusca > Cephalopoda > Sepiida > Sepiidae > Acanthosepion > Acanthosepion esculentum. The sequence goes on along the minus strand of OZ038476.1, from coordinate 117,830,609 downwards.
CATTTTTCTCACAACTGCTAAATATAATTCTAGACTTTCAATTCCTTACAATTTTTCATTTTTATCACAACAACCGAATATAATTCCTGACTTTCAATTCCTTACAATTTTTCATTTTTCTCACAATGTCCGAATATAATACTAGACTTTCAATTTCTTACAATTTTTCATTTTTCTCACAACTGCTAAATATAATTCTAGACTTTCAATTCCTTACAATTTTTCATTTTTATCACAACAACCGAATATAATTCCTGACTTTCAATTCCTTACAATTTTTCATTTTTCTCACAATGTCCGAATATAATTCTAGACTTTCAATTTATTACAATGTTTCATTTTTATCACAACTGCCGAATATAATTTCTCACTTTCAATTCCTTACAATTTTTCATTTTTCTCACAATGTCCGAATATAATTCTAGACTTTCAATTTATTACAATGTTTCATTTTTCTCACAATGTCCGAATATAATACTAGACTTTCAATTTCTTACAATTTTTCATTTTTCTCACAATTGCTAAATATAATTCTAGACTTTCAATTCCTTACAATTTTTCATTTTTATCACAACAACCGAATATAATTCCTGACTTTCAATTCCTTACAATTTTTCATTTTTCTCACAATGTCCGAATATAATTCTAGACTTTCAATTTATTACAATGTTTCATTTTTCTCACAATGTCCGAATATAATACTAGACTTTCAATTTCTTACAATTTTTCATTTTTCTCACAACTGCTAAATATAATTCTAGACTTTCAATTCCTTACAATTTTTCATTTTTATCACAACAACCGAATATAATTCCTGACTTTCAATTCCTTACAATTTTTCATTTTTCTCACAATGTCCGAATATAATTCTAGACTTTCAATTTATTACAATGTTTCATTTTTATCACAACTGCCGAATATAATTTCTCACTTTCAATTCCTTACAATTTTTCATTTTTCTCACAATGTCCGAATATAATTCTAGACTTTCAATTTATTACAATGTTTCATTTTTCTCACAATGTCCGAATATAATACTAGACTTTCAATTTCTTACAATTTTTCATTTTTCTCACAACTGCCAAATATAATACTAGACTTTCAATTTCTTACAATTTTTCATTTTTCTCACAACTGCTAAATATAATTCTAGACTTTCAATTCCTTACAATTTTTCATTTTTATCACAACAACCGAATATAATTCCTGACTTTCAATTCCTTACAATTTTTCATTTTTCTCACAATGTCCGAATATAATTCTAGACTTTCAATTTATTACAATGTTTCATTTTTCTCACAATGTCCGAATATAATACTAGACTTTCAATTTCTTACAATTTTTCATTTTTCTCACAACTGCCAAATATAATACTAGACTTTCAATTTCTTACAATTTTTCATTTTTCTCACAACTGCTAAATATAATTCTAGACTTTCAATTCCTTACAATTTTTCATTTTTATCACAACAACCGAATATAATTCCTGACTTTCAATTTCTTACAATTTTTCATTTTTCTCACAACTGCTAAATATAATTCTAGACTTTCAATTCCTTACAATTTTTCATTTTTATCACAACAACCGAATATAATTCCTGACTTTCAATTCCTTACAATTTTTCAATTTTCTCACAATGTCCGAATATAATTCTAGACTTTCAATTTATTACAATGTTTCATTTTTCTCACAATGTCCGAATATAATACTAGACTTTCAATTTCTTACAATTTTTCATTTTTCTCACAACTGCCAAATATAATACTAGACTTTCAATTTCTTACAATTTTTCATTTTTCTCACAACTGCTAAATATAATTCTAGACTTTCAATTCCTTACAATTTTTCATTTTTATCACAACAACCGAATATAATTCCTGACTTTCAATTCCTTACAATTTTTCATTTTTCTCACAATGTCCGAATATAATTCTAGACTTTCAATTTCTAAACAATTTTTTCATTTTTCTCACAACAACCGAATATAATTCTAGTACGAACACTGCATTTTCTATGCAGTAAGATTATATGATCATGTCACGGGTATTTGCACAATTCCTTTAAAATTACCTTTCCCGCCCATTCATGTCTATTTTTGTATTCTTCATTTAACTAAATGGCTGCTTCCATTTATTATTATTTTATTTCCTTTATTTTTTTGTGTATACTCATATCGTTTCACGTCCCAACAAGAAACCTCGGAAATGGCATCATATATTCTACTGAGTATTTTTGAGGAAAAAACATAAGATCACACACATTTTACATAGATAAAGCCCTTAGTAAGCTGTGGGATGTACTTGTGAGTACAATCTTTTGTATTTCTTTAAGGTTTGGGCTACCAAGAATCCCTTCAATGAATCTTTCCACTCAGTCCGAGGGCTCCAACTACAACTGCTATTGTTGATGTCCTCATGTGCCACATTTTTTAGATTTCCATTTCAAGGTCTTTGTATCGTGATAGTTTTTTTAAACCTTCAGAGATTATTATTATTATTATCATTATCTTTATTAATATTATTATTATTGTTGTTGTTGTTGTTGTTGCTATAGTTTTATTTCTTTAGTTTCTGGTGTATACTCATTTCTTTCCGGGTCTCGATCAGAGAACTAAGGTCAGAAATGGCATCTGAATATAATTCTAGGCTTTCAATCTCTTACAATTTTTCATTTTTGACATTTTCCACTGAGCAGTTTTGAAAAATAATCGCACATGTTTTACAAAGTTAAAGTCCTTCGTAAGGTGTGAGCTGTACTTGTGAGTACATTTTTTTATTTCTTTAATGCATGTGCTACCAGAAATTCCGTCAATGGGTCTATTGGAATCTTTCCAATCTTTCCTTGGGTCCCAGCTACAACTGGAATTGTTAATGTCCTTATGCGCCTTATTTTTGACATTTCAATTTCAAGGACCTTGTATTTTGATAGTTTTTTGAAGATTATCAAAGATATATTACAATCTGCATGGACTGACATGTCAATATGGAGGCACATTTTTGTTTTTGCGGTCTCTAATCCCGATGTCAAGGCGATTAGCTTTGGTTGTTCTGTGTGTATTGTAAAGTCCCATAAAAATGTTACAAGTCCTATCTCCGTAACCGGGTGTGGGTGGTGTTCATACCAATTATTATTATTATTATTATTATTATTATTATTATTATTATTATTATTATTCATGCACTTGCATGTTCATATTTGATGTCTGATAGTCGTCGCCAAAACCTCCAAGTAAGTATTCCTGAAGAAGCCAGCAACAAAGCGGTTTCTACAGTCGAAAGCTTTTCTCGAATTTGTAACTCATCTAAACTCGATTCTAGTGTCTTTTGGCTCAGTTCCAAGTGCTCTTATTATTATGGACACGACCTTAGCCATAATACTTCACACCTTTCTTAGCTCATGGGAAAAATCCTTTTCCAATTATTCATTCTCTTGCATACTCGTTTTGTGGTCCGCTGGCAGAGCCCTGTCCACTATCTGGCAGTTTTCCTTATTTAAAACCGAGCCAAAATCTTAAAATATTTACGATTTAGTTTTTCCCAGGACAGTCTCTGATTTGTGTTGATACTATTTATCTATATGACCGAACCGAAGTCATTTGCACAGTACCTTGTGTACGACTGTTACCAACCTGTCGTGTCTATTTTTTTTTTTTGTGGGGGGGGATTCATTCTGATCCTGTTTGTTACATTCAATGATTATGAGGTTTGCCACATCTGTCATTCCCTGCAAAGGTTGTATTTACAGAAATTCTTATCACCTCCCCAAGCAAGGTGATAAAGCCACTAAGAGGCAATGGGTTACTGATAGCGAAAAAAAACACGAGAAAATATTAGTTAAAAGAAAAGGACAATAAAAGAATAGAATTTAAAAAAGGGAATATGGCCATTGACGATGCATTTAAATTTTTGAAGGTCATAGTTGATAGGAAAGCAAGAAGCCGAGAGAGTTCGAGAAGTGCGAGAGAAGAAACCTTCAGAATAGAACTTACGGCTGCATCTAGATATTTCAACAGTAAAATGATGAAATCAATTCTAGCACTACGCTTAAATTCATGAAGTCGAGGTACCAAGGAGGAAAGCTCATCTGAACAATTGGCATGAAAATCTTTAAGGCACAAGGACGCTGCGTTACGGTGGTGGGAAAATGACTGAAGCCGAAATGCCAGGTCGGGACCAGTAATATTGCTGATTCTCCTTTGGATTTTATCAAGGATCTCTAAATATATAGTAGGATTATTTTTAATGATTTCATTACAAGAAATCCACTAAAAGGTCAAAGGTTGCCGATAGTAAAAGATACTGATGAAACTTTGAGGAGAGAGAGAACATTAAAAGAACAGGATGCAAGGAGATGGATCACGGTGATTGACATTGCATTTAAATTCTTAAAGATTAATTTTGACAGGAAAACAAGAAGCTGGAAGAGAAATCTGAAAGAAGAAAATATTATCATAGAACTTACGGTTACAATTTCAACAGTAAAATAATGAGACCTCGTTGCCGATCTAATACTTTGCTTAAATTCGTGAAGTCGATGTACCAAGGATGAAAGCTCATCTCAACGATTGCCATGAAAATCTTCATAGAAAAGGTACAGGGAAGCTATGTTGCGGTGGTGGGGAAAGTGACTGAAACCGAGATGCCAGGTCAAGACCGATACCATTGTAGATTCGTTGCACTACGAATACTGCCCGGGTGTTCAATTAATTTTTTAAGTATTATGAAATGAAACTAGTTCCAGGAACGCCGACCGACTTCCAGCTACACCATTGACTTCCATTGCTTATCTATATGACATAATTGCACAAAATTCGCTACAGCGACAACCAACAGCTCTGGAAAGTATCAGAAAAGACTCCATGATTTTTACAAAATGCTGGAGTCCAGAAAAGACTCCAGCATTTTACAAAATGCTGTCAAGTCGTGTATTCGTTACAAAGCAGCTGTATAATATTTTGGCACTAATGCTTATTGCTGTATTCTCTATTTTTAGTAGAATTCTTGCACGTTATTGCTTTTCCACTCAGGACTTCATCATGTTGGCAAGCACTTGAAAGTTATTTTATATTCTACCTTTTTTTTAATATCCGACTTTCCAGGGTTTTTCTATCAATCTCGTGCACTACCAAATTTTACATCCTGGGTATGACGATAAACTACATCCAGCAGCAAGTCCACTGATCGAAAGGTTTTGAGGAGCGTAGAACCACCTCTTAATTGCTGTTGTTCCAGGTCCACCCTGAGCCGGGTTGGTAGCACCTATTAGGGTCATAACTATGGGCAAATACTTAACCCCCAAATTGAGGTCAAAACACTATGAAAGTATACAAAATACATTTATTTATATTACAGTGAAAATGCAAGCAATACATTTTCATAGTAAAAAAATTTCCAGCAATAAATTATTGTAAAAGAAATTACTAATGCTGCCAAGAAAATTAAATTTCGGTATTAAATGACCCATAAGGGTGTTGATATGCCGCTAAACAAAGACAACATAACCACCAAATTTTAACAGAGATTTTTCACTCTTTATTATATCTGTTCTTTAATTTTTGATGCAATAATCTATTTTTAACTTTAAAAATATTTTAGTAATTTATGTTTTATTCTTTCCTAATTCAGTTTATAGACACTGCTTATTGCAAATTTTATTCTTTAATAAGCTACAGTTGCTGAATATCCAACACGGATTGAACTCACAATACAGTCGAAATGATCAACTGGACTAGATCACGAAGGATTACCGATGAAGAGGCCGCCATGCAGTTATTTTTTTATTATAAAACTGTTAGCAACAATCTAACAGCAGTGCACCTCGGCTGGGGTAATGGTTAATCACCTAGTGAGATTGGCCATCATTACTGAGTTTTGAATTTTGAATTCGTGCTTCGATGATTGCCACATGCTACCTTTATAAATCTTAAGGGTTTCCATCCGCGTGGAGTAATGATTAACGAGCTACTACTGAGTTCGATTCTCACTGTGAGCAAACTAAGCTGAGTAAATAACAACAAAGAACGTTTGCATAGTTCTCAGTAAATGGCCCTTCCATGCCGATCTTGCCTGAATGTGTATTATCTGTTAAATGTTTCTGTTCTCAGCCCAGCCTACGTTTAATATTGTTTTGAGTTGTCGCTGCTTTTACTATATTTATATTACTATATATTATATATAAGGACTCAACAACTATCGCCATACCGCCAACATAATGAAATAGGAGATATTACTTTCGAAGCATCCTCGTATTAATCAAAAGATATGCAATAGCAAAACAATCATTATATTTTTTTAAAGAATTGTAGGGTGGAATAATGGATAGCGGCTTGGATAGAGGAATCGGAGAGCCGAGTTCGAATTCCATTACATTCACTTACGTGCTAATACCCTTGGGAAAAGTATGAATCCTCTTCATCACCCCCTCCCAGAAATGAGAAAATAGGACAAAGAGGGATCTATAGCGTTGGGTGGCTATAGAACCCGGACTAGTCTACCACAGAAAGAAATGGCAACCTACTGCGGGAAAAATCTGTATCGTCAGCCATGTATCGAAAGGTACTTGATCGCCTAAGCGTGTATCACGCATGGCAAATATCTGACTGACTAACACATATTCAGCCGGGAAAAGTATAAAAATATTATTCAATAAAATAATAGTCCCGAGGAAGAAGTTTGCGCATGCTCAAACCGTATGCTTCTCGTTAATACTGGCCGAATTCAAAATGGCCTTGCTATTGACGACGCCCAAACAATCGAGGGGACTCCAATATTTCTTCTATACGTCATCTCCTTTCATGACGTGGGCGATCATAGTTCTTCACAATTTCCTGTCTTTTGTAGCTCTTAGAAATGTTTATCTATTTTCTATCTCATCGGATCCCTGTTCTGCCAACGACTTCTTTAGGTAGGTTATTCGCTGGTTTCCTCTATACGTTTTACCTTCAACATGATCTGTGACTCTTAAAGTTTTCAAGCCTTCTTTCCTCGTTAGATGCGCTAAAAATTTTAATTGTCTCTTTCTGATTCTAATTATAAGTGTACTTCTACCAATTAAAAGAGCTAAAAACGACATGGATATAGACGTGTTCTCGGACAATTAGTTCTGAGTCACGCAGGGTATCTTTGTGGGGCAAGGCCCCTGTTGAACTAGCAAGAATGCCTCCGCAAGATCCTCACAGAACTGCCTGTCATATCTCCTGTTCACCTGACCCCTATCATAAAGCTGGCTATCTGCGAGTCGCTGTGGTTAGTGACAAGTGCCACAAGCATGGCTTGCCTTTTCATTTACAGCGTCAGAGTGGAAGCTATACTCGATACTTGCGAAAGAAAATGTGAATATTAAAATTTGGTGCATGCCACATAAACACTAGTTTAGGCTGTCTATCAGTTATAAACCGCTGAAAGTGTATTCTCATATACCTGGTGCACCATAGATAGATAGATAGATAGATAGATAGATAGATAGATAGATAGATAGATAGATAGATAGATATGGACAACTATAGATAGATAGATAGATAGATAGATAGATAGATAGATAGATAGATAGATAGATAGATTCCCTTTTTCCACGTTTTCGCTTTCTATGATTTCCGTTAGTCGCAACTAGACTCAGGAAAAAAGAATTAATAAGATGAATTAATAATGCCCCCCCCCCCCAACGTGGAAGAGTAACGATGCTAGCAATTCAGATATGTCAAAGAGTAACCATAAAGGGATTCCTTTAGGGGGAAATTTTCGATTTACTCAGAAAGAAAATTTTAAATGTTGAAGTTGCTAAGATCTACGTTAAAAAAATCTATCTATTACTTCATTTTATTAGAGTTCATTATTAACTATACTTTTCCGATTTTATTATTGCTATGAACACACACAGACACACACATATTATATATATATATATATATATATATATATATATATATATATATATATATATATATATATATATATATATATATATGAGTTAACAATATATGTTTTTATATATCAAGAACAATTTTGAGAAAATTGTATGACAAAATGGAAAAAGTTTATTTGTGACGCGTTTCAATCGAACTGGATTTGTTGATGTTGTTGTGACTACATATAAGTATGAACGAGAGGTGCTGGTAGTTTCAAAATGTTTTTAAATAATTTTTGCAATCTAACCAAATTCATCTATATTCTTTTTCTTTGTCTTTCCATCATCATCTTTTTTTTTTAATATACCACATTGTGATAACAGAAAATCTGCCAAGAATGGTCAAAGTATCTGGATGTAAATTTACTGCGGACGAACTACGGATTAAAGCACTTTATAGATATTTTCGTCTTAGTGGATTATTTTCTCTTTTAATTAGAGTAGCATTTTTTTTTCTCAGTATTGTAGTCAGTTTCGTTACGGTGAACAAACAATGCCATTTGTGTGTTGTTTTTTTTTAAATATCTCTCTTGTGTTCATACAGTCTTTTGTTTAAACTTTTTATTTAAAACAAAGATGATGGAAAGAATAAGAAAAAGAATTTAACTGAATTTGGCTTGATTGCAAAAATTATTTCAAAAAAGATATTTTTTCTTATTGAGAATTACTCGATTGTGCCGACCAATATACATAACCCACATTGAAAGCAAAATTAAAAATGTGGCGTCTATTTTAAATACGACTATCAACAATAAAACATTTTAAGTAATATATATATATATATATATATATATATATATATATATATATATTTATGTATATGTATTTGTGCGTGTATGTGTATGTGTTCGGGTGTGTGTGCGCGTGCGTAGATGGTTTATCGGAATCAATCCAATAAACTATGCTGCAAGCACCATGTTTTCAGATACATTGATATCTGTACACACACACGTACAAACACATGTGTACGAACACATGTGTGTGTGTGTTTGTATACATATGTGTATGTGTGTGTTTATAAAAAAAATACATACTCCTAGGATCTTGTTTTTTTTTACACACACATACACATATATGTGTGCGTGTTTGGGCTGTTTTCAGTTAAACCAGATAGATAGATAGATAGATAGATAGATAGATAGATAGATAGATAGATAGATAGATAGATAGATGATTTATCTGTATCAACCCAAGGATATATACTGTCAGAACATTGTTTTAGAAATAATATACATGTTAGTATGCCCCGTATGGGCAGGTCATTTCTACCATTAAAAAAAAAGCTACTTGTCCCATGCTGAAACTCTCCACAGGGCCATTGAGAGAGTTCGCGCTAATTCATTTATCGAAAATGTCGCACCCTTTAATGCCCTGCATACCTTATCAACACCATCGGTGTCATGGTCGTTATCTTTCTTATCAACAGCATTATTACGTTTTGTTTTGTGTTTTTTTTAATCTTTCCTTCCTTCTTTAGAAGCGTCCTTCCTCCCACATCCATTTATTTATTTATTCATTTAATATACATATATGTTCCCAATAGCGCAAAAATAAAATTTCACTGGGTGTCCTAGCTGATCTGGTAAAATATACTTGCAATTAAATCTAGCGGCAGGAGATCAAGCTTCAAAGAAATAATAAAACGGATCTAACATGCATGCCTTTCGTAATCAGTTCTCAGTTCTTAAAATCCAGTACATTGACGAAATACATACATTAACCCTATTTCGCCAGTAATACTTCACAAACTATTAAGAGTCAATTTCTGATTTTAGTGCTTTTTCTATAGCAAAAATCATCAGTAATACAATATTCTATTTAAAATCATTAAACCATAAATGGCGGGAAAAGGTTGCACGAACGTGCACTCCAAATGGATAAAAAAACGATTAAATTTATTTTTTTTAAAGGTAGTTTTATGTTTGTTTTGTTTTTTGTTTACTAATATTCACCCAAGACATTACCCAACTCAAGGCATAGGGTTACTGTGTAGGGTTGTATTAGTGTAAGGAAAGGCAAGATCACAGGAAAAGATAGCTAATTCTAGACTTAAAGAAATCAAGATTTAATATGCGAATAAAATTTTAGAGTTCAGCCGAAGACGTTATGAATATAGAGTTGAAGTAGATGTTAGAAGGAACAGATAACCCAATTCTAAACAGGAAAAACGGGATGAACCTCTACTCCTGTTCAAAATACTATATAAAAACTATAAAAATTATATCTTATGTCTTTTAGATTATAAAAATAAAGAAAAAGCAAATTAAAACAAATGTTACGTTCCTAAATTGAATATTTTTTAACAGTCTGATACTCCTTGATACTCAGGCAAACTAAAGTTGTGCGTTCTTTGAACCAAATTGTCACAATTTTCGCCTCTTTTCCCTTCGAGAAGTATGCAGGCAGATATAGTCTTTGGCTTATTCTTTTAGATTTATTTCCAGGCAAATACTCCAACAAACAACTGTGTGCGGATAGGATCACGTTCAGCGAGTCGGAATGAGAAATTGCAGAGGCAATACTGGCAGAATTTGTTGCATTTATTTTCGCACAAATACCCTTAAGAAAGATATGATTCAGTCGCTTCTCCCTCTCCCCACATATGAATTAAATTACAGTACTGGCTGTGCCCTGAGATGGTAACCTCTCCTGGAGAAGGAAAACTCTGAATTCCGTCTGAAGAAGGATAGGCTCCGTAAGGCTGTTCTTGTCCTAGACACTCCTCTGCTGCTATTGTACAGTACATGTCGTGCCTACGGTTCTAGTGACTTGATGTGACGTACCTCCAGGAAATGACGTAACCTATGAAATAACGTTTAAACTGGAATCATGAATGAATGATGCCCGCATTTAAATCACCAACAGATTGCTAATCTCCAATGAAACACCAATTGATGATGCTCGCTGTTTAAGGGTTAACAATATATTCACACATAGAACATCACTATTTTCTCAGTAACCCTTCCAATATTTTACGACCAATGAAAATCAGTTATTTCTTTATTGTCTTTGCAGAACGTGGCCATTAAGTGGTGAAACGTTCAAAAACAAATTCCTTGTTTAAACAAAACTGCAAACATCTATGGTTAAACTACGAAATTTTCTGCTAAACGTTGACATTCTTCTTTTATGCGTCGTGCTCCTTCCGGAGATGAACGATCATGGCTCTCCACAACTTCCTGTCACTCGCTGATCGATGCAACATTTGACGCTTTACCATCCCTCTTTTATCCCCGTTTTACAATTCATTCTCCCAAGCTCGTTAGGCGGGTTACTCTGTTTCCGCTTCTCCTCCTTTCAATATGTCCTGCGATTTTCTAAGCCCATTCTCCGTCTGTTGAGAGTTATGTATCAACTTTCCGTCACTAGTAGTCTCCCCTACCGGATGTCAGAATGTGATGACGATATATAAATGTTGCTGTAGTGTTATTTCTGCAGGTAAGGAATTCTCAGCTAACACGTTCAGCGTAATCTGAATTCTTCTTTTTCAATCAATTATCTATGTACAATTTGGTTAAATAAAAGTCACTGTTAATTTATATTAATTAACCTAGTATTTTTTTAATCTTCTTTCGATTGTTTATAGTCGCAACTTTTTGGTCGCTGTACTGCGACGGTTAAACAAGAAGTATACGACATGGAAGTCGCAATTGTAAGCATGAAAAACCAAATGAAAGAAAGAGTAGTCAAGTCAAGAATTAATAACGTAAGTAATGTGATAAAAGATAGATGGATGAAAATCTAATGATATATTAATAATAATGTCAAAACTTCATCAGAGTAATTCAAATAACTGCTTCGATTTCTTGTTCAGTAGGATGGAAATTTTACTTTGGCTTACTACTTAAATATTTTTTTTAAATAGTTCGATTACTTTATAACTGTCATCTCTATTCAGGTCAAAAAGAATTTGGGCTCTCTCGCCTTGGGTGGGAGTCAGTTTAAGAGAAAGACTACTCTTTATTCAAAACCATGAAGAAGACAACAGGAAACTTTACCTGTATCGTTTTCTAGAAACCATGGCAATCCGCTCAAAGGAATCTGTAGAAAGCCACCATAGACGACATCCTGAAGGTACATTAAAAACATCTCGCTTCGAAATCATTTTAATTTCAATTTGAACAGACTTGTGAATTCCTATTCTGACAAATCTTCGTAACTTATATAATAGCATTGTTTCATGTTTTATTGTTTCATTGAAAACATTGGTTTCAAAATCAAAATCAAAAATGGTTTCATTTGTTTCATTATTTCATATAGATAGTATTATTTCAGAATAATCATTTATTCGTTATATTTATGAGGTATCGAATGTTTTGAAAACTAGCAGTTCGATTCGTAGTTGCTTGTTAGAGCAATGAGCACGATCCCCATTTGGTTCTCCACGGCTATGGCCATGTGCCAGACTAAGCTAATCTTAATAAAGAACCAATGATACATGCTTCGTAACTGAGATTATTATGTGTTTCCCACTTCGAATGCTGAAATCCGGATCTCGAATGTTGATTTTGAAAGCAGGCATGAATGACTGGCGCAACACAATCTTTTTATTTCCATTTCCCCACATTTATATCTATAACATGTTGTTTTTAGCGTTGCTGTTTAGTAATAATCGAGTATTATGCCAATAAGACTTTAACAACTATGCACATATTCTGCGTCAAATTCCATCCCACTGCATCCAGAATTCAAGTTGTCTGTGGATTCCCGATGCCTTCACTCATACAAATTCCTTTTTTAACTGAAAATATCAAGAAATATAAATATTTTGATTTACTCCATGACATTCGCATTTGTTTCATGAATCTATAGAACCTCCATGAAATTCATTGGCCAATTTCTTCACAATAGGACATCTCAAATTAAAGAATGTACAAGATGCTTTAAAGACAAACTTTTAGTAAAAAGTGAAGTTTTTAACCTCTATTGAAGACAAATTCATTTATTATAAAATAAATCACGCGTATTTAACGTTTATAACAACACATTTTTTTTAATTCGCAAATATTCACATGAACTCTTTGGTCTAAGTAAACTTCCAACAAATCTGCATGAATGCCAGTGAGAGCAAACCTCTGCTTCGTGTACAGACGCCAGTTAGTTAGACTACCGCTCAGCTGCTATCTGTAATAAAGGGATACTTGTAAAACTGGGACTACTGGGACTACGGGAATTAGACCTATATATTAAATATACTTACATAATTTGCAATAATTTCGTTTTGAAATTCATGTAATCCTGTTATTTTTCAGTCTAACAGCTAGAGTGAATCAATGCCATATTTTGGAACTCACTTGGAAACCTAATCTTTTGTGGTAGAATCCATGGTTTATGAAAGAGTTTGATTCATTCATTCATTCATTTTTACGGCTTATCAACACTTTGCAGGTTATTCTATTTAAAGTCAGAAAATATTTTTAAATTGTAAATTTTTTGAGATAATAAAGATTTAGTGATATAAATCGTACTAATTAACCCATAGCTGGGTGGAGAAGAGGTAGATTCATACCTTTTGTGGGTAAGTGAATTTAACGAACCCAACTGGAATGGGAACTCGACTCTCCGATTAACTATTCCGAGGCATTGTCCATAACATCATTACTCACCCAAGCTTACAACACCTGGTATTCCCAAGCAGTCAACCATCTAGGTACTAACCAGGCTTGAAGTTGCTTAATTAAATGATCGTACAGGAACTGGTGTTTCGATGTCATATGGTCATAAATTATGAAACAGAGAGAAAAAATACTGAATCTTGGAGATTTACTTAGGTTTACATTAAAATAAATAATTATTTTACAAAACTGCTGTTCATGGTTACATTAAGCTATAATCTTTTCTCAGAAAAAAAAAGTGAGAACATTTGCGCCCATTCACATCTATCCTGGTGCCGACTGTCCCCTCGCCTGTTATGCCTCTGAGTACCAAGGTTTATTATTGGTTGATATAACATACGTAAATAACATTGTTGGCAGTAAACTTAGGAAGAAGACTGGAAAATCTATTGAATAGGATAGGGAAAAACACGAAAAAGGACTAAAAATTATGTTAAAGAAGAGGGTTTGTATGCTTTTAAGCAAAGGAGGTGTGAGCAATGCACTTGGCTCGTCAAACTGAAGCAGGTACAGATATGTAAGACTCTCGTAATAGCAGATAATGAAAAGTGATATAGAAATCCGAAAGCAAAGCGGAATAGCGAAAGATGACACCAAGAAGCCCAGCAAAGTATTAAGAAATAGAAAAACATTCTTAAAAATAAAGAAAACCGTGCTGGATAGCTATGTAATATCTAATTTCCTATATGGCAGTGAATCTTGGACAATCACCTCACAGATTAAGAAAAGACTTGAAAACTCAAAGACGTGGTTATCCTAACGAATACTGGGAGTACCATGGACAGAACATGTCAGCAACGATCACGTTTTAAGGAAAATATGAATTACAAAAAAAACATATACTTACAATCAGAACGAGACATCTGAGATTTCTAGGAAAACAAAGAAAAATGAGAGCCTGGAGAATTTAATACTCACAAGACAAGAGAAGCACTAAGAAACAGCGGGTAAATTACTTAATAATTTAATGTTAATGGAAGGCAGAACAAAGACAAAGATGGTAAACGAACAAAAGTTACTTAGAGCTACAAAAGACTGGAAGTTGAGGAGAGTCATGATCGCCGCCGTCCTGAACGGGTATGACGCATAAAAAAGAGAATGACACGCGATATAGTATTTAGAGGATTTCGTAAAAGAGAGAATTTAGAGAAACAAATAACACACACGCATACGCATTAAGAGGACATATAAATATCGATACGCCATTGACTTTTCCAAGCTAATTTTCCAATTTTTTTTTTTTTTTTTTTTTTTAGGAAGAGCGAGATTTTTCGAATTAGGACTATGTGAAATTCAGAGGGCAGAATTTTATGTGGACCGGTTGTCAAAGAGTCAATCGAGGCCCAGAGTTTCCCTCCAAGGAATTAGTGCTTCGTCCTTTGCAGATGAATTGATGCTAGACATGCAGTGATCAGCCAATTTCTAATCAAGCTAATATGCTCGGAGGAGGCGTTCAAAATAATCATCAAAGACAAGCTCGTCTAACTCATCTCTGCGACCGTAAAACAGGTCCCGTCATTCGTTCTACTCTTTGTCTATCTCTCTCACTCTCAGTCCCTGTCTATTTCTTTATCTTTCTCTCCGTGTCGCACAT
Source organism: Acanthosepion esculentum (assembly GCA_964036315.1). NCBI lineage: Eukaryota > Metazoa > Mollusca > Cephalopoda > Sepiida > Sepiidae > Acanthosepion > Acanthosepion esculentum. The sequence goes on along the minus strand of OZ038476.1, from coordinate 117,815,497 downwards.
TCTCCAAACCACGTCTCACATTCACAACATAGATGAGTTTATGCGTATGGGACATGGGCCTGGAATTTAGCAGCAAATCTAATGGACTCATAGAAACACACAAATATAAACAGGCGTGGATATGCGGGAAAATACGTATATATATTGGTGAGTGTATTGTGTTGCATAAGTAGAAGTAAGTTTTGCCAAAATATATCCAAATATAGTAAAATATATATATATATATATATATATATATATATATATATATATATATATATATATATCTTTCACATAGCGTGCTGGTTTTAATAAACAGACGTAATATATATTTATATATATTAAAAATATACAGTTGCTGGGTAGAGACTGGCTGGTATATAATTTAAATTTTAATAAAAAATATCTGTCCATTAAAGGTCCAATGCATGACTGATAATATTGTATACCGAGCTAGCATACATTTCGGTAACGATGTCAAATTCTTTTTGGGTTCCACTGAAAATTCTTGGACATTTCAGTTCTATCATCATTGGATGACTTTAGGCAATGTAAGATACATGAACAGCGCTGCTCTCTCCAAACATTTCTGGAAATTAAAGAATCATAGAAATAGAGCCACTATTAAATGGGATATTGTAACACCAGATTTTATAATGGAAAACACGATAAGTGTAATTTATGCCTTGTACAAAATATAGTTATCTTAAAACACTTAAATAACACTAATTTATTAAACACCTTTAAAGACTTTTCCCTTTTACAGGTTTTTTTATGGTCTCTAGGTTCGTTTATTTTTATATGAAAAATTTGGGTTTTTTTTAACAAATATTTTCTAAAAAAAACTTTTATTTAAGAAAATGTAAAAGAAACAAAAAACAATATAAAAACTGTAATCTTCCTTTATGTTTAATATAACATAATATTCATAACTTTAAATAAAAATTAATATATAGTTTTTATTTATTTTATATATATATAAAATAAAAATCCCGTCTATTTTAAATGTAACATACGTGTAAATTTTTAAAATAAAAAAATGTAATCTCTGTTTAATATATGAACTGCACCAGCATTGCACTAACAAAGAGATTTTTATTAAAATTTAAATTATGTAACGGTCAGTCCCTATCGAACACTGTGCATGAAACAGAACCGTTGCTGCCGGCTGGGATTAATATGCAAATTTATTAATATATATATATATATATATATATATATATATATATATATATATATATATGTATATATATATATATACATAATTATATGTATATATATATATACATACATAATTATATATATATACTTACATAATTATATATATGTATATACATAATTATATATATATACATACATAATTATATATACATATATATATACATAAATTATATATATATACATACATAATTATATATATATATACATACATAATTATATATATATATATACATACATAATTATATATATATATATACATACATAATTATATATATATATACATACATAATTATATATATATATATACATACATAATTATATATATATATATACATACATAATTATATATATATATACATACATAATTATATATATATATATACATACATACATACATAATTATATATATATATGTATATATACATACATACATAATTATATATATACATATACATAATTATATATATATACATACATACATACATAATTATATATATATATATACATAATTATATATATATACATACATAATTATATATATATATATACATACATAATTATATATATATATATATATATATACACATATATATATATATATATATATATATATATATATATATATATATATATATATATATATATATATATATATATATATATATTACTTCAAACTTTATTTTAGTGAATACCCGTATTTGAGTAGATATTCTGTTTTTTTTAACATTGTTTATTTTGTGTACTGGCCTGCGCACTTGAGAAAACTTAATAAATAAATGTTGCCTGTGGCAGGATTCGAACCTGCGCCCTCTTTTCAGGAGAAATACTACAGTTTAAAAATAACGAATGTCTACTCAAATTCGAGTATCCACTAAAAATAACGTTTGAAGCAATAAAAAAAAATTCTTTAAATTAATAAAAAACAATTCACTCTTTAAATATATACACGTGTGTGTGTGTGTGTGTGTGTGTGTGTGTGTGTGTGTGTGTGTGTGTGTGTGTGTGTGTGTGTGTGTGACCGATATAATAAATTTTTATATCTCAGACCAATTTTTGGAAAATCTGCGAATAACATCTTACGTTTGAAACGTTTCGTTTTTTTGAACTTCATCAGATTAAATTTTTGTTTACGTGGATGTGATTACCCATGCACATGAATTGATGGTGACGCTGATATTTTAAATTCAAATTTTCTTTAAATTTAAATTATTACGTGTCGAGGTATATAGTCTAGCTGATTGCGCTTAGTTCCTTTTTCTTTTGTTTATGTTTCCATCATTTTTCTTATTAAATATCCCACACTGTGATAATAGAAGATCTGCCAAGAAAGGTGAAACGTTGTAAGAACCTGAACCCAAATTTACTGTGATTAAAGCACATTCTATACACTTTCGTCTTAGTAAATTGCTTTTTGTTTTTGTAGCATTTTTTAAATCAAAATTATGGTCAGACTCATTACGGTGGAGGCATTGTGTGTGTTTGTTTTGTATGTATCTGTCTATGTATCTCTCTCTCTCTCTCTCTCTCTCTCTCTCTCTCTCTCTCTCTCTCTCTCTCTCTCTCTCTCTCTCTCTACATATATATATATATATATATATATATATATATATATATATATATATATAGTAGCGGCCATAATATAAGGAACGGAAACAACAAAGACATAAATATGTGTATTACTTAAAAAGTAATGCATGATTAGCAATGAAATTTTTACCGAATTAAGATTAGGGTGTAATGCATAAATATTATACAAAGTTACAAAAATTTACATAATAGTTTTTTTTAAAATAAAGATTAAATGGAACAAAGGAAATAAGCTACTGGACAAAAGTTAAGGAACGATCTTGTTGATACTTGATTGTGAACAAAATATCAACAAAATTTAATATTTGGTAAACATCCCCTTATTTTCAAATGACTTCTCTGCATCGTCGACCACATTATCTAATTAATTTCTTGCAAAAATCAGCAGTAATTCCCCCCCCCATTCGTCTTTCAATAACTCCCATAGGTGATCCTTGTTTTTCGGGTTTCTTTTCTGAGCCCTTTCTCCAATTATCTTCCAAACATTTTCTATTGAATTCAGGGCGGGGCTCTGGGCTGGCCACTTCATTAGGGCGATTCCTTCTTCTTCAAATAAAGCCATAACCTTCTAAGCCTTGTGGCAAGGTGCATTGTCCTGCATGAAAATAGGAGATTCATAAATATTATGGTGTAATCTTGGTACCACATGCTGCTGAAGAAGCCTTTTGTAAATCTCAGCAATGATATTGCCATGTACGCGGATGATAGGGCCAACTCCTGCAGCTGAAATCATTCCCCACACCATCACACTGCCGCCACCAAACTTAACGGTTTTCTTGACACACGTAAGTTTTGCCCTCAGAACCAAATATAGTAAACTTGGACTGGTCACTGAAATGAACTGTATCCCATTGTGCGTCAGTCCAAACAACATGTTCTCTCGCATACTTCAGGCGTGCCCTTTGGTTTCGCTTTGAAATGAGAGGCTTCGAAGCTGGAATACGGGCATGCAATCCTGAATGTTTTAACCTGCGAGCAACCGCTTTCCTTGAGATCTTATTATCTGTCTCTCATTAAATTTACGGGCAATTGATGTAGCAGTTTTAAAACGGTTTTTTGTAGATATTCTAACAATTCTTTGATCTTCTCTTTGCGATGTTTTTGGAAGTCTGCCGGTTTTTGGTTTTGCATCTAACGTTTTATCGGTTTTATACCTGCTAATTACACGATGAACGACACTTTTAGACCTATGAAAAATATCAGACATTTGTGTGATATAAATGTAAGAGAAGGTGGTAGGAGGTAAAAATTATAAAGATAAGAAGGATAGATAGCGTTTGCCCCTTGATTTGAAGTGTTTAAAATTATAGTGCTTAGGGGTACATACATTTGACGGTTTGTTAGTTTCCACAAATGACCAATTTGGGGAGGGGAATGCTGAATGGAAACTTCTCTTTACAATTGAAATATCGAAGAAATGAGGGTGATTTGATTCCGTGAAGGTAGCATATCGTGTCCTAACTATAAAGGTTTGACCTGATGGAACTAAAGTTGGGGGCTCATCTAAACACACCACACACACACACACACACACACACACACACACACACACACACACACACACACACATATATATATATATATATATATATATATATATACTAACTTAAAAGCCGCCCTATCGGGAAGCGTTTCTCATTAATGTTCTCTTTAAAACGTTGTAATTTTCCAAAATTTGTTCAGCACGTTTATCTTTGTAAACTATTTGGACATAGTGGAACGAAAAAAATCCTGTAAATTTCATAAGCAGTTGGCCACATTGTGGCATTTCAGCTATTACAATTATTTTTTTTTACTAATTCATCACCATGAGCCATGAACCACTCACTCATTGATTGAGTTTTTTACGGTTTATCAACCTTTTGCAGATTATTTAAAGAGAGAAAAAAATTTTAAGGTGTAAGAATTTTTTGGAGATAATAATGATTTACTGATACAAGTCCTGCTAATTAACCCATAGCTGGGGGAAAGAGATGGATTCATAGCTTTCGCCAGGGAGATTTGCGCATAAGTGAATATAACGAACATGACTGGAATTCAAACTCAGAACTCCGATTTACAATCCCTAGCCTTTATTCATTATACAACACGCACATCTAAGCTTACAGCACTTGGTATTCTCAAGCGATCACCCATCGAGTTACTGATCTGGCTCAACCTTGCTTAACTTCGATGATCGTATAGGAACTGGGGTTTCAACGTGATATTAGCAATATAAGATCTGAATAACTCAAAGTAGAGTTTAACGAATAAGGTTTTGTTTTTTTTATAAACGTAAGAGGAGGGAGCAACATGTACAGATTATGAGCATATGTAGTAAAGATATCGGTTGACCCTAAACACGAAGAGTTTACGATTATGGTGTTCAGCGAAGCATCTACTCGTGAGTTTGTACCGTAAATTAGTTATTCTTGGAAAGAAGTTGTCTTAACGGAGCTTCTCTCTTATTAATGGAAAACAAACGGAACGGGGATGTTTTTACGTAGCATAGCGAGTGTTAGATGTGAGGCCAGAACTTGTGGAAGTAAGGAATGTAGCTCGTCAGAACATTTGCCATAGAAATAGCAATAGAATAGCGAAAGACTTGCGACGTTCGTCTGTGGGAAACAGTGGTGCATAAATGTGTCCGTGCATCTCTTCCTTAGTTCTAAAAAGTATGAAAAAATAATTTATCCGGGACACACAATGTATTTCTGATTATTGTATTTCTTAAATGCATTGTTGTTATTAAGTTTTTTTTGTTTTTTGTTGGTTTTTGGCGGGAAGGAGTCACGAACTAATACTCTCGTTGCTATGTCCTATTGCCAGATATTTGAAAAAAATATTTTCTTGCTGACATGACACAACGGAGAATTTTTTTTTTTTTTTAATTACTTTTTTGCAAATATATCTTGCATTATTATTATTATTGCTTTTGTATACATGTCTTACTATTTAATCCATAGCTGTATAAAAGGAAATGAATGCATAGCTTTCTCAAGAGTATTTGCGCGTAAGTGAATGCGATGAACACAAGTGGAATTCAAACAATATTAGTAATATTATTAATTACTTTTTTGATTTACAGAAAAAAATAGAATTACCTCCCTTGATTTTCTAATGTCCCTTTTTGTTTATTTGCTTTTTTAACATCAGCGTCTCTCTAAATTAAAATTTATATTTCCTATTTCCAACCTTATTTTCAAATTTAAATGTTAATCTGGGGCCAAGTTCAAATTCAAAATTGAACTACAATTCATTTAAATATTTTAACAACAGTAATAATCCACACCGACAATAAAGTATCTCACAAGAAACAAATTTTTTTTTTAAAAAAAAAACGATATCAACCCAAAATAAAAATAATAATTCCATCATCAGACAACTGCTTCGACATGGAACTTGGAGTTGTGCAATTAAAATAAAGTATTATGTATATTTCTTAATAGATAGATTTGAACAGACTGAAATAGATGGGTATGAGCATTTCTAGATAGATAGATAGATAGATAGATAGATAGATAGATAGATAGATAGATAGATAGATAGATAGATATTGAACAGTCTAAAATAGAGGTATATGAGCAAAGATAGATAATCAAACATCGGATTATTTTTTATTATTATTTTTTTCTTGTGAATACAATCGACGGAATATGTAAACAGAGGAATTTTTAATGAAAATAGGAACAAAAGAACACTTTTACTTAGAATCGGAAAGCGACTTTAAAAATTACTGGTCCCTTCAGGATATTTATGTTATCATGGCTCTCAACAACTTCCTATCTCGTTTGGCTCTTAGCAGTTTAACTTCCTTTGCTAATACTCCCACCCTTGTTCCGCTATCCATTCACACAGAGCTCACTGCTTTCCCCTATCTCTTTTGCCTTCAATATGCTCTTTGAGGATTACATTTTAAGGAATTTCAGCTGTCTTTTCCCGATTCTGAATATTCAGTTGCCATTTTTCCTTGTTGCTCATTCGCTCCGCTCTTGGAATTTTCAGTATTCTTCCGTAGAACCACATTTCTGCTGCCTCTTGTTTTCTCCTCACCCGTGGGGGAGATTGTCCAACATTCAGTGCTATATAAGAGGATGGATATAACAGAGCAATCCAGCACTTTTTTCTTTGTTTCTAACGAAATTGTTCCGTTTCTCAGCACCTTGCTTAGGTTTTGGAATGCTTCTTTACTGGTGCATATAATAAACAAAAGGTCTTGTAGAATTTATAATTCACATGACATTGTATGTAAAGAAGCCGCGGGGAAAAAAAGGCGAGAAACCTCCTGAATGCTGAACAGTTTCCTCACAAAGAAATAGAACTGAACCAACAGAGACGTTGTTCTACAGAAGGATGCTGAGAATGCCATATAACATATAATGAGAAAAGAGGATTTAGAGGCAATAACATTCAGAGAGCATATTGAAGTCAAGAGAAACAGGAGGAAAACAACGGTAAACATTCTATATATCAGTGATTGCCGGACAATTTCCTAACAGATGAACAGGCGGCTTGTGGTAACAGAGATACGGTTCTATAGAAACAGGCTGAGAATACCATGGACATAACACGCGAGCAACTAGGAAGTTTTAAGGAAAATAGAACCAAAAAGACACTTATATTTAGAATCAGAAAGAGACAGTAGAAATGTCTAGAACAGATAATGAAGAAATAATGCTTGGTGAATATGATACCCACAAGACGCACTGAATGTAATAAGGCAGAGGGAACAGGAAAGTAACCTACCTACCGAGCTGGTACAAATGGATGGCAGAACAGTGGGAAGGAGAGTAAGGTTAAATATATTACCTTGGGCCACAAACAATAGAAAGTTGTGGAATGCTATGATCATCTAGTATACTAAAGGGCTATGGCGCATCAAAGAAGAGGAAACGTTAAACTATGTGACAACATATATGTAATTCTATTAAACTGTGGCCTTAATATATAGAAGAGCGTGTATATCTTATATATATATGCATATACCAAATCGTGTAACATCAAAATTATCCAATTGTTAAATTAAGCTTTGAACCGTTGTATCTTAGGAATGATTAAAGATATCTTACTGGATTTCTCCAAGGTTTTTATAAGACTATTGGGCTCTTTAATAAGAATTTATTTAGCTCTAAGTCGAAATCATAATCCATCTTGCTCTTGTGACCTCCTGATCTACTTTTCCTCTCTACTGTTCCCTCTTTTTTTAAACATATTCACTGTTCTCTTGATTGTTCTTGATTGGATTTTGAAGATGGAAGCCAGTGTGTGAATACTGGTGCCATTACTGAAGGCCTGAATAATATTTTCCTCTCACCATTGCTCAGTTGGGAAGACATAATGAGACTGACACAAAACGATTTTAACCTGTTTTCTTTCTAGCTGAATAACTCAAGCGGTTTTTCAGTGATACTTACGGCAAATGTTTTCTTCTCTACTCTTTTTTAAAACTTATTCACAGTGATCTTGATGGTTCTTGAATGGACTTTGAAGATGGAAGCCAGAGTATGAATGTTGGTACCCTTACTGATGGCCTGAATGATCTTTTTCTTCTCACCATTGCTCAGTTGTGAAGACATAGTCAGGTTGACGTAAAACGATTTTAACCTGTTCTCTTTCTAGATGAATAACTCAAACGGTTTTTTTTTTCAGTGATATGTACGACAAATGGAAACCTACAAAAAAGAAACTGAATTAGTTTAGTATTAGATATTAAACATTTTGTTGGGTGGACAATTATCCCATGCTGTTAAACGATTTTGACAATTTAGCTGTTTCACCCGGTGTGTGTCGGGGGTGTTCTAATTCTTGCTTCTCCCTAGATGACAGAAAATTGTCCAAACTGAAGGGAAATTATATAAAAATCTTAAACATAGAACCTTCGTTTTTATCCAACCAAAGTGATATATATATATATATATATATATATATATATATATATATATATATATATATATATATATATATATATTAAATATTAATGACAATAGGAAAATAAAACAAAAGACACAGATAATATTCTCCACACGTGACATTAACTGACGTTATTTTCAGTTAACAATATGAAAATAGCGTTTTCAGCATTCCAGTTGCTATGAACACTCTGTCTTTTGTTTTTATTAGTTTCCTTTTTTAATTAAATTCATTTCGTTTTTTGCTTTGAGAAAGTCCACATTGGACGAAACGCGTCAGCAATTAATAGTGTTTTCCTATTGTCATTAATATTTAAAAAATTGTCTTATCTTCAGGTTAACTCTGGGAAATTTTCATATTCATACACATATATATATATATATATATATATATATATATATATATATATATATATATATATATATATATATATTCAGTTGCCTAACATCGTCCTGATATATAGAAAATGATATATCATGTTCTACCATATATATATATATATATATATATATATATATAATTTAAAAATCAGATCACTTGAATCCGCTTGATTCAACTGATCTCCTGATTTTTAAGTTAAAAGCTGTACGTGTTATTTTTACTTTCACCTCTATTTTATTTTTTCACACGTGTATTGAGCACCTTTTAATAAACCGCTTCCTGTTCTCATTCAACTCTGACCATTAACCTTTTATGTATTACATATATATACATATATATATATATATATATATATATATATATATATATATATATATATATATATCAAAGTGATTTCTCTGATGGAAAAATGAAAAAGACATTATATATACTCATATATAAATATATATGTATGTGTGTGCGTCTGTCTTTCTGTGTGTGAAGTGAAAGTGAGGGTTTTTCGTTGTGTGCAAAAGCTTCCAACATTTTTCTAAAAAGAAAAGATTTTTAAAAATGAAAATGGTTTTCTACTGTGTATTCCGTGCATAGTTTTCAAAAATGATACTGGGAACTTTTTCAAACAATAAATATATATTTAATTAATACATATATGTGTGCGCGCCCGCGTGTCTGATTTTTTTTTTAGGCTTTATTTGACAAAAGAAAGGTTATGTACCTCGGTTCCGCTTCGATTTGTTATAGTAAAACATAACAAATAAAGTAAACATTTAGATATCGCTTTATTATAACAAAAATGTCTGTTATTCAAGACTGCTGTTTTATGTCAACTCTGCTCATCCGTATATTTTTAATAATTAGATAGCTTGGAAATGGCTTTGCCGGCTGAGTGGCCAGGCTGTTTATTGATTTTGGATGGCATTTAATGAGTGGAATTTGGGAGTTATTGACGCTGTTGGTGACAGAAAGTTGGGAGGAAAGGGCCATAAGCTGATTGGGTGATTGCGTGGGAATGAACATGAAATGGGATAAGAAAGAAAGAAAGAAAGAAAGAAAGAAAGAAAGAAAGAAAGAAAGAAAGAAACAATATAAAAGGAAATAAAACAGAAAGAAAGAATGCAGAAGCAAATAAGAAAGAAAGGATATAAAAGGAAATAAAACAGAAAGGAATAATGCAGAAGCAAATAAGAAAGAAAGGATATAAAAGGAAATAAAACAGAAAGGAATAATGCAGAAGCAAATAAGAAAGAAAGGATATAAAAGGAAATAAAACAGAAAGAAATAATGCAGAAGCAAATAAGAAAGAAAGGATATAAAAGGAAATAAAACAGAAAGAAAGAATGCAGAAGCAAATAAGAAAGAAAGGATATAAAAGGAAATAAAACAGAAAGAAATAATGCAGAAGCAAATAAGAAAGAAAGGATATAAAAGGAAATAAAACAGAAAGAAAGAATGCAGAAGCAAATAAGAAAGAAAGGATATAAAAGGAAATAAAACAGAAAGAAAGAATGCAGAAGCAAATAAGAAAGAAAGGATATAAAAGGAAATAAAACAGAAAGAAAGAATGCAGAAGCAAATAAGAAAGAAAGGATATAAAAGGAAATAAAACAGAAAGAAAGAATGCAGAAGCAAATAAGAAAGAAAGGATATAAAAGGAAATAAAACAGAAAGAAAGAATGCAGAAGCAAATAAGAAAGAAAGGATATAAAAGGAAATAAAACAGAAAGAAAGAATGCAGAAGCAAATAAGAAAGAAAGGATATAAAAGGAAATAAAACAGAAAGAAATAATGCAGAAGCAAATAAGAAAGAAAGGATATAAAAGGAAATAAAAAAGAAAGAAAGAATGCAGAAGCAAATAAGAAAGAAAGGATATAAAAGGAAATAAAACAGAAAGAAAGAATGCAGAAGCAAATAAGAAAGAAAGGATATAAAAGGAAATAAAACAGAAAGAAAGAATGCAGAAGCAAATAAGAAAGAAAGGATATAAAAGGAAATAAAACAGAAAGAAATAATGCAGAAGCAAATAAGAAAGAAAGGATATAAAAGGAAATAAAACAGAAAGAAATAATGCAGAAGCAAATAAGAAAGAAAGGATATAAAAGGAAATAAAACAGAAAGAAATAATGCAGAAGCAAATAAGAAAGAAAGGATATAAAAGGAAATAAAACAGAAAGAAAGAATGCAGAAGCAAATAAGAAAGAAGGGATATAAAAGGAAATAAAACAGAAAGAAAGAATGCAGAAGCAAATAAGAAAGAAAGGATATAAAAGGAAATAAAACAGAAAGAAATAATGCAGAAGCAAATAAGAAAGAAAGGATATAAAAGGAAATAAAACAGAAAGAAAGAATGCAGAAGCAAATAAGAAAGAAAGGATATAAAAGGAAATAAAACAGAAAGAAAGAATGCAGAAGCAAATAAGAAAGAAAGGATATAAAAGGAAATAAAACAGAAAGAAATAATGCAGAAGCAAATAAGAAAGAAAGGATATAAAAGGAAATAAAACAGAAAGAAAGAATGCAGAAGCAAATAAGAAAGAAAGGATATAAAAGGAAATAAAACAGAAAGAAAGAATGCAGAAGCAAATAAGAAAGAAAGGATATAAAAGGAAATAAAACAGAAAGAAAGAATGCAGAAGCAAATAAGAAAGAAAGGATATAAAAGGAAATAAAACAGAAAGAAAGAATGCAGAAGCAAATAAGAAAGAAAGGATATAAAAGGAAATAAAACAGAAAGAAAGAATGCAGAAGCAAATAAGAAAGAAAGGATATAAAAGGAAATAAAACAGAAAGAAAGAATGCAGAAGCAAATAAGAAAGAAAGGATATAAAAGGAAATAAAACAGAAAGAAATAATGCAGAAGCAAATAAGAAAGAAAGGATATAAAAGGAAATAAAACAGAAAGAAAGAATGCAGAAGCAAATAAGAAAGAAAGGATATAAAGGAAATAAAACAGAAAGAAATAATGCAGAAGCAAATAAGAAAGAAAGGATATAAAAGGAAATAAAACAGAAAGAAAGAATGCAGAAGCAAATAAGAAAGAAATGATATAAAAGGAAATAAAACAGAAAGAAATAATGCAGAAGCAAATAAGAAAGAAAGGATATAAAAGGAAATAAAACAGAAAGAAAGAATGCAGAAGCAAATAAGAAAGAAGGGATATAAAAGGAAATAAAACAGAAAGAAAGAATGCAGAAGCAAATAAGAAAGAAAGGATATAAAAGGAAATAAAACAGAAAGAAATAATGCAGAAGCAAATAAGAAAGAAAGGATATAAAAGGAAATAAAACAGAAAGAAAGAATGCAGAAGCAAATAAGAAAGAAAGGATATAAAAGGAAATAAAACAGAAAGAAAGAATGCAGAAGCAAATAAGAAAGAAAGGATATAAAAGGAAATAAAACAGAAAGAAATAATGCAGAAGCAAATAAGAAAGAAAGGATATAAAAGGAAATAAAACAGAAAGAAAGAATGCAGAAGCAAATAAGAAAGAAAGGATATAAAGGAAATAAAACAGAAAGAAATAATGCAGAAGCAAATAAGAAAGAAAGGATATAAAAGGAAATAAAACAGAAAGAAAGAATGCAGAAGCAAATAAGAAAGAAAGGATATAAAAGGAAATAAAACAGAAAGAAATAATGCAGAAGCAAATAAGAAAGAAAGGATATAAAAGGAAATAAAACAGAAAGAAATAATGCAGAAGCAAATAAGAAAGAAAGGATATAAAAGGAAATAAAACAGAAAGAAATAATGCAGAAGCAAATAAGAAAGAAAGGATATAAAAGGAAATAAAACAGAAAGAAATAATGCAGAAGCAAATAAGACAGAAAGAAGGAAAGAAAAAGGAAAGAACGAATGAAAGAATTAATACTTAAACAAATAAGGCAGAAAGAAAAATACAAAATCCCATAAAACGAAAGAATTATTATAGTAAAAAATATATTGTTAAAAATGAAAACAAAAAGGAATAAAAAAATGTAAAATGTGTGTAAAAAGGATAATAATGGCAACAAATCCCAAAATGATGTAATATAAAGGGAGAAGAAAACAGTCTAGAAATTAAAAAAATAAAAAAAGTGAAAGTTAAAAAAAATTTTTTTAAAAAGACGATCGAAGGAAAAGGAAAAGAGATAAAAAAATATAAAAAATAACACAGAAGACATGAATATCATGGGAAACCGGAAAAAATAAGTGGAAAAATAAACAATGCAACGGGAAAAAAAGAACCAGGGACTAAAAAAAGAAGCGAAACTTTTGAGAAATTAAGTTGAAACGAACCGAAAACAATAAAATAAAGGTAAGAAGCCGCAAAACAAAGTCTTGTGATAAAACACAAACGATTGAATCCATAAAACCAAATAATTAATTAGTTAAGCAGAAATAAAAGAGAAGAGATACAACCAAGAAAGAAAAATAAAAAAAAAAATGCTGAAAGAGGGAGAAAAGAAGTGAAGAGAAAAAAAGCGAATAATTATATAAAGAATGGAAAGAAAGAAAAAGAGTGAAAAGACAGATAAAGAGAAAGTGAATTAGAAAGATAGAAAAAAAGAAAAGAGATAAATGACAAATACAAAGAAAATACAAGAGTTAAAAGGAGTAAAAATGGGAAAAAAAACGGGAGTGAAAAAATAAACTAAATATTAAAATGGCGAAAGGAATATCCAGACTTTATAAAGAAAGAACAAAAAGGAAAAGAGAACGTAAAAAATGGCGAAGCGAAAAAGAAGTGATAAAATCACGAAAAAAATAGAAAAGAAACATTCGGTGGGAAAACTGTAAAAGAGACAAGAACGAAAGCAACTATGAAAAAATATGTTAAGAATAATATGGAAAAACAAAATAATGTTGCAAAGAGATATTTTATGAAAAATAAATGGAAAAAAACAGAAATGAAGAATAAAAGAGAAAGAGAACTAAACGAGAAATATAAACGAGAAAAAATGAGAGAAAGAAAAGAGTGATAGAATCAATTATAAAAAAGAAGGCAATTAAATAAAAATAAAGACAAGAAAGGGAATAAGAGATTAGCGAAATGAAACTAAAAGGAAACTCCAAACAAGTCCAAGATGAAAGGGAAATTAAAAAAAAGAAAGATTTGAATGGATTAAATAGAAAAAGAAAGATGCAGCCGATAAAAATAAGCGGGAAGAACTAATGAAATGAAGATGAAAGGATTGGGAACAAGACGGAAAATGTTAGAGGGACAGAAGTATATAAGAAAAGGTTAGAAGAAGGAAAGATATAAAAAGTTTGAAGACATTTTTAAGCATATCACCCCAAGCAAGACGGGAGTGCCACTAGCACGCAAGGGGTTACAGAGAGTGAGAGCAAGAGTAAAGAGGGGTGTTGAGGAAATGATAAAGAGAAGGACGGGGATCAAGATCAAGGCATCAGAAGATATCGATTGACATTACATTTGAATATTTGATGATTATAGCTAGCAGGGAAGTAAGTAAGAGGAAAGGAGGTCCACTGTCGGGAAGTGCGAGATAAGAAGCTGTTGGAGTAGAAGCGACGGCTACATTTAACCGTTTCGACAGTGAAAGGCTGGGACCGAGATGCCAACCTAGTAGCACGATTAAATTCATGCAGTTGGGGCACCAGGGAAAATAGCTCATCAGTGCAGTTTCCATGAAAATATTCATAGAAAGGACAGAGGGAAGCCACATCACGCCTGTGAGAAAGTGACTGGAGTCGAGATGCCAGATCAGGGCCTATCAAGCTGCATATCCATCTCTGGATTTTTTCAAGGACCTCCAGATGAACAGCGGGAGTATCAGACCATATATGGTAGCAGTATTCAGTGCAAGGACGAATGGTTGGTTTGTAGATTTGAAGGATGCACTGGGGCGAGAAAAACCTACTGGCGCGATACAGTGAGCCAACTTTCCTTGCGGTAGATGAAGCTAGTGATTCAACGTAATTGTTCTACCTCAGGTCAGTAAAAAGCGTGCGACCAAGCCGGCGCAGAGAGGCGCTCTCGTGGAGTTGGGCATTAGCGATTCTGGTGGGAGTGGAACAAAGTATAATAATGTGGCAAGAATGAAAGATACAATGGAGGACATATTAAATATAAAGAAGATTGAAATGAAAAATAAAATTAAATAAAAGACAAGAAAAAGATGAAAGGAAAAAATATATGAAAATAAGAAAAAACAAAGCAGTAAATAAAAGAAAAAATGTAAGAAGTAACGCGAGTAAACAGATAAAAAGGTGATCCTAGAAAAAAGAAAGAACAATATTAGAACGGCAAATAAAAAAGAAAGCATACAAAACAAAAAGAACGAAAGAATGAAAGAATGAATGAATGAACGAATGAAGGAAGGAAGAAAAGAAGGAAAGAAAAAACAAAACGGCGAATAAAGAAGAACGAATACAAAATAAAACAAAAATAAAGAACAAAACAAAGAAAGAAAGAGAAAGTATAAAATAATAATGAAAAAAAAACGGTAAATAAAAAAGAAAAATATGAAAAAGAAAAAGTATCGTAAGTAAAAAGATAAAAAGGAGGAAATTTGAAAAAGAAGAAAGAAAGAATTCAAAAGCAAATAAACAAGAAAAATAGAAAGAAAGAGGATGAACAAAATGATAAAAAGGGTGGTCAAAGAAAGAAAGGAAGAAAGAGAAAAGCGATAGACTTGCAAAAGAGGACAGAAAGAATAACAGTCTAGTAAAAGAAATAAAAACTGAAAAACAAGAAAAGAAGAAAAAAAAGTAGAAATGATGACGTGCTAGAGTCGAGGATGGAAACATCGAAAGGAAGATAGGGACAAAGTGCGAAGCGAATCTGTAAAGAAGAAAATGGAGTCTGTGTATGGTACTTTGTAAACGCGCATTCTA
Source organism: Acanthosepion esculentum (assembly GCA_964036315.1). Classification (NCBI taxonomy): domain Eukaryota; kingdom Metazoa; phylum Mollusca; class Cephalopoda; order Sepiida; family Sepiidae; genus Acanthosepion; species Acanthosepion esculentum. Next base: position 117,799,607 of record OZ038476.1, on the reverse strand, counting down.
CATTCCCAGGAGAACAAAGAGATGAGGCTTAGACATTGACCCCTGACTTAGGTCGCCTCATCAGCAAATGGGAAAATAAGAAACGTCTGTCGCTCGCTGAGATCGGCACAGTGACTTTATACATGCCAACAAACCAATAATATATATATATATATATATATATATATATATATATATATATATATATACATATATATATATATATATATATATATATATATATATATATATATATATATATATATATATACATATATATATATATATATATATATATATATATGCGTGTGTCGGAGCACTAATTAATATAGCAAATTTTAAAGAATATATATATATATAGATATATATATATATATATATATATATATATATATAAAATTTGCTATATTAATTAGTGCTCAGTATCGGGATAGAGCTAGAGAGTTTATAGATATAAACAGTGTAGACATAACAATCAACACTGCAAGGTGACTATCGGTTTTGCGCCATAAACGATCATCAAATGCTCTTATCATCGCTTAAGATATGACACGCACAGTCATTGGTCAATGTTGATCACTCTGTCCACAATATATATATATATATATATATATATATATATATATATATATATATATATATATATATATATGTATGTTGGGTGGAAACTTTCATGCCTTGAGTAATTGCGTCAAAGCAAAGTGTATATAAGGAGACAATATTCTTTACAAATTTCCACCCGTCATCAAAGGACATATTTGACACCACCAGAAACTCACCAAAAGGCTTAAGAGACATTGTTCGTTGCGTTTAATCAAACATGTTTCAACGAAGGACTTTTCGCTTAAATATACCATGTTCAATATGTCTAGATATTTCCCTTCTGTTTACATGATCATTACTATGTGCTTCGGTTAAAGTTACACAGAAACAGAAAGGACCGTAAGACAAGGGTGTGTCTTCTCACCAGACCCATTCAACTTATACATTGAAGCAATCCTGAGAGAATTAGAAGTCCTACAATGAGTCATTATCTTAACAACATTAGATATGGAGATAACACAGAATTGATAGCAAACGCAGAAAGTAAACTGTAGGTCCTACAAAAGGTAATAAAGGACAGCGAGAAGAAAGTACTAACCAAAAATTGTAAAAATAGAGAACCTATGATTGTCAGAAGAAGAAACAGCCTAACATTCGAGTTACAAATTGGATATACCAAAATCAAAAAGTAGAATTTAAATATCTGGGATATGTTTTAAGAGAGGATATAAAATTCGACACCAAAATCCGAAGAGTAAGACGTTTGATGTCGGGTGGAAACTTTCAAGCCTTTACAAATTTCCACTCGAGATTAAAGGACACATTTAACATCGAGAGAAATTCACTAAAAGGCTTAAGTGAAATTCCTTGCTCATTCTGTTTAATAAACAATGTTCCAACGAAAGACTGTCGTTTAACTATATCATGTTCAATATATCTAGATATTTGCCTTTTCATATATATGATCATTACTATTGGCCCCAGTTAAGTTTGACTTTGTGCCTAACACAGTATTTCTCAACGTGGTCCAGGTGGACTACCGGTGGTCCACATAGCATTTCTAGTGGTCCACAGAGAAATTATGAGACAGATGAAAATGTTGAGTTGGCTGAAATGTTGCTGGACGTGAAAGAGAATGTGAAAACGAGAAGAGTTGACAAAGAAGGTGTCTTTGCCTACAAATCGATAAAGGACTCACACCTAGATATTTTTCAACATGTAAAAGCAAGCATCATTTCTTTCCCTACCACATGGATGGTGAGATCTGGATTTTCCACTGTTGTGGATGTTTTCAGTAGAAAAAGAAATAAATTAGATCTCAACAGAAGAGGAACTATCAGAGTAAGACTGAATGACACCATCAAAATTGATTATATCTTGTGTTAGATCAAGGTAGCTGGATGGACTAAGACTGAATGACATCGTCAAAATTGATTTTGATATCCCGTGTTTATCCTAGTTTACTAAAATAAATTTTAATGTATAAACTACTTTTGTCTTTTCATTGAGTATTTTAGTGTGAAAATGGAACAGCCTAAAAGTAAAAGTAGGAGTGGTCCATTTGAATATTTCGAAGAAAAAAATGATCGACGGACAGAAAAAGGTTTAGAAGCACTGGTCTAACACAATTTTGATATTTTATGGTTAAAATTGGCGAGTGTGGATAGAGGCAGAGAATATAATTGGATGAATATCATGGATCCTTACATTTAGAATCAGTATGGTGGAATAATGGGTAGCGACTCGGATTAAGGAATCGGAGAGCGAGTTCAAATTCCAGTCTAAGCTATTACATTCACTTAGCTGCTAATAACCTTGGAAAAGCTATGAATCCTCTTCTTTCCTCCCCATCTATGGGTAACTAGCAGTACAGACCCGGTTCTATAGCCTTCAATGGTAACTGGTCTACCGCAGAAAGAAATGGCGGGAAAAAATCTGCCTCGTCAGTCAAGTATCGAAAGATACATGATCGCCTAAGCGTGTATCACGCATGGCACATAACTGACTGAAGAGACAGATAAAATTTCAAAATTTCATACAATGAAAAAGTATTTGAAAAATCTGACACTCACAGGACATCTTTTATGTGCCGTATCCCTTCAGGACGTAGTCGATAATGGCCCTCCACATCTTCCTGTCTGATGTAGCTCTTAATAAGTTTTGTCTTTTTGTTATTTCTCCCAATCCCTGTTCTACTATACATTTGCTCAAGCTCATCAAGTATGTTACACGCTGCTTTCCTCTGACCCTATTTCCTTCAATTTGTCCAGTGAGTATCAGATTCTTTTTATTACGTGCCCCAGAAATTTCACCTGCCCCTACCTGAAGTTCAGTATGTTTCCTTTATGCTTCCATTATCTCCAAAACCTCGTTGTTGCTTATATGTTCGGTCAATGATAGACTCGGTATATTTCTGTAGAACCACATCTCTGTTGTATCGAGTCTCTTCTGCATCTTTGAGGAGATTGTGCGTCCTGGGTATGACGATAAACTACATCCGCGTCCTGGGTATGACGATAAACTACATCCGCGTCCTGGGTATGACGATAAACTACATCCGCGTCCTGGGTATGACGATAAAATACGTCCAACCAAAAGGCCGTCGATCCGATTAATCGGCTGCTCATGTCATGCCCCATCACATCTAACCCATCCCAAAACAACTACAACTTACAATTATCTTTTCCCACCCAAACCCTACACTAAATATACTAACACCTTACCCCTAAATGTGATGGAAAGCGGTGGCTTAGGGTCAATCAGTAGAAAAAAATTTAAACAATGATATTACCAGTGATACGTTTTTGAAACAATGATGTTGCCAGCTATACGTTTTTGATATATCTAGTAAATACTAGATCTGGCATTAAATAACTCATAGTGGTTGATATGCCATAAAACCCCAAACAAACAAATTGAGGAGATTGTCCAGGATTCGCTGCCATTCAAAAAAAAAACAGGAAGTGGCAGTGGACCACCTATCTGATGAGCTTGTGTGAATGGATGGCAGAACGGGATATGGGAGGTATGTTAAACTTCACTAAGAGCTACAAAGGATTAAGCAGTTGTCGAGAGCCATAGTCGCCCACATCCTGAAGAGACAGTGTTAGAATTAGAAGAAGAATTGAGTAGGCCGACCTGGGTAGTCGAAAGTCCTTAATAATATGTACCTTTTGGCAGGGTCTGAATCAACCTTTCCCTGATAAAGTGACAGGATTTCTAGTCAAACATACGCATCTACTTAATATAACGTTTATAATAATAAAAATTAGTATTAATATATATTAATGTAAATATATATTAATGCATTAATGTAAAATATAAACATAATTACTAATAAATTCAGTGACATGTTCAGTCCTCTGTAATACGATAAACTACATCCGGCAGCAAGGCTTCTGATCTGGAGATTGGACATTTCGAGGAACGTGGAACCACCTTTTAATTGCTGTTGTTCCCAGGCCCACCTTGACCCGGGATGGTAGCACTTTTTAGGGTTCCAGCTATGGGACAATAGTGAATCTCTAAACAAAAACAAAATACTATGAAAGTATAAAAATACATTTTTATAGTAAAAATAACAGCAATACATTTTTAAATTATCAACAATACATATTCATAGTAGAATTATCAACAATACATATTTATAGTATAAATAATCAACAATTCATATTTATATTAAAACTAGCGGAATTACCCGCACCTTGCTGCGTGCCACACATTTTTGTAGAAAATGATGATTGATTTTAAATCATTGTTATAATTTGTAGAGAAAAATTATTCATTTCAGTATTACTCAATGATCTTGCTGATATGACCTCCATCTTCTGGCTTTCTCCTATATTTTGGATAGGAGTCATTCCCTTGTTAAAATTTTAATTTAATTTAAATCAAAGGGAAAAAATTTCCGTGGATAGGGTGCAAAAACGTCCTGATCTAACTCCTTTGATATGTATTTGATGCAATACTTGATTGAATGAATTGATGAGCAGATATCAAGATTGATATGACAGTTGAATTGTCCAAAAAATATGTATTATAAGACCACTCATTGGTGATTACTTGTTCAACTTGATGTCAATATTGTCTCATTTTGATCTTGCCGATGTGACCTCAATCTTCTGGCTTTCGCCTTCTATATTTTGGATATGAGACATTCCATTGTTCAAATTTAAATGTAATTTAAATCAAAGGGGAAAAAAAACTTCAATGTGGGAATACATTTTTCATATTTTTCATTATCTAGGAAACTCGGCTGGAATATTTCACTTTTCGCGCCGATATTTCCTGCACATCCTCGGTATTAATTACAGGTTTAGAAAAAATTCCAGGATTATTTATATTGTTTAATACATAACAAATGTCCACCCTCCAATTTTAGGGACATCAAGAATTAATGTGTTAATGTCTAGGATAGTAGTGTAACTTTTCGTAATCATCCGATGCATTGTCTATAATTTTCCTTGAAATTTTCTTGGCATCAACAAGACGCCAGAAAGATGCAGATGCCTTACGTTAATGATGTAAACAAGTGCAGAAAACAGATTTTTAAAATACTCAACGGACAAGAGGGAAATATTTTGGGTGTTACATTTTTTTTTAATTTGTGGGCGGTGATCAAAGGTTTTCTTCTTGGAAGCTACTTGACTGCAGTCAACAAATAAATTCCTACAGGATTTCAGCGTCACATGCCCCTTTTCCCGACGTCAAAAGAAAATACATAACCAAGTGAAAAGTTAGTGATCACTGCTAAGAAAATATTGTAGAGCCATAACTGACATTGAAGAAACAAGTCGTAAAATATTTAAAATAATATTTCTGAAGCTAAAACACCGATCTTCCAAACAGCAGTTTTTCTTCAATGGCGGGCTCCAAAATCTGATGTTTTTTTGCATGGAATCGATTCGCAAAGATTGCATCGAATTTCCATAATTGATTGCTCCACTTAGCCGGAAAAATTCATGTCATTAAGTTAAATCATTTACTTTAATTTGTTTGAAATATTTTATTTCATGAAACTAGAACATTCAGTTATTAAGTAAAAATAATTGTCTTGTGCCATATCTGAGTATTTTTTATTTGATGCAAAGTACAAACCTCAGTCAGAATTATTTTTAATTCCATAATTTTGTCAGGCGTAAAATATCTCTATATATATATATATTGGAGAATATAATATATAAATTTCTATATAACAGGAAATTGATAAGCAAATGAATAACAAAGCGTAAAAATATTGTGTAGTGAGTTTCAACTTCCAAAATGACTTCATCAGACTGAATGACAAATTGGAAAAGTTGTGTAACGAGTTCCATCTTCTAGAAGTCCGATGAAGTTCATCTGGAGGACGAAACGCGTTTGTCATTCAATTGCCTAATATTGTCCTGATATATAGAAATGTATATATCATATTCGCTTATATCTATCTGTCTCTCTCCCTCTCTCTCTCTCTCTCTCTCTCTCTCTCTCTATATATATATATATATATATATATATATATATATATATATATATATATATATATATTACAATGAATCATTCATACAGAAAACAGATATAGAAGTTAATGATATAAATGGCGAGAATATTCTCGCCATTTATATCATTAACTTCTATAACTGTTTTCTGTATGAATGATTCATTGTAATGTAAATTGAACTGCACCATATACTTGATATATATATATGTGCTTTGTTCGTTTTTTATTTTGTCGCCTTCACAGTATAGTATAGTCAGTTGGGCAATGCCCGTGAGGAAAAGTGGATCATGATGAAATTCACTCCTCCAGAAACTTGGAAACTACATTCTCTACTGCTTAGCATTCGCACCGGAATGACCAATACGAATATGTTTTGGCTTGGAAAACTCACAAAAAATCCCGAATTTATTGGTGAGTGCCTCGGACTCAGCACGTAGGCTTACATCTAGTTGCATAGGTAGTGCTGCCCTGAGTCAAGAGGGTGGCTGCAGGAAGATCCTATTTCTGGCAACAGGACTCTGCATCATGCCGCACAACAAGAGAACACAATGTTGGCTGTCAGACAAATTCTGCGACCAAATCAACCCTTACATCTGGCCCCCTAACTCTCCAGACTGCAACCCCCTTGATTATTATGTATGAAGCGAGAGACCAACAAACTCTTTGTAATACCAAAGATGAACTAAAGGCAAGCATTGTGTCAGCATTCACCAACTTAAACAAGTCGGCCGTCAAGAAGAAAAGCCATAGATTCCGAAGTTGTCTGGAGCCCGTGGTTGATGCCAATGGCGATTTTATTGAATAAATTTACTCTTTAATATTTTAAGATATTTTTGGTGTAACTTTGGTAATTATATCTGTTAAAATGAGATGTTAGAGTTATTTTCATTTTTGCGTAATTCAGACGACAATTTATCCACCGTACCCTGTATATATAGCTTAACCACAAATCAGTCAGTAATACACGCTTAGGCGATCATATATGCTTTGATACATGACTGACGAGGGAGATTTTTTCCCAAAGTAGGTTTCCATTTCTTTCTGCGGTAGACCAGTTGCCATCCAACCTAGTCTGTCCTGTTACTTACCCATAGCTGAATGGCGGAGAAGAAGAGGTTTTATACCTTTCCCAAGAGTATTAGCACGTAAGTGAATGTAATGGATTCGACTGGAAACCGAACTCGGCTCTCTGATTTCTCAATCCGAACCGCTATCTATTACAACCACAAACCGTACCCTACATATATGGCTTAACCACAAATTTAACAACATAGGTAGAATTAATTTATAACCCCATAAATCAAGCCCTACCCACATTTCTCACCCACAGAAGACAGACATGCTTGCAGAGGTGTTGAGGTCTCACAATTATACACACACTCATACCAATATATAGACTTAAACACATCATACACACTCCCAAAGAATGAAAAGATAACATACACTTAGCACACACATCCCCCAGCAACCAATAAAATGAGCAAGAAGGGAATTCTGCGACTCGTGAATATCCTCAGCCTCTATCTTAAAAACAACTTGTAAGAGGCCGTTTGATCAACACAAGGACCTACCCAAATTAACGATAAAAAACAAATGAAAACTACAGATAAAGTTCATTTTTATCATAAACAGTCATTCATTCCTGTAGTTCACTGCTACTAACAAGCAGAAATTTTTTTCTCATATTTTTTCTCTCCTGATGATGACCATATGCTGGCCGAAACTAGTCGAGGAACCTAACTGAAATAATAAAACAAAAAATATTAATATACAACCCAGTGTGTCTGAAAATTTTATGTTTTTTATATGTTTTATTGTTCAAAACATATATATATATATATATATATATATATATATATATATTAATGAAAATCAAATGTAAAGAAAATAAATTAAAACAAATAAAAAATAAATTAAATCAAATTAGGGATGAATAAAAATATAATTGAAATTAGTTAAACTCTAAATCAATCCGACTAAATATGTTAGCTCTATCACTGATATTAAGCGCTTTCCAATAAGTATCGCGCATATATAATATATAAATAATATCTATAAAATTGCATATATATATATATATATATATATATATATATATACACATTTTACATATATATATATATATATATATATATATATATATATATATATATATATATATATATATATATATATAGTATATTCTCAAAATATACTGAGCACCTGAAGATTGCAAGATCGCATGAAACTCCGAGTCGTGCTATCGACGTGGGATATTATGTATATTCACTAATATATATACTTAATAGCTCTGGTACATCACATTGAGCACTGTATTTATAGTAGCTGAGGAAAAAATATATTTATAAATATGTGCAAGTATATGTGCGTATACGTATAATTTTTATCATACCCAGATAGATAGATAGATAGATAGATAGATAGATAGATAGATAGATAGATATGCATAATAGATGTTTGGTACAATCCGAGGAATAGCATAAAGGATGTTCATGTAGACGACGTGCGATAAAAAAAAAAGACATATGCTACGACGTGTAGATTTCTGTCTTTTTGTATACGCCTTTTTGTTCATTTGCGAACAATCTCCTTATTCAACTTGAACAAAAGAAAATCCCGTTCCAAGTGTGATTGAACACTTCTATCTCCGACGGACAGATAAAATGAGATTTTCTTTTGATTTTCGGTTAAAGCTCCGTTGTTTTACTTCCGTGCCTCTTGATAATGGCAAAAATCGAAATTCAATTTGTTCAACGAATCAATTCGTTCCGACGGATTCCCTTCCGCAAGCAATATCTGTTCACCCGTATCGATATGACGCAAATCGATATAACGATTAAATCAAAAGCTAAGTGTGCACCGAATCCTACTTTTGGGAAGATTAAGTTAAGTGAATTTCCGCTGATAAGTAAAACCGCGTCATTGTCTATTTGAGTTTACTTACTTTCGTATAGCAGCATACAGATCTATCATGTTGGATTTGTGTTTGCACCAGTGTATGGACGTTAATATGAAATCGCGTACGTCATACAATAAGATAATTTCGGGCATACTGTGCGTTTTTGAAAAGCTTCATATTTTATGCCTGTATTCAGGGCCGGATTTAGATGAAGAGAGGCCCTACACTATTCCACTTTTGAGGCTCTTCTAAATCCTCACGACTAGAGGAAAATGGAAATGTGTTAAATTTAACAATTTGAATAAAGCCGAGGATGTTGACGAGTGTTTAAAATTCCACAGTTGATAATTCATCCTCTAAAGGAAATAAATTATTATTGTTAAATACAGTATATGATTGAAAAAAATCCATGGATGTGAAGTCATGCCTTTCTTAAGGAGATTATGGCTAAGTGAATAGCTTCAGCTGGGATTGAAACTCAGACGACCGATTCCATTTGACTTAGCCATAATGTCCTTAAGAAAGGCAGGAATCCGCATCTTTACGCTCCAGAAAATTCTACTTCCAATATTGAGTATACAGAGCATCCTCGATTCTCAGCTCACATGTCGAACAAATCGGTTTTCGAACAGAACATTCGAAATGAAAATGCCTCGGTTATCGAACAAAATTTCTGTACTCAAACATAGCCGAACCAAGTTAACACGAACGAAATAATTTCTGAACCAACCGCTGTGTTGTATACATTCGTGTGTTGTGGCGTGCTTTTCTTTTCCAATTTTATTGTACTGTAACTTTTTTACTCTACATTGATTCCTACTGAAAAAATAGTTTCGGTTTACGAACATTTCGGGTTACAAAGGGCCTTCAGGAACGAATTAAATTCGTGATCCGAGCTTCCACTGTATATGTAATAATAATTAAATATATTGTATAAAAATAAACATATCAGAATGGTAATAGCAATATTAACCATTTCCCTTCAAACCTTTGTTTCTCAAATCCTGTAGCTTTTATAGCTCTTTCCAGTATTGATGGAAGGGTTTCCATCCGAACTTTCTATTTGAAGTGGTGTGGAATGCGTTTCTTTCCCAGAAGGAACTTCTTTAAAAAAATAACGGTTTTATTCATGGAATCAATCTTTTATTTTTTTTAAATAACGCAGGAAAGTGAGTGGAGAAATACAAGAAATTTGGATTAAAATTTACACCAAAAAGTTAAAGATACAGATATTTTCAGCATTTAAATTTAAATTTTGATATCTGATGGATCTAGATGTTCAACATTAACCTATTTCAGTCAGTTTTTATCAATTTATTTTTATCGTTACCGTTTTTAATTTTCTTGCATTCTATTAGTAAGAGAAATATTTTGTAGGATGCTGGATGTAAATTATTTACGTAGGTTCCGAATAATTTCACAATTTCCGAGAGTAAAATTAAATTTACATTTAAATTAAGATACTAAATTACTTCCTCTTTTAATGAAAATTGTAAGCCTAAATTATGGTCAGACTTGTTAAAATCAACGACTAATGCCTTGAGCATATTGATTGACTGACTGATTCATTTTCTACGGCTTATCAACCCTTTGCAGGTTATTTAAAGCCAGAAAATATTTTTAGATTGCAAGCTTGTTTTTTGCCAGGGGAGATAATAATGATTTAGCGATATAATCCTATTAATTAACCCATAGCTGATGACTTATTCTCCCTGCATCCTCATGTCGCAACGTCAAAAGCCTATTGCTACTCTACCGCGCATTTTTCATGGCAAATATTCAGGTGAGCTCCATTCACCAGTTTAACCAATTGAGAACTTTACAGCTAGAACACGCTACGTACCCGTATATGTGTCTTTTTATTATCCCTATCACTCCCTGTTCTACCATCCACAGGGTAGTGAGCATGTTAGGTAAGCTATTCACTGTTTCCCTTGTCCCTTCAAGGCATGGACGATGATGGCTCTCCACAACTTCTTATCCTTTGTAGCTCTTAATAATGTTTGTCTTTTTACTATCCTTTTACTGCAACCAATTTATACAAGCATGTTAAGAAGATTATTCAATGTTTCCTTTGTTCCTTCAAAACATAGGCGATCATGGCTCTCCCCAACGTCTTATATGTTATAGCTCTTAGTAATGTTTGCCTTTATGCTATCCCTCTCATTCCCTCTTTTGCCATCCATTTACACAAGCATGTTAGGTAGGTTACTCACTGTTTCATTTGTCTCTTTCGGATATGAGCGATCGTGGCTCTCCACAATTTCTTATCCTTTGTAGCTCTTAGTAATATTTGTCTTTTTACCATTCCTCTCACTCCCAGTTCTGCCATCCATTTGCACAAGCATTTTAGGTAGGATACTCACTGTTTCATTTGTCCCTTCCGGATATGGGCGATCATGGCTCTCCACAATTTCTTATCCTTTGTAGCTCTTAGTGATGTTTGTCTTTTTACCATTCCTCTCACTCCCAGTTCTGCCATCCATTTGCACAAGCATTTTAGGTAGGATACTCACTGTTTCATTTGTCCCTTCCGGATATGGGCGATCATGGCTCTCCACAATTTCTTATCCTTTGTAGCTCTTAGTGATGTTTGTCTTTTTACCATTCCTCTCACTCCAAGTTCTGCCATCCATTTGCACAAGCATTTTAGGTAGGATACTCACTGTTTCATTTGTCCCTTCCGGATATGGGCGATCATGGCACTCCACAATTTCTTATCCTTTGTAGCTCTTAGTGATGTTTGTCTTTTTACCATTCCTCTCACTCCAAGTTCTGCCATCCATTTGCACAAGCATTTTAGGTAGGATACTCACTGTTTCATTTGTCCCTTCCGGATATGGGCGATCATGGCTCTCCACAATTTCTTATCCTTTGTAGCTCTTAGTGATGTTTGTCTTTTTACCATTCCTCTCACTCCAAGTTCTGCCATCCATTTGCACAAGCATTTTAGGTAGGATACTCACTGTTTCATTTGTCCCTTCCGGATATGGGCGATCATGGCTCTCCACAATTTCTTATCCTTTGTAGCTCTTAGTGATGTTTGTCTTTTTACCATTCCTCTCACTCCAAGTTCTGCCATCCATTTGCACAAGCATTTTAGGTAGGATACTCACTGTTTCATTTGTCCCTTCCGGATATGGGCGATCATGGCTCTCCACAATTTCTTATCCTTTGTAGCTCTTAGTGATGTTTGTCTTTTTACCATTCCTCTCACTCCAAGTTCTGCCATCCATTTGCACAAGCATTTTAGGTAGGATACTCACTGTTTCATTTGTCCCTTCCGGATATGGGCGATCATGGCTCTCCACAATTTCTTATCCTTTGTAGCTCTTAGTGATGTTTGTCTTTTTACCATTCCTCTCACTCCAAGTTCTGCCATCCATTTGCACAAGCATTTTAGGTAGGATACTCACTGTTTCATTTGTCCCTTCCGGATATGGGCGATCATGGCTCTCCACAATTTCTTATCCTTTGTAGCTCTTAGTGATGTTTGTCTTTTTACCATTCCTCTCACTCCAAGTTCTGCCATCCATTTGCACAAGCATTTTAGGTAGGATACTCACTGTTTCATTTGTCCCTTCCGGATATGGGCGATCATGGCTCTCCACAATTTCTTATCCTTTGTAGCTCTTAGTGATGTTTGTCTTTTTACCATTCCTCTCACTCCAAGTTCTGCCATCCATTTGCACAAGCATTTTAGGTAGGATACTCACTGTTTCATTTGTCCCTTCCGGATATGGGCGATCATGGCTCTCCACAATTTCTTATCCTTTGTAGCTCTTAGTGATGTTTGTCTTTTTACCATTCCTCTCACTCCAAGTTCTGCCATCCATTTGCACAAGCATTTTAGGTAGGATACTCACTGTTTCATTTGTCCCTTCCGGATATGGGCGATCATGGCTCTCCACAATTTCTTATCCTTTGTAGCTCTTAGTGATGTTTGTCTTTTTACCATTCCTCTCACTCCAAGTTCTGCCATCCATTTGCACAAGCATTTTAGGTAGGATACTCACTGTTTCATTTGTCCCTTCCGGATATGGGCGATCATGGCTCTCCACAATTTCTTATCCTTTGTAGCTCTTAGTGATGTTTGTCTTTTTACCATTCCTCTCACTCCAAGTTCTGCCATCCATTTGCACAAGCATTTTAGGTAGGATACTCACTGTTTCATTTGTCCCTTCCGGATATGGGCGATCATGGCTCTCCACAATTTCTTATCCTTTGTAGCTCTTAGTGATGTTTGTCTTTTTACCATTCCTCTCACTCCAAGTTCTGCCATCCATTTGCACAAGCATTTTAGGTAGGATACTCACTGTTTCATTTGTCCCTTCCGGATATGGGCGATCATGGCTCTCCACAATTTCTTATCCTTTGTAGCTCTTAGTGATGTTTGTCTTTTTACCATTCCTCTCACTCCAAGTTCTGCCATCCATTTGCACAAGCATTTTAGGTAGGATACTCACTGTTTCATTTGTCCCTTCCGGATATGGGCGATCATGGCTCTCCACAATTTCTTATCCTTTGTAGCTCTTAGTGATGTTTGTCTTTTTACCATTCCTCTCACTCCAAGTTCTGCCATCCATTTGCACAAGCATTTTAGGTAGGATACTCACTGTTTCATTTGTCCCTTCCGGATATGGGCGATCATGGCTCTCCACAATTTCTTATCCTTTGTAGCTCTTAGTGATGTTTGTCATTTTACTATCCCTCTCACTCTCTGTTTTGCCATCCATTTACACAATCTCGTTAGGCAGGTTAATCACTGTTTCTTTTGTCCCGTCAGAATATGGGTGATCATGGCTCTCCTCAACTTCTTATCGTTTGTAGCTCGTTGTCTTTTTACTATCCCCCTCACTCCCTGTTCTGCTATCCATTTACACAAGCTCGTTAGATAGGTTATTCTTTGTTCCCCCCACCACCACCGTCTCTTTTGCCTTCGATATGGCTTGTGAATATAACTGAAGTGAAATTCCAACTTTGTCATTCTTTCTTTTTTCTGTTAAATATGAAGTCCTACAGCTGGAGAATTTTCTACGCCATTCTAATTCTTATTTTCTCTTCATCACTCTAACATTTCTGTAACGTAATACGAATTCTTGTGTTATTCTTCAAAATATCAAAATTGCCAATGAAAAACTGGAGATGATGACGGCATTCAAAAGTAATTAAGTCCGACCGTGTATTTACAGCGGTGACTATTGTTGCAACTGTTTGCGGCATGTTTTTCAACGGACAAATGACTGACGGACGTCGTTTGCCGGAAAAAAAAAAGAAAAGGCGAAGAACTGAAGAAGTCGGAGTTGGTGGGATGGCGGCAGAGAACCATTCCAAAATTGAAATTAAGGAAATAAGGACGAGGACACGCTTGCTGAGTGGAAACCGAGTCAAAATGAGATTGATAGGGGAAATGCAATTAGCACGGAATCCATCAGGATGTGATTGTAGTGGTCGACCTTAATTTAGCATCGTGATAAACAGTAGGACGGGAAAAATGACTTGAGGGAAAAAAAAAGGAAACGGATGAACGAAAGGCTGACAGGAGGAAAGAGAGGGTACAATGGGTTGGCCAGTGAACTGACATCAGGCCTTCTTGAAATATGATCATTTTTTATTCATCTGCTTTAGAGGCAAGACGGGAAAGGAAGTGAAAGAGAGGGAAGAATAAAAAATATAAGGGGGTGGAATTTAGGTTAGGAAGAAATGTGAAAAGGAAAGAGTGATGATTAGATAATAATGAGAGAGAGGGAGAGAGAGAGTCGGAGAATGAGAAATGGTGAGAAAATATTAGATCGAGGAAAAGAGAGTGGAAATAGTGACGGAGAGGGAAAGAGAAAACATATAAGCGGTAAGCAAAGTTGTAGAGAGAATTGTAACGGACAGTCTTCATGGATAGCAAAGAGAGAAAGAAAAAATCTAATATGAATATAAGAGAGGGGTAAAGATAAAATAAATACTGGTAAGAAAGATACTAAAACGCGATTTATGTCTCATTTGTTTATATTGTTGATTTTTTTTTTTTTTTTGGTGGGGGAAAGTCTTTGGAGAGGTTTTATGCGAAAATATAAAATCAATTACGTATATTTTAATCATTGTAATTTTAAACAGTACCAAATTTGTTATGCATTGAAACACTACCGGGTGTAGCATTAATATATACCCCTAATTTAAACGTAAAAAAGTACCCATTATTTAAGCATATATTGAAATATACATCATTGTAAAAATAATTTCAAATATTGCATAAGGCTTTAAACAATCCAAATTGTTGCATTTGAAAATGGTTAACATGAAGAATGTGAGGTGATAAAACTGTTGAATATTTGGAGAAAAAAATTGTTTTAAATGTGTGAGAGAAGTTTTAAAAGGAGCAAACAACCCCAAAATATCCAATTCTAGGAAGAATTCGTTCACTTGATACCAGGAGAGTAGTTGAAGCCATAAAGAAGATGATAAGGGAGAAATCCATGAAGAAGCATGGAGAAAATGGTAAAAAAAAAAGATGAATATTTTGGATTGGTCGCTAAGGGGGATTATGAAAGATGGCTTAGGTTTAAAACCATACAAAATCCAACGACAAAAGCTGCTCTCAAATGCCACCAACCAAAAATGGCTTGGTAAAAAGGGATGAAATTGCTGGAGGAGAAGCAGCGTGCCCCACTCGAAGTCCCTGTTTGGTCGGACGAGAACTTCCTCAGTGTGAAGGTTGTGATCACCTACCAAAACGATAGGGTTTACGTCACTTCACCAGGAACAAATACATCGAGTCAAATGCATCATCCACCGCAAGAAAAGTTGGTTCCCTGTGCCGAGCCAGGAAATTCTTCTCCCCTGAATCGATCCTCCAAGTCTATAAGTCTACCATTCGACCTTGCATGGAGTATTGCTGCCATTTATGGTCTGGGGCCCCTGCGTGTTGCCTCAGGGTTCTAGATAAGATCCAGAGACGGATATGCAATGTGATTGGCCCTGATCTGTCATCTCGTCTGCAGTCGCTCTCTCACAGACGCGATGTTGCATCACTCTGCCTTTTCTACAAGTACTTCCACGGTAATTGCTCTGAGGAGTTGCTTTCGCTTGTCCCTAAGCCTCGTGAATTTAAGCGTCCTACAAGGCTGGCATCCCGTTCCCACCCCTTCACCGTTGAAACTGTTAGGTGTAGACGTCTTTTCTACTCCAATAGCTTCATGTCTCGCACATCTCGCCTATGGAACTCCCTTCCCTATTACTGTTTCCCTGACAAATACAATCTCCAACGGTTTAAGTGTAGCGTCAATCGACATCTGCAATTGCCTTGATCTATCCACTTCCTGACATCTTTCATTCCTATCTGCTCTCGCTCTATATCTCCCGTAACCCCCCTACCTCGATCGACCCTCCGTCCTTCTCTTTCTCCACATCCCTTCCTTTACCACTCCTATCTGCTCTTCCTCCAACCCTTCTGTAACCCCATGCGTGATAGTGGCCACCGGCCTTGCTTGGGGTGATACGCTTAAAAAAAAAAAAAAAAAATATTCCTGAAGCTGTCAGAAAACATTTCAAGCGACAGAATCCAACTGTTGTCATGGTTGGGGCTGTTTTTGATTCTGATAGTTTGAATCACCCTTGATATTCATTTGACAAGGGTGAAAGGGAATAGCAGAGTTTATCAGCAAATGTTGGAGAGAAATGCGTTGTCCTAGTTGCCATCTACATTTGGAAATCGCTGTCTTCACTCAAGCCAGAGTTACCATGGATACAGCCAGTTTGATGTAGAACAAATCCAAGAGACATTTCCGTAGACTTTGACCTCAATCGAGCTCTGAGATTAATCCTATGGATATTATGATGTATCCCTTATTGGAGAGCGATGTTTAACGCAAACGTGTCAGATTTAAAATAAGCGCGAATGACGTCGCAGTAAAATTTGATCGAGAAGGTAAAGAAGTCATGCACTCCAGTTGAGAAAAGTTTAAGGAGACGGCGGCCATTTTGAATTGTTAATATATCATTGTCAATAAAGATAACAATCAACCTGTAAACTTTCATTAAAACTTTTTTTATTTTATGATAAACATTATTTATATTTGGACTATTGTCTTCATCTTTATTGTTGTTATCAAAACGTTTCGACCGTTGTACACTCCGACCTTCTTCGAGTGTATATTGATCTGGGTAACCTACAGGGTATTCTGAACTGAATCCTTTATTTAATCGACGTGGGTAGACTGTTCTCGTTCCACTGCCCATGTCTAGGGATATTGTTGAGTTTTTATTTTTCGCATTGCTCTTGTGCATAGAAGGAACTTATTCAAACTAATAATGGTTTTGTCGATGGAATGAAGCAAAGTTTTAAATTTTTTAATTTTTGACGTCTGGTTTGGTTTGGTTTGTTTTGCTTTACGGCATATCAACCTCAATGGGTTATTTAATGTCGACAAGATTTTTATTGCTGGTAATATAGCTGATAATTTTTTTTTCTAAAATGTATTACTGGTAATAATGTATTGCTGGTAATAATTTTTCTTCAAAGATTTATTGCTGGTAATATTTTTTTACAAATTATTTCTGGTATTAAAAGATTTTTACACTTACATAGTGTTTTGACCCCAGTTTGGGGGTTAACCATAGTAATAGTTAACTATTTGACCATAGCTGTGACCCTAATAGGTGCTACCACCCCGGGTCAGGGTGGATATGGGAACACCAGCAATTAAGAGGTAGTTCCACGCTTCTCGAAACCTGATCAGAGGCCATCCTGTCGGACGTAGTGTATCGTCTTACCCAGGACAATTTCGATGTCGTTTATATCTAAATGCATAACCTAAGTAACGTCGTTCCGCTATTTTGTTTTCGTTTCATTGTTTTTCAATATCTCACTTTTTATCAGCATTAGTTTTGTGAGGAAAGGAGATATGGTGTGCGATACCGGATGTAAATTTAGCGTAGAATATCCCGAAATTAGTGCACTTTCAATAGGATGAGACTGTTAAAAAAGAATGCGTGAGTCTGTATAAACGATGGTAACATGTCCTTAAACAAAGATTGATCTTCAAAGCGTGAAGAGTTCATTTCTTGGAAAACAAGTAAATTATCTTTTCTTAGACCGCAATTCAGAAATTCAATCGCTATGTACACTATTTACATTATTCAGACTATTGTCCTCATCTTTGTCGCCATATTTATTACAACGTTTCAGCCGTTGTGCGCTCCAGCCTTCTTTAGATGGTTAGAATGTCGAACTGAACCCTTTATTTCGCTCACTGGAGTAGACTGTTCTAGTTCCACGAGCCATGTTTTTAATGGATGTCAGTTATTAGTTATCTCCTGTTAATTCCCCTCTCCAAGTACTCAACTGCCTTAACCGGGTATAGAATTCACACACTTTGGGTCCTGTCACTAGATCTAACCAACGCCTTTATCCACTGTGCCATGTGACCATGCCGACAAATTTGAGGACAATAGTCTGTATAATGTAAATAGTGTACATAATACCTCATCTCAGAAATATAGACAGATACTGAAGGATCGGTACGGACCCGATACACCGTGTGAAAACATGGCAACAAAGATCGGGACAATGGTCCGAATTATGTAAATAGTGTACATAATACCTCATCTCAGAAATATAGACAGATACTGAAGGATCGGTACGGACCCGATACACCGTGTGAAAACATGGCAACAAAGATCGGGACAATGGTCCGAATTATGTAAATAGTGTACATAATACCTCATCTCAGAAATATAGACAGATACTGAAGGATCAGTTCGGACCCGATACACCGTGTGAAAACATGGCAACAAAGATCAGGATGATGGTCCGAAAATGTAAATAGTGTACATAATACCTCATCTCAGAAATATAGACAGATACTGAAGGATCGGTACGGACCCGATACACCGTGTGAAAACATGGCAACAAAGATCGGGACAATGGTCCGAATTATGTAAATAGTGTACATAATACCTCATCTCAGAAATATAGAC
This sequence comes from Acanthosepion esculentum, assembly GCA_964036315.1. Classification (NCBI taxonomy): domain Eukaryota; kingdom Metazoa; phylum Mollusca; class Cephalopoda; order Sepiida; family Sepiidae; genus Acanthosepion; species Acanthosepion esculentum. The sequence continues at coordinate 117,780,738 of OZ038476.1, read as the reverse complement.
AGATACTGAAGGATCGGTTCGGACCCGATACACCGTGTGATAAACATGGCGACAAAGATGAGGACAATAGTCCGTATAATGTAAATAGTGTACATAATACCTCATCTCAGAAATATAGACAGATACTGAAGGATCGGTACGGACCCGATACACCGTGTGAAAACATGGCAACAAAGATCAGGATAATGGTCCGAAAATGTAAATAGTGTACATAATACCTCATCTCAGAAATATAGACAGATACTGAAGGATCGGTACGGACCCGATACACCGTGTGAAAACATGGCAACAAAGATCAGGATAATGGTCCGAAAATGTAAATAGTGTACATAATACCTCATCTCAGAAATATAGACAGATACTGAAGGATCGGTACGGACCCGATACACCGTGTGAAAACATGGCAACAAAGATCAGGATAATGGTCCGAAAATGTAAATAGTGTACATAATACCTCATCTCAGAAATATAGACAGATACTGAAGGATCGGTACGGACCCGATACACCGTGTGAAAACATGGCAACAAAGATGAGGACAATAGTCCGAATAATGTAAATAGTGTACATAATACCTCATCTCAGAAATATAGACAGATACTGAAGGATCGGTACGGACCCGATATACCGTGTGAAAACATGGCAACAAAGATCGGGACAATGGTCCGAATTATGTAAATAGTGTACATAATACCTCATCTCAGAAATATAGACAGATACTGAAGGATCGGTTCGGACCCGATACACCGTGTGATAAACATGGCGACAAAGATGAGGACAATAGTCCGTATAATGTAAATAGTGTACATAATACCTCATCTCAGAAATATAGACAGATACTGAAGGATCGGTACGGACCCGATACACCGTGTGAAAACATGGCAACAAAGATCAGGATAATGGTCCGAAAATGTAAATAGTGTACATAATACCTCGTCTCAGAAATATAGACAGATACTGAAGGATCGGTACGGACCCGATACACCTTGTGAAAACATGGCAACAAAGATCAGGATAATGGTCCGAAAATGTAAATAGTGTACATAATACCTCATCTCAGAAATATAGACAGATACTGAAGGATCGGTTCGGACCCGATACACCGTGTGATAAACATGGCGACAAAGATGAGGACAATAGTCCGTATAATGTAAATAGTGTACATAATACCTCATCTCAGAAATATAGACAGATACTGAAGGATCGGTACGGACCCGATACACCTTGTGAAAACATGGCAACAAAGATGAGGACAATAGTCCGAATAATGTAAATAGTGTACATAATACCTCATCTCAGAAATATAGACAGATACTGAAGGATCGGTTCGGACCCGATACACCGTGTGATAAACATGGCGACAAAGATGAGGACAATAGTCCGAATAATGTAAATAATGTACATAATACCTCATCTCAGAAATATAGACAGATACTGAAGGATCGGTACGGACCCGATACACCGTGTGAAAACATGGCAACAAAGATCAGGATAATGGTCCGAAAATGTAAATAGTGTACATAATACCTCGTCTCAGAAATATAGACAGATACTGAAGGATCGGTACGGACCCGATACACCTTGTGAAAACATGGCAACAAAGATGAGGACAATAGTCCGAATAATGTAAATAGTGTACATAATACCTCATCTCAGAAATATAGACAGATACTGAAGGATCGGTACGGACCCGATACACCGTGTGAAAACATGGCAACAAAGATCAGGATAATGGTCCGAAAATGTAAATAGTGTACATAATACCTCGTTTCAGAAATATAGACAGATACTGAAGGATCGGTACGGACTCGATACACCGTGTGAAAACATGGCAACAAAGATCAGGATAATGGTCCGAAAATGTAAATAGTGTACATAATACCTCATCTCAGAAATATAGACAGATACTGAAGGATCGGTTCGGACCCGATACACCGTGTGATAAACATGGCGACAAAGATGAGGACAATAGTCCGTATAATGTAAATAGTGTACATAATACCTCATCTCAGAAATATAGACAGATACTGAAGGATCGGTTCGGACCCGATACGCCGTGTGATAAACATGGCGACAAAGATGAGGACAATAGTCCGAACAATGTAAATAGTGTACATTGTACACTATTTACATTGTTCGGACTATTGTCCTCATCTCAGAAATATAGACAGATACTCCGTCGCTATGATTGTGCTTACTACTTTATGTTTTTACTTTATCGAAATCGAAGGTACCAAAATCAAGACACAATCAACACGGAAGTTTAAATATCTGGGAAGTGTTCCAACAGAGTACAGAAAATGCGACACTACAATCCGAAGACGCGTTGGAATAGCCAAAGAAGCTGAACTGAGAATTAAGACACGAATAAAAAAAAAATAAAAATAACAATAATTTAATAATGAAAAAATAGAAAAACTTTGTTAGAAACAAAGGAATGTGTACTGAACGTGATATGTGTCATACTGTACGGCAATGAATGCTCGACAACTTTTTCAAAGATGAAGATGAGACTTGAAGTAAAACTGGTTCTACAGAAAGAATCTGAGGATACCATGGGCCGACAATCTGAGCGGCGACAATCTGAGCGGCGACAATCTGAGCGGCGACAATCTGAGCGGCGACGAGCTTTTAGAGGAAATGTGAACAAAAAGGAAACATACATTTAACATCAAAAAGAGACGGTTAAAATTCGTGGGACACATAATGAGGAAAGGGGGCTTGGTAAATCTGTTACTCACAAGACGGATTGACGACAAAGTTGAGGACAATAGTCCGAATATAAATGATATAAATAACTAAATGAAGTTAAACAGTTTCCGCTATTTTCAACATTCCGAATATTAATAAGCAGGTTGAAATGGCAAGAACAATCAGAAAATCTCTCTGTGTGCCGTGTTCCCTCAGGACGTAGGCGATCCTGACTCTTCACATTTTCCTGTCCATTATAATTCTAAATAAATACTGTCTTTTCGCTATTTTAAACCCTCTTCCACCATCCATTTTCTCAAGCTTGTCAAGTAGGTTATGTAATGTTTTCTTCTGTCCCTATCGCTCTCAATCCATCCTGTGAGTTACAGATTTTCCAAGCCCTCCTTCCTCATTATGTGCCCCAAGAATTTTAGCCGTCTCTTTTTTATGTTAAACATAAGTTTCCTCTTTGTTCACATTTCCTCTAAAACCTCGTCGCTGATCAGATGTTCGGTCCATGGTATCCTCAACATTTCCTCATCCAGAAATTCAGACAAAAATTTACTTAGTAAAGTGTTTTTAGAGACTACCTCTGACTAAACATCTGAAAATGGCGCAAAATGTCTGTGGACATTTTCTAATCATATTGTTTGAGTTAGTTATTTAAAATCTGGTGTTTCAGTTTTCGCGCCAAATTTCCAGCCTATATGACTACATCGAGTAGTCTCACAATACACTTTTGGGTGTATTCATTTAAAAAAATCATGAACGCAAACCATTCTAGTCTTAATCGATTCGCTCGTCTAACAGCCGCATGAATCTGGTAATAAACGTTGTCATCTTTATCCCAGCTTATCAGGATATGTAGGATATATAATGATTAACCCTAGACTTAAAGAGGTTGTGGAAACATCCTCTCGGAAGCTTGTTCAACAAAGTGTCAATTCTGGAGAAGGTGTCTGGGTTGAATTTTTTCATTACCAAAATAATACGAAGGAAATAAGAATGATCTGATGCCGTTTACATACCATAGCTGTGAAGGTCTGAACTGGTAATACGAAAGAATGTAGCTCGCCTGAACATTTTCCAGGGAAATTGCAATAAAGTAAGCGTGAGGCTAGCAACGTTTCGTCCGTGAGAAAAGGGTTACAGGGTGATAAATAATTCATCCTTCACAGGGCAACTTAAACAACATTGAATTCTGTCAAGGCAGGATAGTGAGGATTTGGCAGCACCAGCCAAGATATGGCAGCAACTAGTCTCATCTGGCTCTCATAAAAATGCTAGTAGGTGTCAGATACTTTCTGGGGAGGTACCATTTTTCGAGCATCTTAAGCAACCGTGTGAACATACGAGTTCCACTTGAAGTCTTGAGTGAGCTTTAGTCACAAATGTTTGACATTTTATAAAATTGTTCCTTTAATTTAAAGACAATATTTTTTTTATATTCTTTCGAAGCATTTATATTTTTTGTATTAGTCAGTCAGTTGTGTGCTATGCATGATACACGCTTAGGCGATCATCTATCTATCGATACATGACTGACGAGGTAGATTTTTTCCCGCAGTAGATTACCATTTCTTTCTGCGGTAGACCGGTAGACCGTCCAAGGCTATAGAACCCGGTCTGTCCTGCTGTTTACTCATAGGGGAGAAGAAGAGGATTAGCACGTAAGTGTATGTAATGGATTTGACTGGAATTCGAAATCGGCTCTCCGATTTCTCAATCCGAGCCGCTATCCAATACTCCTTTATTAGTCGACAATTAAAATTATTTCTCCAATAATACCTTTTATACATTTTAGTCAGCTTTTATTTTTTTGTTTAATTTTTGTAAACTTTTAACTCTTAGACTTTATTGCAGTGGGTCATTATTATAATTACCATTCCTCATTATATTAATATTCTATTCTCCTTCTTGTCTCTAAAAAATACCTATTTTTTCTACACTTAGTATACTACTGCCTTCACCCTTTTCGTCGCATATTTTTATACTTAACTTTTTCAGTCATTGTATCCGTTTTCTCCTCGCTTTCTTGCTACTATTTTCTTTTATTATCTCTGCCTGTCGGCCCTTCTTTGGATGTGACCAAGGATTAAGAACAACATTGTTCATGTCATATATTATCCTTACATATTTCTTCTTCTTCTTCTTCTCCTTCTTCTTCTTCTTCTTCTTCTTCCTCCTCCTCCTCCTCCTCCCCTTCCTCCTCCTTCTTTATTTTTACTTATTTTTTCTTTCCTTCGTTTTTTCTTTTTCTTTTCTTCTTTTGCTTCTTTTTATTCTCTTTTCTTTTTTTTTAATTTTCTTACTTTTATTTTACATCTTCTTTTGCCTATGTCTATTGCTTTATTCTTCTTTTCCTTTTTCTTCTTTGACTTTTTTTATTTCTTCTCTTACTTATTCTTTTTCCTATCGGCTCTTTACCTTCTTTCTCTACTTCTACAAAAAAGCAAACGAACAAATATATTTTAAATATTCGCAACATTTTTTTCTATGTTTTTCCTTTTCATTTTTCTTTATTTTTTTACTTCACTGAAATTCAGTTTTTATATTTGTAAATTTAATTTCCACCACTTCTATACCGATTTCTCAATGCTTCCCACAATTCAGTATTGATCGCTCTTTGGTCAGCTCTCGGGCTGATAAATAGAGTATCGATTCTTGATGACGGTCCCCGCTGAGGTTTTCTTGATCATTTCGATCGAATACATAATTATTCTGTTACACCTCCAACTTGTAATTGATTAACCAATCGTGCCATTTCCAAGCAAGAATCCTGCTTCTTCCTACTTTACTTGTTTTACTTTTTTGTGTCGACAAAAAAAAAATGGGTCGCCATCTTTTCTTTTCCTCATCCATCATCGCAAATGGGAATAGAATAATGTTGCACGATAGCTATGTACGAGTGGACCGATGCCTTTCGACTGAGGCGAGTTTTTTTTTTTCACAACTTTATTTTGTAGTGTGAAGAATAATAAGAAAAGAAAATACACACACGATCAATAGCTTGCAAAACTATTTTTTATTTTTACTTTTTAATTAACGATGAAAATAATGTATTTATCTTACACAAACATATTTATTTCTCAAAATAATATCCTTCCTTTTCAACTCAGTAGTGCGTATTGGACACAGAGACCTATTATTATACAGTGAAAATCTCAGATCAAAATTCGACAAATAACTATGCTTCAGGCTACGCAATTGCTGATCCGCCCTCTCATATTATCACTTAGTGATGTACGAATTCTTGTTATATTAGGTTGAATTATAAATAGTTTCCGATTTTGTTTATCAACTTTATTCTTCAAAAGATAAAGTGCAATTACATTTTATTCAATTTTATATTCGCCATTATTTGCAATAATTTGTTACTACTTCTCTCTGGAAAGACAAACCCAACTGCTTGAAATCAAAGATCACACTGATGCATGCACTGGCCATCTCAATCTTTCTGTATGCCTGAGAATCTTGGACATTAACAGCTACAGAATAACCCTAGTTGTGTCCTGTATAAACCAGGTCATAAATGACGCAATGCGAAACAACATCAATCAAGAAACAAGCCCATTGCGACCACGTATGGACACGTCATAGCAGCAAGGTCCCTCTACTGCCTTCCTAAAAGGAACCAAATTAGGCAATTGGACACGTCAGAACAGGCAAAGTTCTTTCTACTGCCTTCCTACAAGGGATCACATTAGGCAATCGGGCACATCATAACAGGCAAAAGTCTTTTACGGCCTTCCTATAGCGGACCACATTAGGCAATTGGACACTTCAGAACAGCCAAACTTCTGTCTTCTACCTTCCTACAAGGAACCAAATTAGGCAATTGGACACGTCAGAACAGGCAAAGGTCTGTCTACTGCCTTCCTACAAGGGACCACATTACATTAGGCAACTGGACATGTCATAACAGCGAAAAGTCTTTCTACTGCCTTTCAACAAGGTACCACATTAAGCAAAAAAAGAAGAGGCAAACATGGGAAAATAGGCAGACAATGTCACTGAGTGAAGTGAAACTTCTGTCACAGAGAGAGCACACAACAGAGACATCTATAGAGGGCTGGTCAGTGGCTCACCTGAACAGTGACCTTACGACCACATCCGGCCATGAGAGTGATGATGATGATGATGATGATGATGATGATGATGATGATGATGATGATGATGAAACTTATCAGGCTGCTCTTTCATACCTTCTTAGTAAAATTCTGCGGGTGTTGTTGTCAAAAAGTGTACGATGAACTCTTGAATCTGGTTTTCATTAGAGAAAGTTTTTTTAACGAAGCCAGATAGTAATTGGTTAGTGCAAGCTCAGATGAATATGACGGATTGGGTAGAAAAATCCAACCGAGATTCGAAATTTTTCCCTATGTTATTATTGCTGTATACGGCCTTACGTTGTCATGGAGGGGAAGAGCATTTTTCCCGATTGACGAGTACAGGAAGCTTTTCGACCAAACTTTTATTGACACGTTCCAGCTGCTGGATCTATAAATGTGCCTTTATTGTTTTCAGAACGCTCAAACGCTCTCACCAGCCGCACAACATTGTCTTTCTTCGATAGATCTTAGTTTTTGAGGTAGGTTGTGGAGATATCACCTGATATAATATATTTAAGAAACAAATAGTGAGGATTATCGATTCGTTATTATATTTGGTTCCCAAAAACGGAAATTAATTATGACACAGCCTAATAGAAAGTTAACATAATATTTAATACTTAAAATTATTGAAAATAACTTATTTGCAGACCTGAGAAATTAGTTTAAAATGTATCGAGATATTATATTGTGCTTAATGTGCTGTGGCTAGTAGCAGCCCATCAAAGACCTTGCAAAATATGCGCCTGAAACATTGACAAATGCAGTTAAATCTGAAAAGGTGTTGTTTGTGGTTGAAATGCGTACTTGTTTCGTGCTCTTTATCGCGATTCGCTTTTCGTAGATAGATATTTGCGAAAAGCAAAACTGGCTAAGAAATCAAGTAGAATGAATGGCAGAGATAACATCAAATACCCGGATGTACGTGAAGGTTTATCAGTAGGGAAAGTGGAATCGGCGAATCGAGTCCAAATTCTGGCCTTTTCTATTGCATTCACTTTCGCAAAAAAATTCTTGCGAAAGGCATGAATCCGTCTCTTCTCTCTCTCTCCTGCGCTCTCCCACCACCTCTCTCTCTCTCTCTCTCTCTCTCTCATCTATAGGTTAAATAACAACGAAAACTGGGTCTCTATCTCTAGACTTGGGCGGCGGCCAGTCTAAAAGAAGAACTGCTCTGAATTCAGAACTGTGGAGAAGTCAAAGGAAAACCATCCCACTATCTTTCCCAAGATGCCCTAGCGATTCACGGATAATAAAGAAACACAATCTGTGAGGAGCCATGACCACCTGCGTCGTGAAGGAATATGTCATTTAAAAAGAAAGACAGTTAGAAACCTTTCAACTCATAATAAGCCTTGGCAATTCATAGCTAAAAGGAATCTGTGGAGATCCATGATCGCCTACATCCTGGCGGGATATGACATCTAAAAAGAGACAATTTGAAACCTCTCAGGTCTCTTTCACACGAAGTCATGGTAATTTATTGGTAAAAGGAATCTGTGAAGAGCCATGAAGTCATGAAGGTATATGTCATTTAAAAAGAATGACAATTGGAAAGTTCTCAGATCTCTTTCACAAGAAGCCATGGCAAATTCATAAATAAAAGAAATCTGTGAAGAGCCTATGACCGCCTACGTCTTGAGGGAACATAATATAAAAATATCCTTAACTAATGAACTCCAGTTTGGGGTTTGATGAAAGAGGTTACAATAAAATATATGCCGTCAGCCTACTGGGTGTTCTTTGTGGCTAAAATAGTCAGGTATTTCCTTGTATGGTTCTTGTATTTTGATAAAACCCACAAAGCCAAAATGTGGTTTATACTGCAACTATTCTTAGCGGACCTTAGTTCCGGTTCAAATATACACCTCACTCGGTCTACATACGGTTTTGCATTCAGATATGTCCTTCTCCTATACTAGTTGACAATCACATCTAGAGAGAACAGTCTACCCTGCGGTTTTAGCCATCGCTGGGTGTAGGAGAGATCGATCCATACTTTCCCCGAAGGTGTATTTGTACGAAAAGAAGTGTAACGATCTTGAACAGAATTCGAACCCCACCTGCCGATTTCCCGTTTCGAGCCACTAAACATTACACTACATCCATATCCGCAAACGATGTCTCAGTCGAAAAGATCTTGCTTGTAGAGCAGAGAATATACAAACGCTTAGTTACGCTAGGTAAGCATAGCAGCTTTTACAAGTACACGAATTAAATTGGCAGTTACAGGAGTACATTTTTCCTTGGTGGTGGGGTCTGCAATTGTCAGATATAAATAAACAGAGATACCGTATATGATTGCATATGGCACACATTTCTATCCGAATATCAGAATTTCATAAATTTATAATAAATGCACTAAAAGAAAGTGTTCTTAAATCACGGTCAAATAGATAACATAGAATAAATACATTGAATGTACTGTAATTATTCGCAAACAATACGCACACTTGTATAATACGCACCTTAATTTTTTTGTACAAAGTTTGATACAAAAATTATACATAAATTTAATATCTGTGCCTCTTCTTTATTCCGGTTCATATCGATTAAGAATATAATTTATATAAGAATAATATTCATTTAAAAACCGCCTCCGGGTCAAGAGGCATTAAACGAATATTATGGGAAAGGACTGAGGTCATTATCCTGCGCTTGAAGTGACGAAGGGGCTCAAGCAATTTTCTACGGCTACCATATCCCACTTTAAATCTCGACCATGTGTTACATTCTGTGGGAGTGGGCGTCTGGATAGATACCTATATCGATCCAGAACAAGAATGGTGGCGCAATGGATAGCGGCTCGGATTGAGGAATCGGAAAACCGAGTTCGAATTTCGGTCAAATCCATTACATTCCCTTACGTGATAATACCCTTGGGAAAGGTATGAATCCTCTTCTTCTCCCCCAGCTATGGGTAAATAGTAGGACAGACGGGGTTCTTTTCCCTGGGTAGCAATTGGCCTACCGCAGAAAGAAATGTCAACCTACTGGGGGGAAAAATATCTGCCTCGTCAGTCATGTATTGAAAGATACATGATCGCGTAAGCGTGTATCATGCATAGCTAATAGTTTTAAATGTTAATGTTTATCTCATTTGTATACTGTGCATGCTTAACTTTTATGTTCAAAAATCTATAAAAGAGTGCGTAATATACACGAATAATTACAATAGCATCCAATTTTTTTCTTAATATTCTTTGTTGATTGAGTAGTCTGATATACTAGTTGGTTTTATATGTTATGAAATAAGATAGCTGTGTAGGGTGGAAATGGATATATACATAGAATACAAAAATGGTATTATTTAGTTCACATGTATATTGTGCTTCCCTAATTTTTCGGCTTAAAAGTTAGGAAATGGTGCGTATTATACACGAATAATTGCAGTAACATCCAAACATTTTTTCTTAATATTACTTAATGAATGAGGAGACATATATTCGTAGGTTTTATATGTTATGAAATAAAATCGAGAGATAGGATAGATAGATTTGAACAGACTTAGATAGATAGATAGATAGATAGATAGATAGATAGATAGATAGATAGATAGATATGCACGCATGTGTATTGTGTATGCGGGCGTGTACCCTCTTGTGTATGCATGTGTCTGCGTTCTCAAAAGAAGGAAATCTGTCCGGAGAAAGATGAAATAAAAGATAACTAAAAAGAAAGAAGCAAGAATAAAAAAAACCGTTATCTCCCTTTTTATTCAGTTGAACTCGTACATGTACTTTTGCCTTTCCGTCCCACACAATCTAAAACCTCACCCTCAAACCGCATCACCAACCATTTCCATCCTTCCGCCCGCATTATTCTCTAAAATAATTACCCCAACTGTTGCAGCTTTCTTGACGGTAAGCGACGACAATTGCGTCCTCAGCCAATCACCAATCTGTGTCGTCCGTCCACCCCAACAATACTAATCTCCCGCCACCAATCGCTTCATTCTTGCTGCAATAACATCTCCCATTGTCAGTCTGTGTCTTCGCCATCTTTTCCCCAGCGCAACGCACTGACGTCCATTTCTCGGTGTCCCAGAATCCCTAATGAACATCGACAATCTCTTCTTGCATTGAAGCCCTTCTCCAGGAAATGGAAGCACGTAAACTTGGCAAGCTGTCACCGACGCCAGCCTCATCGTAGACTCATGGACGACTGGTTGCTTTCTCAACGACAGCCATCATCTCCGGGCACTGCCAGCCGACGTCACTTCTGCTTTTCAAATCTTTTTCCTTTTACGACTCTGTTTCTTCGACAGCAACAGTCGTCTTCGAGACAAGAACGGATGCAAATGTATTTACTTCCATCACCATTCCCAAGCAAGTATAAAAACTTTCTGGCATAACGAAATCTGCGTGGGTCATAGAGAAGACTATATAGTTTATATTTCATTATTTTAATTACTATGCACCTCGGTGAGACGATACTGGCTGATTATTACTACATTGTAGTGATTTAAATCCTCACTGGATACTCCACACAAATTCGGCATTCGAGTGATTTTTGAGCGCTGAAAATGAGGGAAAAAGGAAATGAAGAATGAAGGCAAATATTTCTGAGGCAATTATGTATAAAATAAATGCATTGCTACGTAATTTATTATAAAACGTATTGTCAATGATGTAACCTAGGAAGTGCCACTGAATGAGGAATAACAAAAAAGGAGGTTGGAAATTAAATAGTAATCTTTATAACATCAACAAAATACAATACTCGCCAGCGGCGTGAAGTATGTAAACCACTGCTAGTGGGGGACTGCTTAGCATATTACCACCACTTACAATAGTATCCAAGGTATTTATGAGGATTGGGACATACCCATTAGTGTTCATAGGTACGATATAAAACAGTCAATAATCATCGTAAGGAAATATATTGAAGTTTCAGAAATTAATTGCCAAATTCTGAAATAATACTGGCATTTAAGACGTGACCGATCATGGCTCTCCACAACTTCTTGTCTTTGTAACGCTAAGAAACGTTTGTCTTCTTACCATCCTTATAATTCCCTATTCTGTCATTTATTTTTAATCCCCAAACAAGGCATTAAAGTCACTAAGACGTAAAGGGTTATTAAGTGTGAATTTATTTGTTTTTACGGCTTACCAACTCTTTGCAGGATATTTAAAGCCAGAAAATATTTTAGATTGTAAGTTTTTTTTTAGATAGTAATGATTCACTGATACAAGTCCTACTAATTAATCCATAGGGTGGGGGGAAGAGTTGGATTCATACCTTTTCTAAAGGTATTTGCTTGTTAGTAAATATAACGAACACGACTGGAATTGGAACTCGGATTTCCAATTTCCAATTCCAAGCCGTTATCCATAATACTATCCACACATCGAAGCTTACAGCAACTGGTATTCCCAAGAGGTCACCCATCAAGGTACTGACAAGGCTACTGAGTGCGAAAGAATATGAAAAAAAAAGAAAAACATTATTAAGGAGAGAGAACCAAACAATAAAAGGAATTAAGGAGACAGAAGGTAACGATTAACATTACATTTAAATTTTTGGACTTAACTGGAAAGCAAGATTTCCACAAACGAGAATTGCGAGAGAAGAAACTGTTAGCATAGAACTTACTGTTACATGTAGCAATTTCATCTGCAAATTGATGAGTCCTAGCTGCCAATCTGGTACTGCGCTTAAATTCATAAAGTCGAGGTACCAAAGAGAAAAGCTCATCAGAACAATTGCCATGAAAATATTCATAGAAAACACACGGGGAAGATACGTTATGGCGATGGGCAAGTCTCCTTTTACGTAAACACGTTGTTTAGGGTATTTACTATTTCCCTCAGCTCCTCTTGCCGTCGGTGTGTTCTGTGGCTGTTAAATTCTCCAAACACTTCCTTCTTATTATGTGTCCTAAAAATGTCAACTGTCTTTTTCTGGCTGTAAGTGTATTTCATTCCCATTTTCTATAAAACTTCGTCGAAGCTCAGTTTTATGTTTGTGGAAATTGTCTAATATTCACTACCATATCCTTCGATATTCCAATAATTTTCCGTCTTCCTTTATGACACTATCCAGATGCTCGTCCCCAATTGATTCTGGTATCTCCAATTCACAGCACGCACCTTGAGCAAGCACGTTTTCCTGGAGACGTTTTATTATGTCGTTGTACACTTAATAGTCCGTTTTTCTCGCATTCTTTGCTTGTGTGACTTAGAGATCCTGCAGTTGCCTTTCTGAATCTGTCATTATCATAATGTCATCTGTGTATCTAGGCTTACTCGATTAGAAAACTACAGTTGGGGCATACCGTGTATATCAAATTCATTAAACGAGTGAAATGGTCCATCAGATTAAATTACTAATTCCGGAAGACAGCTACGCAAACGAACATCGAGTTAGCATAACTAGCAAAAAGAAATAAAATTATTCGAAATATATATATATATATATATATATATATATATATATATATATATATATAGATAGATAGATAGATAGATAGACAGATAGATAGATAGATAGATAGATAGATATGAACAGACTGAGATAGATAGATAGATAGATAGATAGATAGAGAGATAAATAGATATGAACAGACCGAGATAGATAGATAGATAGATAGATAGATAGATATGAACAGACTGAGATAGATAGATAGATAGATAGATAGATAGATAGATAGATAATATGAAATCCGTAAATGGTAAGGATATGCCAAGTAGATATTTTTTTATTTTTTTTTAAAAAAGACAGATCCAAGAAGAAACCTCAATGTAATTATATTCAGAATAATATGGACTAGGAACTAGGACAATATATATATATATATATATATATATATATATATATATATATATATATATATATATATATATATATGTGTGTGTGTGTGTGTGTGTGTGTGTGTGTGTGTGTGTGTGTGTGTTTTATTATAGATGAAGGGTGATTAGACTTTAAGTGGACATATAATGGATTAGTATTTTTTTTTCTTGTACGGTTGGTATATATTGTTGACTATATATATATATATATATATATATATATATATATATATATATTCTGCCCACTCGTCAGGAGGTATCAATATAAGAGATTGTGTTTCGCAAAAAAAAAAGACAACAAACGCTCGAAAAGGAAAATAACATTTTGAGCCAGTCTTTGTGATTATAGTGCACGATATCAAGAGGTATAGCATTCATTGTAACAAATATAAATAAATGTTCACTTATCTTATTCTTACTCTGACTTTCATTAGGATTACATACAATCGTCAGGTGACTTGATTGTAAAAATTGAATTTATTTTTAAAAAATGCTACTAATAATAAATTTTACTTTGTAATCACGTCCCCGACGATTGGACGAATGGACGTAATATCCAAGAAATGCATAATAGAGGTAATGCAATAAGTTAATTATTACCACACACACACACACACACACACACACACACACACACACACACACACACATGTATGTGTATATATATATATATATATATATATATATATATATATATATATATATATATATACCAGTGTAACAGCAAAATTGTCCAAATTGTGTAAAAGCAAAATTCTCCGATTGCTATATAACGTTCTGAACCGTTCTATCTTAGAAATGATTAAAGATATCTTACTGGAATCCTCCGAGGTTTTTATAACCCTATTGGACACTAATTTGAGCAATAAGAATGTATAATCACTTTCCAAGCTTAACAGAAGTATGATTTACGCCAGCGAATGTTTGACGGTCTCCTCTAAGATGAAGAAGAGACTCGGGGCGACGGAGATGTGGGTCTACACATGGATGCTGAGGATATCGTGGACCGAGCGTGTGAGCAACGAAGAGGTGTTGGAGAGGATGCAAACAAGGAGGCGTCTTATACTTAACATCAAGAAGGGGCAGCTGAAGTTTCTGGGACACGAAATGAGAAAGTAGGGCCTGGAAAATCTGATACTCACAGGTCGAATAGAAGAGATACAAGGGAAAAGCAATGCAAGATATACCTGGTGGACTTAAGCAAGTTGATGAGAAAACGCGATCTCGATGAGGTGGCAGAAGGACGAAACTTACTGAGAGCCACAAGGAATAGGAAGAAGTGGAGAGCCATGACACGGTACATAAAAAGATGAAAGAAGACTGCGAAATGGCGACCGCAAATCGTACATTTTCGCTCATTTGGGCTAGTAACATCTGTGTTACGTGAAATCGGCTGGGATTTCCTGAATATCAGCATGAATTCCTGGCTTTTACTTGGGATTGAACTCTGATGACTGCTAATGTTGAAATATATGAATCGATTGTGTTCTGTTGATAAGAATAAGAAAACAGAGACCCTTTTAAGAAGATATCAATCATACCACGTACACTGGGTCGACTCATCCTCATTCTCTTCGTATTCCTTTTGTAAGGAAGAAGTGTTATACCTTTCAAAATAAATAAAATTTACTATAATTTACCATATTTCAAGGCGAGCAGAATCTTTGTCAAGAAAGTTCTCAATTGCATGGTAACAGATTTATCAGACTCTCTGACCCTTTGTAATAAAAATAGAACACGCAAACTTAGAGACGTTATTTAGTTTAAAGCCACTGGATCTCAATTGAACTGAACATGACTGCTATTTTTTTTTATTTTTATTTTTTTTTAGATTTTAGATAAAGGGAACTAATCTCAGGGGAGATAACTCTTATCAGTTATTACAGAAATCCTATCAAATAAAAATAAGAATATAGATTTGGATTTACTTTCGGATTTTCAGCAGTCGAATATATTCTGTAAAAACATTTTGCCTTTTTTTAAAAGTATCTCGTAAGATTTCAAACATTTTTCTCCTACTTACTACCTTTAACCGAATACACCACAATGCCAAATTATGTTATGTATCAATTGAGGCTGGAGGATTGTGTTACGCCAGTGTTTCCAAAACGATTTAGCCAATACTCTGAACAGAATTATTTTATCTGGGGAGATCCTCGAGGCAAAAACTTAATTCCAGTGTTTCTTTATTTAGTTTTACCCAATTATTTTTTTCGGGAAGGATAGGGGGAAAATTTTATAGATAAAAATTGATATTTGAAGTAAAGCACAATTTCCTGTAAATGTATCACATGCTTATCTCAGCACATATGTCATCCAACGACAAAAATGAGCAAGGAACGATATTTCGAATGCGCCAGGTTCCATCACGTCGGTGTACACGTATTAGACTTGAACAGAGTTTTTATATGATGTTTTAATTTCCAAAACCGATGTACATATATTTGCACTATTTTTTTTTTATTATATCCTTATTATTAATAATTGATAAAATTACTGTTATTATTATGTTAGTGTAATACCTTGGAAATTGTGTTCTGAAGGACATAGTGTCAACAAGACTCATCGCAACTCAAGGCCTTCTTGGAGAACCTCGCAGAGTAAATGATGGCAGTTTTCTGGAAATCTACAAACTTGGTCTCAATTCCAATTTTCTCTAGGCGCTCTTTCAAGTTTCTAGGCAGTGCTCCAAATGCACCCATTACTACAAGAATTATTTCATCAGTCATACTCCAACATACTTCTTAAATCGTTTCAGTTTCTTTGAAGTTCACTCTTGTATCCGATCTAACAGTAAAGTCAATAATTGATTATTATTATTATTATTATTATTATTACTACTACGACTACAATTAGTAGTAGTAGAAGTAGTAGTAGTAGTAATAGTGTACCCGTGCCGTCAGAAATGATGGCAATTGTTAGAAAGTTTTAATAGTGAGATGCAAGCCCACAAGGTTTGAGAAAGATGGTCTTCGCCATGACCCACAGGCTTCACTCACTCGAAGCTATTTTTAACCATTGATCTGTAAAAAAAAAGCTGATGTAAACAGCTGGCCGTTCAGCTATTTATATACAAGTTTGGTGCCATGCATGACATCAATATGAAAGACTTGATCTGACGAAGCTATTTAAAAACATAATTCGAGTTCTCAGGTTAATATTTAGTTTGTTCAGCATCTGACGGTGTTGGACAAAAATACCCTAAGTGTAGCGTATTCTACAGGGTAGGCCATGAGTTTCCATACATAGAAAAACATTAACATTTTATATTGGACAACAGTTTTTATTAATATAATGTTCTCTATACGATTACCATTACTTCGAAAACACATATTAATACGTTTTCCACGCATTAACACAGTTGAAGTTATGAAGTAATGGCGTTGGTGATACGTTCCTTGATATGATTTATGACTCGTATCTTCTTCACCTGATACACCGAGGCCTTCAAATGCCCCCAAAGATAAAAATCATGTGGAGAGAGATCTGGGGATCTTGGAGACCACTCCACATGACCACACCGACCAATCCAAGAATCTGGAAATTGCTGATCTAAATAACGACGCACTTGATGACCATAATGAGGTGGAGCTCCATCTTGCTGGAAGTAAACCGGGTAGTCACCTTCCTCGTTTAGCAAGGATGGGAGAATTTCCTCTTCCAACACCTTAAGATACCTTTCGGCATTAAGATTTTCACTGACAAAAATTGGTCCAATAATTTTATCACCCCATATTCCGGCCCACGCCATCAATTTACCGGCACCTTGCATCTTTGTCGGACTCAACCAGTTCGGGTAATCATTACTCTAATAACGTAGGTTTTGACGATTAACCTCTCCATTGACGTAAAGATTTGCTTCATCAGTAAACAAAATCTTAGTTGAAAAGTTTGCATCCTCGTTCACTTTCGTTAATGCCCATGGTCCACCCTGTATTTCCAGTTTCCTTATCGCCGATACTAAATTTGTTATAACTGATCGAAATATATCTGAAGTGTTTAGTATTTACTAATTCCAGATCCTGACTTTTTTTGACGGATTCAGAATACATGCCATTACTACTTTCATTTCAATTCCAGATCATAGTTTCTGTTTTGGAAAGGTTTATATTAAGTTAACGGATGTTGATTTTTTTTTGTTCAAGATCATCTTATTCCAAATATGAACACCTATGTCGTCGACATAGCCCATTTAAAATTAATAAAACACGTTTACAAAATTATAAGTGGTTGGTCGGTATAGTTACACTGGAATGAAAGGAAGTTCATCGTTTGAAATTGTCGAGTATTCATACACGATCTTCGTAAGGGATAAATTACTTAAATATCACGTATGTTGCTATAGGTAGAAAAATGTGTTGTCGCTCACGTGGTCGGAGCCTGAGAGAGAAAGACCTTGCACCGTTTTCTTTATATATTATTTTACACAACGTCACCTAGCGGTCGTTAACCAGAATTACTTGACAGTTAAGTGTGGCAATCCCCAAAACGTAATTAATTCTATAAAGCAGGTACTACTTTTATCCCATAATAGTTGATACATTTAGTGTATCAAATATGTTTACAAATGTAACAATTATTATGGGACAGAGATCATACAATAATCACACCTGTCTCATAATAGTTGTTGCATTTAGATTTAAAATGTATATGCAAATTTAAGAACTATTATGGGATAGGGGATATTATTTTATGTAACAACTATTATCGACAGTGATTTTTATATATATGAACAGACATGCTTTTTTAAAAAAAGTAAAGCGTAAAACATCAGATCTACGGTAGACGATAGGTGTATTTATTTTGTAAAACTTGCGATACCACCATGATAAAAAAGAATTATCAGCTTTTTAATAATAAAACAATGCGAAATAAAATACAACAAATTACCTACATAAAAACAAAGTGTTCAGAATCTTGAAATTATCACGTGTTCTAATTTGATTAGCACTTTATTTTGCAGCTGCCCGAGATCCCCACTCCTCAAAGGTACAGATTAACGCTTCTATGCCTTTTCTTGTAGTTACTACTGCCAAGTGAAACCATCAGTAGTCTAAGTGTCACACAATCTGACGTTAGCCGTAGACATGTTTTTTTGAAACGGTCAACACCTTGTCTTTGTATTTCTGGTTTCATAATTTTTTTACGAAAACCACTGAAGGCTAAGCCGCTTACAAAATTCTACAGCTGGTCTTCCGTATCGTAAAAAAAATACTTTTTTATTTTCTGTTTTTATTGTTACTGTTTTGTTTTTTCCATATTTTACCAGCAATAGTTTGTCTTTTATTTTAAAAAAATATTAGTTGCTTACATACACACACGTGCACGCGCACATACGCACACACAGACACACACATACACACACACATGAGTGTTTATCTAATGAGTGTTTATCTAATGTTTTTCTATGGCGGCTTTATCTGTAAAAAGTAATTGAAAAATGTAATGTGAGCGCCTTTTAATATAATTTTCACGTACGCAGTAATCTTAACAATTTATGAAAATTTTCTCCATAATCTAATCTGTTTCATTGAATTTTAGATACTTAGGTTTAAATTTACTATAGTTATCGCTCTTATTTTCGGATAATGTCGGGTATGAACAGCAGTATCTACAAAGATTTGAACGTTTATACACATACAAAAATAATTCAAAATACTGTTTAAAATATTGGTGTTTGATTATAGTTATTGCTTAATAATATTATCATCTAAAAGGGTAAAATTAATACAGGATTTGAAAAGATTTAAAACTTAATAAATTATTCCTATTAAATTTTTTTCTATATGGACACTGTTCTTGTAAAAATTCATTATTCATCGAAATAAATTAGTATCCTTAACATATCTTATTTATAAAAGTAATTAAAAGCTTTTCTAATTAAATAATATTTTAGTTTTTAACATTTTTTTTTATTTTACGATTCTGAGCAAATTTTCTGTAAATGGTGTTTCTAATGTAAATATTAAGGGGGTGAAATTTAATTTCTCGAAATGTCATAAAGTAAGTGTGGGGGTAACAAATGTAAAAAAAAAAAAGATTTTTTACCAAGGTCTTCTTAAATAATTGAATTCATTTGTGAATAACTCCTGAAAGTTTCATTAAAAATCAATGTGTTTTTACCGCAAAAAAGACGCCAAAATTTCCTATACTAATCATTAATTCATCTTTGCCACCCACTACGCTAACGCAAAAACAAAAGATTTTTAACATTTTTAATGTTTTCTTTAAACAGAAGTATTAAAAAAATTTAATTAAATAATAAAAAAAATAGTTGGTCTTTCCTCTTCATAGTAACATAAAGACTTTGTCGATAAAATTTTGTTTTTATCAAATTTGGAGCATTTTTTTCCATCATGGTATGCTCTTTTTTCAGCGGATTAATGGAGATATCTTTATTTTAAGAACAGGAAACTTTTATTTAATAACTAATAATCAACCTTTATTTTAATAAGTAATAAGAAAACATTACTTTAAAATTCTCTCGCTTAAGCATAACCATCAACAGCACATCATCAACGTTAAGTCATTTCCCTTTTATACATGTAACATGATTATTTAAAAATGCTATTACAACAATTTATTATTATTATTATTATTATTATTAAAATATCGTCACTGATATGCCGGTATGACTGATGGAAAAGAATGCAGACAGATCAGTAATGGTTCCTTACTTTTACTTCTAACATGCTTATTAACAAAATGCAGAGAAATAACACTGTTATTAGCATCAATAAAGTTGAAATTCGGACAGATAATTTATCAGTATATATATATATTTTAGTAGATTAGTCTTAGAGTTACTTCACTTTGAACTGACTTTCCCATATGTTGCTTTCTCTTTCATATATATATATAATGATAGATAGATAGATAGATAGATAGATAGAAGGATTCAGAACATTATAATTACACAAAGGATAAACCGCCATGAAATAGTAATAAATAACACACGTCATCTTGTGTCTCCTTCAATCCTGTTTTTTGTTCTCTGTTCTTAATAATTTTTTCATCAGATTCGTTCATACTCAGTGCCCCCCCCCCTGCGTCTTACTGACTTTATCACCTTGTTTGGGGTGAAATGATTAAAAAATAACTGTCAGCATTATCAAAATTTATGAGTTCGAATTCCACCAAACACTTTCTTGTGAAATTTTAGAATCATGAATACACACACACACACACACACACACACACACACACACACACACACACACACACACACACACACACACACATATATATATATATATATATATAGCATAATGAGAGGCCACGTATACTTTCTTGATATGTATATAATATCTGGATAAAATAAATGAAACAAAATTGGGTGTTTTTTTTATGAAAGTATTTATTTCTGTGTTTTTGTATATATTTATTTATTTAATATTTCAGACCACCTAGATACACAGTATCTCATTTGATTTCTGAGGAAAGACCTATAAAATATTATTGTGGCAAAAGTCCACAAAATGCATGCTGGGATATTTTTTCTTAGTCAATAAAAGAGGCTGATTTACAATTTGAATTGACTCAGTCCAGACCTGCCTTGTCTATAAAACAGACCATTGGGTTCACTTGTCTGACCTAGCCTTTCTGCGTAGACGCTAATGCGGGGTTCGTTAACCTTTTTCCTTTCTTACTTGTGAATTTGCTTTACTTATACTGTTTGCTTGCTTGCCTGGTTCCATTTAATTTTTGCCCCTTTTTCTTTCTATTGCAAATATTATTAATTCTGTTCATTGGACAGTTGTGCTATTTATTTTGCATTTGGACCATGACTTCTAAATTAACACGAACTCAGAACATTTGTATGCAGACAATTGTATATCGGCACGTATCACCAATTCCTAGCTGCTTATCGTCAGTTTAATTATAATGTTCTGAGCATCCTTTCTAGCATTTAGACAACGGTACGTCAAAAGAAATACCAAGAGCGTAACGTACGTACGCAGGAAGGAACTAACGAAGAAACAAGAAACTGATTATTCCAAATATGCTCTTTCCCGGCACATGAAATTCAGGATTCCTGAATCCATCCACACAAACTTATACAGAATTATACAAACGATGACACATACAACACGCCACGTAACAAATCGAGCAAAAGAAGAAAAAGGAAAAAGAAAGAAAAGTAAGAAAACTTTCAGAAAGAAAAAGCATTTTCGACACTTCCTCTGAGAGTAACTGTAATACTCACTGTGCTTTTACGTCTAACAAGTTTAATATCAGCGTATTTACATGCTCATTTGCTGTTATATGATTTCCGAGATCAATAATGTCAACTTGAACGTTTTGATCCCTGTTAGATGCGACCAAGGGCAAGCATAATTCTCAGACGAGTTTTAAGAACAGGTTAATATTTTATATGTCGCTGAATGTTGCCGCGTTACATGACATCACGTTGCGCATGCGTGCGTGTAAAAATGAATGGATGCTCGTACACTGACAGGCAACGTTATATTTGATTATTGGTATTAATTCGAGACCAAACAAAACAAAAATGCAATAAGATGAAAGAAATAACGTAGAGAAACGAGAAAATAAAACTCTGACATTTACCTTGATGAAGTCCATGAGAGGACGAAACGCGTTGTTAAAGAAAAGAGTTCCTTTTGTTTTCATTCACATATATCTATGTATATTTTCTACACGCAATATTTTATAAACTAGACACACACACATACACACACGCGCGCGCACTGACACACACATGCACGCGCGCACGCGCACACACACACAATGTATGTGCAAATATAATGAATATTATGGAAAGAAAGAAAGAAAGAAAGAAAGAAAGAAAGAAAGAAAGAAAGAAACTGGAAGGTGGGAAATACTATCACGGTAAGAGAAATTGAATACAATTTTGGAAAGAAAGAAAGAAAGAAAGAAAGAGAGAAAGAAACTGGAAGGTGGGAAAACTATCACGGTAAGAGAAATTGAATACTATTTTGGAAAGAAAGAAAGAAAGAAAGAAAGAAAGAAAGAAAGAAAGAAAGAAACTGGAAGGTGGGAAATACTAGCAAGGTAAGAGAAATTTAATACAATTTTGGAAAGAAAGAAAGAAATAAAGAAAGAAAGAAAGAAAGAAATATTCATAAAGGAATGCAGAATAAAAATATGGCTTCTGATGAAGCTCGAACCAGCAGTTATTTGTTTTGTAAGCATTTTAATTTGAATACCAAATAACATATCAGCTGAAAATCTTGTTACAAAATGATGAAGAGATTAACTTATGAATCGATTCACATACTTCATCTCAAAGAATTTTTATTTAACTAAACTGATAGATGATTCTATTTTAATTCAGCTTTTAAATTATTATGGTCCTCGTCTATTGAACCTTGATAGTAGTTTAACAACTAACCGAAAGCGGTCCATTAAAAAGTTTTTGACCAACTCTTTTATTCACGAACCATTGATTTGTATTACATTGACGAAGAATTGTATGCATATGTGCGTGTTTGTTGTGTGTATGCTATGTGGTCTGCCGAGCTACAGTGCTTAGACCCACCACCCCTGGCCTTTATAAGCAGGATCCGCCATGACACGTACACAAGGATGGATCATCCTTATTCCTTTCGTATTCTATTAATAAGGAGTAAGTTCCACTCGAACAGCTCCTTCCCTAGAATTGCTGCTTTGTGGAATAGACTCCCGGCAGGATGTTTTCCCAATAACTATAATCTTGACCTCTTCAAGTCTAGGGTTAACCGCTATCTTTCCTACATAACCCCACAAAGTTCACTTCTTGCCTTCTCTTACGCTCAAAGAACACCAAACATTAACACTCTAACTTGAGTGGCTCTGTTTTTGGAGAGCATTAATATAATACATATACAGTGGATTGTAAAAGTATTTAGCACATCCGTTTTTTATAAATTTCACAATGAAAAATTGTTCAATTTGAATGATACTTACTTCAAATATTCTAATGAATATTTCTGATTCGAACGATCTGAAAAATGCCGGAATTGAAGTAAGTAAAGATACAATTAAGAGATCACTGAATCGTAAAGGCCTGTATTCTAGATCACCTAGAAAGACTTCACTATTAAAACGTAAACATGTGCAAAAACCATCTGAAATTTATAAAGAATTATGAGCTTGGATTAGATGATTGGATTGGAAGAAAGTTATTTGGTCAGATGAAACGAAAATTGAGCTTTTTCGAGAGAAACATGTGCACCCAAGTATGGAGGAAAAAAGAACTGAATACAACCCAGTAACCACCAACCCAATAGTTAAATATGGGGGTGGAAGTGTAATGATCTGGGGTTGTTTTTCGTATAACGGGGTAGGAGAAATGGAATTCATCGAAGAAAGAATGAATGCCGCAAAATACAAGCAAATATTATCAACCCATCTATTAAAAACTGCAACAGGTTTGAGGCTTGACCGAGATTTTCTATTTCAACAGGACAACGATCCAAGGCATATGGTTAAAACAATTCAACACGGGTTCAATGAAAATGGAATTGATGTTCTGGAATGGCCCTGCCAGTCACCGGATCTCAATCCAATAGAAAATTTATGGAAAATATTGAAGTTGAGAGTACACGAAAGAGATCAAAAAAATATTGAGGAACTGAAGAGAATCTGTGAAAAAGAATGGGTGAAACTACCAAAATGCAAGTCGCTCGTTAAAATCTACAGAAAATTACCCGATGCTCTAAGGCAGAACAGAGGTTATGCTACTAAATATTACCAAATCGTGTTAAATACTTTTGCACATAGTCAAATACGAAAATTGGTAAGAAAATTACATAAAAACAATGTTTCGCAATTTTCCTTTATGTTTAGTTAGACAATGTTCATTAAAATATTTGAAGTAAGTATCATGCAAATCGAACAATTTTTACTGTAAAATTTATAAAAAACCGATTTGTTAAATACTTTTGCTACCCGCTATATATATATATATATATATATATATATATATATATATATATATATATAATGCTTCCTATTTCTTGTATATTTGAAACCTTATTCACAAACTTGCAGCAGAGATTATCCTCAAAGCTACCAGAAGCAATAATATTTACAGAAGAAGCGCCACACATTTCTATCGGGGTTTCTAATTTCCCGCGTAATGCACGCTCCGTATCAAATATGCATGACAGGAAATAGATAGGTGCTCTGCTTAATGTACTTATATATACGCAAAGGTGGGGCACCATTTTAGCTATGACACTTTGCTGCTATGCTTCTTTGACGCCATATTGAGATGAATGTGTTTACAGGAACATTAGTCGAGTCATAACAGGCGCTTTGCAACTTTGGGAAAAGCCTGAAGCTAATGCATTTTTATTTTTCTCTTTTTTTTTTTTTTGCACAAAGTTAAAAAGTAGAAAATATATTCAATTGCGTTGTCTTACATTTCAGTACATTTATCTGTTTCATACACTCCACGCCAGTTCACATACATTTAAAGACATATAAAGATGCTTATCATCTTCTGAATATATATTAGATTGTTATATTTCTTACATTACTTAAGAATGCATATGCCTGAACATACGTAAAATTTCTATTAGCATAGTATTCGTAAAAAAAGTGTCTGCTTTTTTACATATACAGTCCGTCTGAAGTTATGCAAATCACATAAAACTCGAATTTGCTTTGAACAATTTTTGTCAAATTTTAAATGATTAGTTTAGACGTCAAAAAAGCTTTAGTTAATTTCAACATAATTTATTAAAGTTATTGGATTTGTTATAAAACTGCAGTCAGAAGTTAATATGCAAAACCAGAAAATCAATTTTTATTTCAATAAGAAAGTAATGAAATCATCAAAATTTATCAACACCTCTGATAGAACAAATAACAAACGTGTGATAATTCTTTTTTTTTTTTTTTTTTTAAGTATATCACCCCAAGCAAGGCTGGAAGGAAGCCACTATCACGCATGGGGTTACAGAAGAGATGGAGGAAGAGCAGATAGGAGTGGTAAAGGAGAGGATGTGGAGAAAGAGAAAGACGGAGGGTCGATCAAGGCAAGGGGGTTACAGAAGATTTGGAGCGAGAGCAGATAGGAATGAAAGATGAAAGGATGTAGAGAAGAGAAGTGGATAGATCAAGGCAACTGGAGATGACGATTGACGCTACACTTAAACCGTTGGAGTTTGTATTTGTCAGGGAAACAGTAATAGGGAAGGGAGTTCCACAGGCGAGATGTGCGAGACATGAAGCTATTGGAGTAGAAGAGACGTCTACATCTAACAGTTTCAACGGTGAAGGGGTGGGAATGGGATGCCAGCCTCGTAGGACGTTTAAATTCACGAGGCCTAGGGACAAGCGAAAGCAACTCCTCGGAGCAATTACCGTGAAAGTACTTGTAGAAAAGGCAGAGCGATGCAACATCGCGTCTGTGAGAGAGCGACTGCAGATGAGATGACAGACCAGGGCCAATCACATTGCATATCCGTCTCTGGATCTTATCAAGAACCCTGAGGCAACCAGCAGGGGCCCCAGACCATATATGGCAGCAATACTCCATGCAAGGGCGAATGGTCGATTTATAGACTTGTAGCATTTACATTTGAATATAGTGATTCTCCTATTCCATTACAGCCAGCAATCTATTAACCATCGATGTTGTTATTATTTTTTTTATTTTTTTTACTTCAGCAGGTTCAATTTCCGATAGGGTGATTTTACTTTGTTAGTGAAGTCAAATCAACATTCATATTTTTAATTTAAAATTTGCGTATTTTGTTCATCGGTTTTAACAATGAAGATAGAATTAAAATAACTTTTTTAGCACTATAAACATTGATTTAAGAAAGTTAATAGGCGACTAAAATGTGAAATTCTGTGAAAATTATGGATAAGATCGTGCGAATGATCGAATGTGTCAAAAGTGGCTTGGAAAGTTACACGCGAGAGATTTTTCAGTAAACGAAGAAGAAGAAGAAGAAGAAGAAGAAGAAGAAGAAGAAGAAGAAGAAGAAGAAGAAGAAGAAGAAGAAGAAGAAGAAGAAGAAGAAGAAGAAGAAGAAGAAGAAGAAGAAGAAGAAGAAGAAGAAGAAGAAGAAGAAGAAGAAGAAGAAGAAGAAGAAGAAGAAGAAGAGAAGAAGAAGAAGAAGAAGAAGAAGAAGAAGAAGAAGAAGAAGAAGAAGAAGAAGATGAAGAAGAAGAAGAAGAAGAAGAAGAAGAAGAAGAAGAAGAAGAAGAAGAAGAAGAAGAAGAAGAAGAAGAAGAAGAAGAAGAAGAAGAAGAAGAAGAAGAAGAAGAAGAAGAAGAAGAAGAAGAAGAAGAAGAAGAAGGAAGAAGAAGAAGAAGAAGAAGAAGAAGAAGAAGAAGAAGAAGAAGAAGAAGAAGAAGAAGAAGAAGAAGAAGAAGAAGAAGAAGAAGAAGAAGAAGAAGAAGAAGAAGAAGAAGAAGAAGAAGAAGAAGAAGAAGAAGAAGAAGAAGAAGAAGAAGAAGAAGAAGAAGAAGAAGAAGAAGAAGAAGAAGAAGAAGAAGAAGAAGAAGAAGAAGAAGAAGAAGAAGAAGAAGAAGAAGAAGAAGAAGAAGAAGAAGAAGAAGAAGAAGAAGAAGAAGAAGAAGAAGAAGAAGAAGAAGAAGAAGAAGAAGAAGAAGAAGAAGAAGAAGAAGAAGAAGAAGAAGAAGAAGAAGAAGAAGAAGAAGAAGAAAAGAAGAAGAAGAAAGAAGAAGAAGAAGAAGAAGAAGAAGAAGAAGAAGAAGAAGAAATAAAAACAGAAGACGCAAATAGAAAAGAAAATGAACAAAAGAAAAATTAAAACAAAGAAGAAAAAAAAATAAACGAAACAAAATTAGAAGAATCAAAGAAAAGGGGAAT
This sequence comes from Acanthosepion esculentum, assembly GCA_964036315.1. Classification (NCBI taxonomy): domain Eukaryota; kingdom Metazoa; phylum Mollusca; class Cephalopoda; order Sepiida; family Sepiidae; genus Acanthosepion; species Acanthosepion esculentum. The sequence goes on along the minus strand of OZ038476.1, from coordinate 117,753,330 downwards.
GAAAACGAAACAAAACTGAAGACGAACCAAAGTAAAAAGAAATGAAAGAAATAACGAAAGAAAGAAAGAAAGAAAACAAAACGCAAGTCCCTTGTAAGATCAGTAACAGAAATAAAAGCAACCAAATGAACGGCCCAAAAAAATTCGAGAAGAAACGTAATATTATGAGTTGGAAGAGTGGCAGGTTTAGATCGAAGTGTTTGTCTCGTTTACAGGGTGAGAAGCGAGAATTAGGCTCATTGAAAACTGTTTTGGTGTTTGTCATCTCTCGATTGCGTTCTCACAACGTACTAATTGTTAGCACACTAAAACAGAAGGAAATTGGTGTCAGCAGTTTGCTTAATTTTATTACTTTTTCTTTTTGCTTGTTTTGGTCTATTTTTGCATATTTATTGTGATATTTAAGAGTTATTTGCTTGGAGGGAACTTCGAGGCTTTGTCCTTTCTATTTTGCTTTTGTTTGTTTATTTTTATTTGTTTATCATTTTGATTCTTTTAAATTTGTGTTTTTATTTATCGGGACAATATTTTTTCCAGTGACTTGTCTAAAGCGGCGAGAGATTAATCCTTTACTAAATTAATGCCTCTCTCTCTCTCTCTTCTCTCTCTCTCTCTCTCTCTCTCTCTCTCTCTCTCTCTCCATATATATAATATATACAGTGTAACCCGGATATAAGAGACCCGGATATAAGAGAAACCCGGATATAAGAGCTATTTTCTCTGGCCCCAAATTAAAGCCATACTTACCTAAACAAAATAGACCAAACCCGGATATAAGAGAAACCCGGATATAAGATACTTCCTTCTCCGGTCCCGACAACTCTCTTATATCCGGGTTACACTGTATATATATATAATGGTTTATTTGAGCAGCAATCCCTCTTTTAAACAAGTTTCATTAAAGACGACAGACATGGTACCATGACTAGGCTTTTTTATTTAATTTTTTTGTGTTCGTATAAGCGTTTTCTTTTCTGGACATAAAATGTGTAGAAATTGTCCAAATGTTCTGCATATCCGAGCGCTTTCGGCTATTCTTTTAGCCATTATCGAGGATGACTTTTATTTATTATACAAAATGTATGGATTTTTTTATGTATGTATCTAGAGTTATAGTAATATTTTATTTCACAAAAAACGAATGTAAACTCCACTGGACAATGGCTTCTGATGACTAGAGCATGCTACAGAATCAGACAAAAACAAGCCGGTTTCGTTAAGGACACTGGAACAAGGAATGCAATATTTATTCTCAGAATGCTATCAGAAAGAGTAATATAAATGCAAAAAGATCGATACCCATATTTTATAGATTATGCAAAAGCGTTTGATAAAGCGTACATCACAAATACATATAGGAACTGCTAGGTAACCTTGACGTACCTGGGAAGGATATAATCTAGAACATATACTGGCATCAAACCACCTTCATACGGATAGAAAATGAGTTCAGCAAATATGGAAAAATAAAAAAGGATGTAAGACAAGAATGTGTCTTCTCACCGGACTTATTCAACCGATACAGCGAAGCGATTCTGAGAGAATGTAGAAGTCCTACAAGGATTCATTATTGGCGACCACAATCTTAACATATGCAGATGACACAGCGTTGATAGCAGACACAGAAAAGAAACTTCAAGAACTCCTATAGAAGATAGTAAAGGAAATCTAGAAGAAAGGACTAAACATCAATTGCAAAATAGACTGAATTCATGGTTGATAGCAAAAGGAGCAGCCAACATGCAAATTACAAATTGGAGATGGCAAAATCAAACAAGTAGAACAATTTAAATATGTGGGAATAGTTTTAACAGATTACGGAAAGCGTGACATCGAGATCCGAAGTCGCATTGGGATAGCGAAAGGTGCCTTCCAAAAGCTAAACAAAATATTAATAAAAAGAAAAAATTAGAAACACAAAAATGAATACAAAACTGTTATGTAATATTATCCCTCCTTTCTGGTAGTGAATGGTGGACAATCTCTCCACAGTTGAAGAAAAGACTTAAATGTGGTTCTACAGAAGGTATCTGAGAATACTACGGACAGAACATGTGAGCAACGACGAAGTTTTAGAGAAAATGGAAACAAAAAGGACACTTTTACTTAACATCAGAAAAGGACAGTTGAAATTTCTAGGGCACATAATGAAGAAAATGGGCTTGGAAGATTTGATACTTACAGGACAGATTGAAGGTATGTGGAACAGAGGAAACCAACGCATAACCCACCTGCAGAGCTTGAGCGAATATATGACGGAGTAAGGTTTGGGAGAGATAGCCAAAAGAAAATATATTAAGAGTTACAAAGGAGAGGAAATTGTGGAGAACCATGATCGCCAACTCCCTGAAGGGGCACGATACACAGAAGTAATAGTAACTGTTGCTCCAAGCGTTTGAGCAATTGTCATCAGACGAGGCTGTTGTCATGGGTGTCATGGGGGCAGCCACGCCTACAGTTGTAGTGAGGGTCATACTGATTGTCCTGGTAGTGATTATGATAATGACATTGATGGTGCGTGATGATGCCACTAATGATAACAAAGCTAATTTATTAAGATGATTGTGATGTTACTGATGATGATGACGGCGGCAGCGACAGCGACAACGACGACGACGACGACGACGATGATGATGATGATGTTTTGGGCCGTTCAATTTTCTTTGTCGTGTTATTTTTCTCCATCAATTTCTGTCAAATTCATCTTTTTTTTTTTCTTTTCTTTTTTTTTTTTTTTTTTTTTTTTTTTTGTGGTGGAGATTTTTTTTTTTTGATTTTTTTTCTTCTCTTGTCGGCACTTGTTTGCATCTCTTTCTCGCGTTTTGTTTTCTATGCTTTTTGACGCTGTCTACACGTATTAGACTCTGGACGCCCTTACCCCACCCCCCCAGCTCCTCTGCCTGATGTTCTGGCTGACGTCTCCCACCACTCTCGAGATAACTTCATCTATTTGTTTTATTTCTTATCCCCAATTTCCCCGCCATCTATCTCACTATTTATCTTACGCACACATACACATTCGCTCACACATATCAGATTTTCGACATTTCACTCTTTAATGACCTCTTTGCTCTTTGCTTCTCTCTTTCCCAAAATTGCTTCTTCGCCTCTCTCTTTCCCAAATTACTTCTTCGATTTGCTATCAGGCTCTCCCCAATTAGAAAACAGAAGCATTACAATTCTCCTTTCCGTCGCATAACTTATGCCAAATTAAACTTTCTACAATATCTACGTCCATCAATCTCTCGACACACACACAAAACACAAACTATACTATACATACTGACTGCGTCTTTTATTTGAGAACACATCTTTTAAAAGCCACTGGTAACCAACTTTAACAAAATGTCTTCTCTCTTTTTTTTCTACTGATTCGCCATGGAAGCATGCCGTTCTAGTAGCTTCACCCGCCAACCAACCAGATTCTGAGATTGCAGCTTTCTTAGATGTCGCCAGATACTCCGTGTTTAAGATAAGAAAAGATCTTACGGCCCCTGGTAAGAATGTATTTTCAGTAGCCAAATGAAAACAAAATCGACGGCCAGACATTATTGGGAATGTCCAGTTCGTCCAGCAAGTTCAGGCTATCATCGACGAGAACTGCGGAAAATCAATGAAGGTCATTCCTAATCAGATCAATGTGTCCGAGTCAACAATCAGACGTGTTGCCAAGCCCTGAATCGAGGAAGTAGCTCGTGGGACGCCGTACGTGCACCAGCAGAACCCTACTCACTCAGGCAGAGCCGGTGAGATCCAGAAACGGCTGGTTGAAAATTTTTCTTACTAACTCCCTTGATTTAAACCCTTTGGAATAGTAAGCCTAAGGTGTCGTTGAGAGGGAAACCCCAAAATATGCCCACAACAACTGACGTCTGCTATCGGCGACGTGGTAGCCAACTTGAATAAAGAACGCCTGATCAATACGTGTAATCATTTTAGAAAACGAATTATGGTCGTATTTGGAACTGATAGCGGTTATAGAGAATAGACTTATGTTTTGTGTATCTATATGAGAAGAAATATACTAAATACCCTAACAATATAATGTTTCCTCTGTTAAATAATGATTACCGTATTATACTTGTGCATAAGTCGACTTCGTGTATAGTGCGAGCCTTGAATTTTTTGTACGCCACCAGAAACATTTATCTGTGTATAATGCAACCGGTTACCAATAATGCATGATTTTTAACGTCTTCAAAAAAATTACTTGTGTATAATGCGACCTCATATAGTTGAAAAGAATAACTTATAAAAACTTGCATTATACCCGAGTATATATGGGAAACATTAAATCAAAAATATGTTATTAAATACCTGACGCAGCCTGTAAATATACATACATATATATCCTTTCTGTTTTTATAGGAGTAAACGAACTGTATATACGAGAAAGTCATTCCCCCGATATATATATATATATATATATATATATATATATATATATATATATATATATATATATATGGTGGACTTTCCCGTTGTGTTCGACGTATGAGAGTCAACAACTTTCGGGTCCTAGGAACCGACAGCCAGACACCAGCACATATGATTTGATAATAGTGGTGAATATACGTGCCACAAGGTCACCAAACGACATTTCCGCAGATTTTGGATTCAGAGTTGTCCTTCTCCATCCAAGCCATTGACTGGGTTCTATAGTCATCCAAGGCTATAGAACCCTGCCTGTCTTGCTAATTACCCATATTTGGAGGGAGGAGAATATGGAATTTGAATATATATATATATATATATATATATATATATATATATTTATGCGTTCGGTGTGTGTGTGTGTGTGTGTGTGTGTGTGTGTGTGTGTGTGTGTCTATGCGTCCGGTGTGTGTGTGAGTGTGTGTGTGTGTGTGTGTGTGTGTTATTTGTAAAGGTATAGAGCCATTAATTCGAATCGAGATCAACAGCTTGAGAACTGCTACCCTACGGAGACAATAATTCTTGCACCGGATGTGTTTGGAATCAACTATATATATATATATATATAGAGAGAGAGAGAGAGAGAGAGAGAGAGAGTTGCTGATTAACATTTTTCGGTCCATTCCACTTCCAAAAATCACCATTTCAATGAATAAAGCATTTTTGTTAGGAAGGATTAAAGAAACTTAAAAAGAAAAGAATTCGCGAAGTTTATTGATCGGTAGGATGGAGATAGATAGATAGATAGATAGATAGATAGATAGATAGATAGATAGATAGATAGATAGATAATCATTTCACCCCAAGCAAGGCAATAATGCCACTAATACGCAAAGCCTTTCTGTGTGTGAGAAAACAGGAGAAAGAGAAAACCTTATATGAAATAGCATGTGGTGCGTGCCATGGCTCGAGATCATTCTATTTGGTTGGACAGGAAACTCTTCAGAACCACCATAGCATATATTTATCATCAGCAGCCATTGCGGGTCCATGGCTGTAAAAATGCTTAGTCCTTTCCCTCTAAGCCGATTGTTACTGTTCTATTATCTCACGTTTTCGTAACATTTTGGGGTATTTTAAATTAAAATATTATTCCTGAAAGAAAACGAGAATATTAAAATTTCTTCAAAGACCTTCTAATAAAATGCAGATAAAATCCACGATACCACTCTGCGCTGATAATCCTACTTATTTCTCTCGTTTACATTAGCGCTTCTTTCTTTCTTTCTTTCACATTCTACTATTATTTTGTCGCTCATTACACGCTAAATTTTTCGAGAAACTAGCATTCTCGTTTTATTCATCGTTTTATTAGTGCATTTTTTTCTCGCTGAAAAGTAACACACGTCGCTGTCACTTTAGAAATCGACTTTTGATTCAATTTCGCGGCTACCAGAAAGAAACACAAATATTATCATCCCCTCCTCTCATTTACTCTTCATTCACACTCTTTTTCTCATTCTCACACAGACAATCACTCGTTCACACTCTTGCTTGTTGTTTTGTTCGCGCTTTTTTTTATCTTTTTTTAAGCATGCATTTTTGTACCAGTGTAATGTTGGGAGGAAAAAAAGGAAACACAGAGAAAGTTGCTAAACCAGGTGGCGAAACTCTTTGCACAATACAAATAAAAAAAAATTATCCGACAAACAAAATACCTACTTTTCTTTCACTACATGTCTATTTTTATTCCTGTTTTCCCTCTAACCTTCGCATACGTTTCATTGTAGTCTCTCTCTTTACATAAATTTTTATTTTTATATGCACATGATGCCTATGACTCGATTTCGAGTAATGACATCGCTTGATCCATCATCAAATATGGACAGCGCAAATGTGGTTTTTAAACTTGCCATTCGCTTGCATAGATGTAACAACCTTGGATGCCTCTAACCGTAATTGTTTCAGTAACATTTTGGTGAGCTTTTATATGAGGTTTTAACCCAACAATCTTTTTTACACGTTCAGCAAGTAAAGATGCCGTTTAACATATTGTGAATGACTCCTCTCAGTGTGTGATATCTCTGATAATTCTTTAGGCCTGTCCGACAGAGACATGTGATTACAACAACTGTTCGTAACCAAGAAAGACAACAAAGACAACGTAATTTTTTCTAAAAATATATGCAACTGCCGGAAGAATACGATCTGTCCATTAAACGGTCAATGTATGACCGATAACATTGTATATAGAGCAAGCATACGTTCTGGTAGCGATGTTAGATTTAATTTTGGTTCTACCAAAAATCCTTGGAATTTTCGCTTCTACCATCACTGAACTCCCCTTCAATTGACTGGAGTGCAATAGCAAGGGCAAAATCGTATAACGGAAAAGGAAATAAATGTAACCAATGTTTGGCTAAAAAAAGATTATCTTAAAACACTTAAATAACCCGGGATTATTAAATAAGAGAAATGAATATGTTTACATGTAGGCATAAAAATAAATATCTACTTATACACGTAGATCCAGATTATTTTTTAATGCTAATCACGGTTTATTTTTTAGTGTATGTTACGGTTTATTATAATTTATTATTAATAATTACTGTTTATTTTTAACATTACCATTTTTTAAATAAGATTTAGTAAGCTCGCTTTAATTAAATAATTATTGATGATCCACTAGTCTAAAATTATAAATAATACAAAATAATAATTATAAATAAAAGCAAATCTTTTAGGTTCATAAGCTAATTCCGGTTATTTTAATTGCCAAATATAATGTTTTGAGAAATTTTTTTTTTGTAATTTTTTAAAAAGATACAATTTTTAGAAACTATAATCCCAATATATCTATAATACTTAACTTGACCAGCATTGCGGTAAACAGATTTTTAAAATTCAATTTACGTAAAGGTCAGTCCATATTCAACACCTGAAGATTGCATTGTGCATGAAACTCCGAGTCGTGCGAACGATGAGGGATAATATGTATATTTATTAATATATACTTAACATATTTCAGTTGAGCACTGTTGAGTGATAAGCTAATTCAATAAACAACAGCCACCTGCACTAATGCAAAGCTCTTCAGTAAAATGAATGGAGCACTTTGGCTGATTGGCATTTGTTTACATTTGTAAAAAGAATACGCTAGATTTAGTTGTGTAACTCTACCGAGTGAAGATAGCTCTGGCTGACACAAAATTAGTTGTGTTTCAATCCTGGCTTGAGGCATTCTCAAGTCTAGTCGCACTGAGGAGCTGTGATACAGCGAAACAGTACTGTCTGTGAATGACATAATATATATATATATATATATATTATATAAATAAATATATGTGTATGTGTGTTTAAATATAAATATATTACTTAAAATTTGATATATTTATGGGGACAGCAACAATATCATAGATAATGCGTATAGAGGGTAAACATAATAATCAACACTGTATATTGACTATAGGTTTCAAGTCTAGAGCGATCATCAGTGCAGTGTTTATTCGTAGACGTATCTATACATATCTATCGACAAATTCATATTTTTCCTTTTATTGCTCTCTCTATTATTTTCTTTATACATACATGCATACAGACACACACACACACACACACACACACACACATATATATATATATATATATATATATATATATATATATATATATATATATATATATATTACTTTAAATAATATTGACATAATGTGTCTACTTATTTTTATGCTGATCCTTTCTAGTTGTCTAATCAGTTACTTGATGTTGATCATTAAGGAAGGTGCCGTAGTTTTTTTGTTGTTTTTTTTTTACCCAAGTACTTTCGATCTTTTTCAAGATTATCTTCGGTGATAAATTACAAAGACAAACTTATTGAAACTGCGATAAAATCTGCATTCTGTTATGATGGTGAATTTTAAAAAACACGCACTCCGTTATAGTTATTTCAAAATTTTAGATTTATCCATGATAGGGAATTTTTTGCAATACAAGAGTTTCTACATAAGGGAGCTGGCCGGTGATTGGTCGAAATGTAAAATCGTATTAAATTTTTGCTATATGCACTTTAATATTTGATTGCAATATTTGCAATAAGTTTTGTTGAATGTTGATTGGTTAATTTTCCTGAAGAGGGCCACGAGATTCTGAAAATTTTGTTTATTATTTTCGTGATGCATTATACTGGTTTTGTCAAGAAGTATTTTCCTGTATTGTGAACGTGGACATGAATGTGCTTTAAGATTCTGTGCAATAGAACTTGTATCCGATAAATGAAACATGTTGAATGAAAATAAGCTGCTTACATATATATATATATATATATATATATATATATATATATATATATATATATATATATATATATATGCATCGGGGATTACTGTCGCTATGTGCCCTGGTGGAAATTTGCTACTGAATGAGAGAACAGAGATTTTGTTAAACTGCAGGCATTTAAGTAAATATCTTTTGGGTATGTATGAACCCGTATGAACCCGTATGAATGAATTTCCCCTCCCCCTTTTCCTCCTCCATCCCTACTTACTTTCCCCTCCTTCTTACACGTTAATTCTCTTTTCTTGTGGTCATATAAGTTGGTGGAATATACTAGATTGTTCATCCTTCTACTTGCCTGCGGAGACCTTGCTGTCTAAACCCGGGCAGTAAGGTAGTGTACTTTTTAGTGAAACCATAAAATCCAAAATTACCTTATATGGGGTATAGACCTATTTCAACCGCCGAAAACTTTGTCAGTTTTATTCCACCCCGCTATACAGACTGAGATCGTGTCGGAATTAAAAATTTAAGTGTAACAGCATTCGAAAAATTGATACAGAATTTATCCATTTCAATGTTTCAGTCAGACGAAAAGCACGAGACTGTGGTCAGGGGAGACTGGAAGATATTAGCCTTAAAAGGAAGATGTTTTATAAAATTAAATCTGGATATTAAAAAAGAAAATTAAACCTGACCCAAACTCAGTCTGTATACCGGGGTTGAATAAGACTGACGAAATAGGCCTATACACTATATGAGGTAATTTTGGATTTTATCGTTTACTACTATTTATATTTATATACATACATTTACTTACATACATATATGGTCTGATGATCCTGTTCCATACACACACATAAAATCTCTTGATCATAGATGACTACACATAAAATTAAGATAAACATTTCTTAGCCGACGCGTTTTGTCCTTTATCATAGCAAATGAAAGGATTTTATTTTGCAACAAGTATTTACAAACGGAGGTAAAAATGTCGTTAGTTTTTACGAATTTTAAATTTAAGAACGCTAATAAATATACTTCAGTCTGCCGACCCTATATAAAGGGATTATCGGAGAAAATACAAAAGATCTGTGGTCCAACATCGAAAGGCACATCATTCTTCATATAAACCCAGTTTGATGTTATATGGTTAATATCCGGGTTTAATTTTATAAAAACCTCTTCTTTTCGTCTGACTGAAACATTGAAATGGAAAAATTCTGTATTATTTTTTCGACTGCTGTCACAGTTAAATTTCTAATTCCGACACAAACTCAGTCTGTATACCGGGGTTGAATAAAACTGACGAGGTTTTCGTCAGTTGAAATAGACCTATACACTATATGAGGTAATTTTGGATTTTATGGTTTACTACTATTTATTTGCTCTGTATAATAAATGCACTGAGCTCTTTTTGTGGATCAGTTTTAATATGTTATATTACTAGGATCCACTTATATACCAACGGATTCATTACCTTTACTATATATATATATATATATATATATATATATATATATATATATATATATATATATATATGAAAATGTGGAAAAGACAAAGCAAAATCCGAATATGTGAGTTTACTGTTTTTTATTTTGTTTTTTGTTTTTTCTGTCAACGTCAGACGTTTCGGTCTAATAGACCATCTTCAGGACATGGGTATTGGAGACATATTTATATTAAATTTAAGTTAACATGAAGAGACGATATATACATGACTAGTCAGAAACAGAAAAACTGAAATTCTAAAGTCAGTGTTCTCTTTCTTGGATTCGGTTACACTGGCGCCACGTTGGCGGCGCTGTGAAAACGCGCTACCAGGAAAGAGATTTTATCTTAAGTGGAAAGGGGGAATTCTATTTAAAACTATAGCTTATCGGTACGTTTGTCAAGCATTAACCTTGTTAGGAAAGCTGATATGTTAAAGAACCCCGGTCTAGTATTTACCGTACGTGAAGTGGATATTATGCCTGCCTCGTAGGTCTGCCTAAGGTTTTTATTATGGATATATTTTAAAATCTTCACAGAGTCGAAATCAAAATTGTGATCAGATTTGGCTAGGTGTACAAACAAAACTTGTCTTTCCCTTATTAATTACCACCCCACCATCCCTAAAATCTATGGGCTCCCCAAAACCCATAAACCTGACATTCCACTAAGGCCCATTATCTCGGGCATAGGCTCAGCCCCTCATAACATCGCTATGTTTTTAACTAAATTTCTCACTCCAATTCTGGGCACCATAAGTGGCGCACATGTAAAGAATTCAGACACTCTTCTCAATAAGTTAAGTAATATTGATATAAGAAACAAATCCCTAACCAGCTTAGACGTTAAATCCCTATTCATAATGTTACCTGTTGATAAATACATTAAACGGTTAGAGAACCACCTTAAGAAAACTGATTTTAAGCTACCTATCCCCATCTCAAAATGCATCAAATTATGCACCCTATGCACATCTCGCCTCTTCATTTTAACTTAAATTTAATATAAATATGTATCCAATAACCATGTCCTGGAGATGGTCTATTAGACCGAAACGTCTGACGTTGACAGAAAAAACAAAAAACAAAATAAAAAACAGTAAACTCACATATTCGGATTTTGCTTTGTCTTTTCCACATTTTCATCATACCGTCGGAGCTACATCCACATATTTGCTTACATATATATATATATATATATATATATATATATATATATATATATATATATATATATATATATATAATTGATCCCATGCAATGATGTAAAGCCACTTAGAATCGGTTACTGAGTGTGAAAGAGTTAGAAAAAAGTCTATGCATTCAGTTAAAAATAAAAATCTCCTTTATAATGGCTAATAGAATCGCCGAAAGCACTCAGATATATAGAACATTTCTTTCTTCCTTCCTTTCTTCCTTCCTTCCTTTCTTTCTTTCTTTCTTCCCAACTCCTTTCTCCTTCATCTTCTATCAATCGGATCAAACGTTTATATTCAACAACTGACGCTTCAATTTAACATCTTTTTTCATTTACTCTTTCTCTAATTAGCAATCATTGATCTCTTTTCCTTTCTTTGTATTTTTCTTTTTCTTTTTTTCTTTTTTTGTTTCTCTTTCTTTATCCCTTTCATATTCTGAGCTAACTCTTGTATCAAACTGCAAATGGATTTATCGCCTCATTTACCTTCATTTTCTTTCTTTCTTTCTTCTTTCATTCCTTCTTTTCTGCTCCTTCAGTCGGATCAAACGGATTTCTTGAACAAGTAACGCTTCAATTTACCATCTACTTTTTCCTTTGCAGTTTTCCTAATTAACAATCATTTCTCTTTTTTCCTTTCTTTCTTTCTTTTTTCTTTCTTTCTTTCTTTTGGTCATTCTTTTTTTTTTATTTCACTTTCTTTCTTTTTTCTTCTGTTCCACTCCTTCATCTTTATCGGACTGAAAGGTTGTATTCAACAACTAATTCACCGATTTATCGCCTTTTCCAATTTACTCATTTCTTCCTGCCTTCTTTCCTTCCTTTCACATCTCCTTCCTTTCTCTAATTAACGCTAATTTCTCTTTATTTGCGTTCTTCCTGGCTTTTTGTTTCTCTCTTCCTTCTTTCTTTCTACTGTTTCACTCACTTCCTTCCTTATTTACTTCCTTTATTTCCTTCCTTTCCTCCCTCCCTTCCTTCCTTCCTTCTTTACTTCCTTCCTTTAATTACCTTTTATTCTTCCTTCCTTCCTTCCTTCCTTTGTTTTAATGATTATCTCTCCAAAAGATTCCAATAATCACACAGACTGACAACAACAAAAAAATCAGGAAAACATGGGTGTTACACGAAGGGTGACAAAAAATAAAGCATCTCCAACATTCCCAAGAAGAAAAAAAAATGAAAGAAAATAGCTAATCGCCAATGAACAATATTAGAAATGTTATTTTTTTTCTTTCTTTCTTTTTTGTACTAGGTGGTAATTTATGAAGAAGTTTTTTGTGCTGATGTTCATGATGATGATGATGATGATGATGATGATGATGGCATTTCCACTCGGCTTGTGTGTGTGTGTGTGTGTGTGTGTGTGTGTGTGTGTGTGCGCGTGCGCGCGCTATGGTTCTTCACGGAAAGGTGGTAACACAACGGTAAATGATGAGGGTAGGTAGGCGATGGCTAGGATGCGAGATGCTGGGAGAAGGGTGGAAAATATACCAAATTAAAGGTTTGATGGTTGCATGGTTGGCTGGCGGGCAGACAGGCATCTTTGTGAGGGCTCGAAAAAGATGCAGAGTGCTAAAGTACCAGTCACATGACACTTTCTGGATTGTGACATCAAAGGATTGAACTGTTCTCGTGGTGTAAGTGTGCTTGGGTAGAAGTGCGTAGAGTGGCGGGAACCGTCTGTTTTGCATTCGCGTTTGTAGTACTATTGATTATTATAATCAGTGCAATCATCAATAATTCACGAACCTGCGTCTCTGACTTTGCCAGATTTTACAAGAATACAAATGGAATGCCTTTTGTGTGCACATTTGAGTAGTTTTTGTAAGTATTTAGTAAGCTTAAATTTATTTGACGTCAGTCCTCCTCTATGATGATGAATGTTAGACGATCTCTTCACAGATGAAGAAGAGACTTGAGGCAACATGAATGTAGTTCTACAGGAGGATACTGAGAATACTATAAAGTGAATATGTGAGTAACAAGGAGCTTTTAAGGAAAATGGAACAAAAAGTACGCGTATATTTGCAATCAGAAAGAGACAGTGAAAATTTCTAGAATATATAATGAGAAAAGAAGGTTTGGAGAATTTAACACCCAGGAGCAAAAGGAACAGAGGAAAACAGCGAGCAACAAATTATCAATCTTTTGCAGGTTATTTAAAGCCAGAAAATATTTTTATGTTGTAATGGATTTTTTGGCGGCAATAATGATTTTTACGTATACAAATTCCACCAATTAACCCAGCTAGGAAGATTCATACCTTTTCCCAAGTGTAGTTTCGCGTTAGTGAATATAACGAACCGATTGGAATTGGAACTCGGCTCTAAGATTAACAATTCCGAGCCGTTATGCAATCAACCACCTACACATCCAAGCTTACAGCATCTGGCCTTCCGAAATGGTCACCCATATAGGTATTAACCGGGCTCGACATTGCTTAACATGGGTGATAGTAAGAACCAATGTTTCAACATGATATGACCGTAAATTGATTTTGCAAAGTTTATCATAGTAACAGCAGCTCTGATATATATATATATATATATATATATATATATATATATATATATATATATATATATATATATATATATATATATATATTAAGCATTCAACCCCAAGCAAGGCAGGAAGCCACTAGCCCGCAAGGGGTTACAGATAGTTGGAGTGAGAGCAAAGAGGAGTGATAGAGGAAAGGATGAAGAGAAGGTTAGGGGATAGATCAGGGCATCTGGAGACGTTACATTTGAATAGTTGGAGATTATAGCTATCGGGAAAACAAGAAATGGGAAGGGAGTTCCACAGGTGAGAAGTGCGAGACATGAAGATTTTTGGAGTAGAAGAAACGCCTACGTTTAACGGTTTCGACAGTGAAAGGGTGAGAGCGTGATGCCAGCCTAGTTTAACGCTTAAATTCATATATATATATATATATATATATATATATATATATATATATATAAATCCACCCAACTATATATATATGCATAAAATTATGTAATGGCTGCTAATCGATTTCTAATAATGCCAAGGCTTTATCAATCTTCAAATATGGACAGCGCAGATGTATTTATTTTTCGTCTTGCTAGACTGTTACATTCGTTTGTACATATATGGCAAGATTAGGCACCTCTAACGGTTATAGTAATACAGGGTGCCCGCACAAAAAAAGCCCTAGAAAATTTGGTACAGTTTATTTATTTGTTGGAATTTTTGTTACAATTATTTGAAACAAAACAAATAATAGAAATTTAGTAGCTTAAAACAGAACAAAAACACAAAAATTAGATGTGGTGTTCAAACTAAAGAACTCTGGCAAAATTTCTTGGCATTTTTTCAGTCCCCAAGTTGGATGTTCTTTCTTAAAGAGAACAATCACCTCGCGTTGAATATTTGATAACTGCCTCATCCTGGAATGGTTATAAAATTTATATTTTAGTTAATATTTTTAATAAATTCATATAGTAAAATATATAGTTTATTCTTTTTATATATTAGTTAATTTTTTTCATCATATAGTAAATCTAAAACTTCCTGAATTTTTCTAGGGCACCATGTAATTCGGTGATCTTTCCTATGACGCCATAGTCCACCATCTTGTTTACACTTTCTGCAAGTAGAAATGACTTATCATGTGTAGTGAAAGGCTTCTCTCTGTATGTGACGTCTTGGATGCTTTCTAAGTGTTGCTCTACGTAGACAGACGCGACCACATTCATTACACGTTAGATCAGACAGTACCAACACTCTAAGGGAGATTAACATCAAGATCCTTACGAAAATCTATCTTGAGTCTTTCATACTCAACACAAAAGTCTGTCTTACCACTGCGCAATGCTTTCCTCGAAAAGAACGATCTAAATCTAGGAAAGGATGAAGAGAAGGTTAGGGGATAGATCAGGGCATCTGGAGACGTCGATTGACATTACATTTGAATAGTTGGAGATTATAGCTATCGGGAAAACAAGAAATGGGAAGGGAGTTCCACAGGTGAGAAGTGCGAGACATGAAGATTTTTGGAGTAGAAGAAACGCCTACGTTTAACGGTTTCGACAGTGAAAAAACGCCTACGTTTAACGGTTTTCGACAGTGAAAATTTCTGAATGACGTTGGCTTCTTCAATGTGTTTTTGATTAAATCTTTATCAGTCAGTTATGTGCCATACGTGATACACGCTTAGGCGATCATGTCTGACGAGGCAGATTTTTTCCCGCACTAGATTGCCATATCTTTCTGCGGTAGACCATACCAACCAAGGCTATAGAATCCGGTCTGTCCTTCTCCTCCATAGCTTGGAGGAGAAGAAGCGGATTCGTACCTTTCCCAAAGGTATTAGCACGTAAGTGAATGCAATAAATACGACTAGAATTCGAACTCGGCTCTCCGATTCCTCAATCCGAGCCGCTATCCATTACTCCACCGTGCCTCGCTCTTTATAAATCTTTATACTTCAATTTTAATATATATGAATCCAAAGATATTTATATTAATATACTGTCATATTTCATTATACAAGTTAATGTTTTTACAATGAAACTTATATAAACCAACTGACAAATATTCGATATATCACCATCATATCCCCTGACCGGGTGTGGTCGTAGAGTCACTCCAAGGCTGAGCATCTGTCCTACTCTCTCCACAGTTGTATGCTAATATCGGAATTGAAACCAGGAAAGGTATTCATTCATACGTAATATGCCTTATGCAGGTAAACCTCGGAAAACCCATTCCTCTTTAGGTCAGGTCGCAGCTGATGCCCTCCGACGTTAAGGTTTACTATCATCGTGGAGATGTGGGCGTTGATTCCATATTTTGACGGGAAACCAGATGCTCTGGCCGTTGACTTTAGTTTAGGAAGTTCACCGTCCAACATTGGCGTATCATCGCCGTCCTGGAATTAAATCCCATTCGCATATTTAATATGTAGTCGATCAAAACTCGCTCTAATTTCCGTCGCTTGGATGAAATCCCCACTAGTTAGAGCCTTGGAACCATTACAAGATATCTTCTATGTGCCGTGTCACTTCAGGACGTAGATGTTCACGGTTCTCCACAGCGTCCTATATCTTGTAGCTCTCAGCAGGGCTCGTCAAATAGATGTCAACATTTCAGATGTCTCTTTCTGATACTAAGTGTCTGTTTTGTTTCCATTTTTCTTAAGATTTCCTCTTTGCTTACATGCTCTGTCCATGGTATTCTCAGAATCCTACTGTAGAAACAAATTTCAATCCCTTTCTGATTCTAAGTGTCCTTTTTTTACTTCCGTTTTACTTAAAACTTTTTCTGTGCTTACGGAATTTGTCCATGGTATTCTCAGCATTCTTCGAGATAACAACATTGCTGTTGCCTCCAGCTTTCTCTTTATCTGTGAAGAGATTTTTCAGCATCCATTGCCATTCAGAAGTATCGATATTATATAATAGTTCAGCATTCTTTTCTTTGTTTCTAACGAAATTTTCCCGCTTCTTAGTACTTTGCTTAGATTTTGGAAGGCATCTTTCACTATTCAATGTTCGGATTAATTTCGCTGTCACTGTTTCTTTTGAGACATTTCCTAAACATTCATTTCTGCATCTTTTTATATTGACCTCTCCAATTCATAGTTTGTATCTTGTGCTTTTGGTTTTGCTTATAAACTTAATTTATGTCTTCTTACAATTGATAGTTATTCCTTTCTTCTCGCTTTCCTTTACTACCTTGTCTAGAAGTTCCTATATCTTTAATTCTGTTTCTTAAATCAACCCAGCGTCATCTGCATATCTCATGTTGTTACAAATGCGCCTACCGATAATAAATCCTGGTAGGGTCTCCGGCAAACTTAGGATTGCATTTAAATTTTAGAAGATCAAAGTTGACTGGAAAGAAATAAATCGAAAGTCAGTTCCACAAGCGAGAAGTGCGACAGAAACTGTTAGCATAGAACTTGCGATTACATCTAGCCAATTGAACTGTAAATTGATGAGACTTTGTTGCCAAACTAGTGCTTAAATTCATAACGTCTAAGTATTATAGAGGAAAATTCATCAGAACAATTAACATGAAAGTATTTATAGAAAAGGCACAGGGAAGTTAATGAAGCCGAGATGCAAGGTCAGTACCAATAACATTGCAGGTTCTTCTTTGGATTTTATGAAGAATCTCTAAATATATAGCAGAAGTACCAGGCTAGATGTGGCTGCAATATTCTAAGCAAGGACAGATAGTAGACTTTCAAATATGTAAGATAAATTCTGACGAGAAAAATTGTCTAGTGAACCAACTCTTAGGTGCAAACTTAGCAATTGATTCAATATACTCTTTCAACTTCAGTTAATTGAATAATGTAGGCAGGTTCGCTTCATGTGAGTTGAAAACGTTAGTCCCAGAAGGCGCATAAGTCACTCTCCTGGATATTAGCATCAGCCGTGCTGATGGAAGTTACAACATGGTGCCCTGATGATTAAAAGTCTCGTTTAACATGCCAATTCTCGCCACATTTCACAAGAAATTGTAGGTCATTTTTTTTTTTTAGATTAGCTGCCAATTTGACTTTATCGAACCGATCAGACTTACTGTTAATACAGGAGTAAATAGTTGTGTCATCAGCATACCGAGTTGAGAACTGATGACATTATGAAGGTCATTTATGACAATTAGAAACAACGTAGATCCAAGGGTGAAGGTCATAGATATAAAAGAGTGACCATTCAAGCAACTTTCATTTCGCGATTTGATAAGAAAGACTGAATCAGTTCAAAAATTCGTCCAGAAATATCATAACCTTTCTACCTGTGAAGAAAACCAATATGCCAAACCCTGTCAAATGCCTTTGAGATATCCAAAACAACAGATCGAGCTTCACCATTCTTATCTAAATCTTGATAGACTCTTTCAGCAATAATCGATCACGTCATCAGTCGACCTAGACAAGCGAAAGCTATATTACTTATCTAAAAGAAGACCAGCCTGCGATGTGTCAGGCTTAACCAATACGGAGTTAATTAGAACATCTAGTACTTTGTAAAAAAGGTATAATATATATATATATATATATATATATATATATATATATATATATATATATATATATATATATATATATATACTAGAGAAAAAACCAACATTGATACAACTTAGACAAGAAAAAATCCCGAACAAGGAAAGAAAAAAAAAGAGGAAAAGGCAAACAATAAAATGCTCAACTCCCAGAGAGACCCAAAAATGCTTCAAAACATCAACATTTAACAAAGTGTTGCCCGAGTCGTCACTCTCGCGATCATCAAACGACTCAAACGCAACTGAAAGAATATATATAAATATATACCTCCTTTGTTCAACCAGTTTGAGGTCCTGGCCTCTTCTGCCGACAAGGCTGAATGCTTTGCTCGGAAATTCTCATTCAATTCAACGCTCGACTCTTCCGGTGTACCCACACCCGATTTCACCCTTCGAACTGAGGCTCAATTGAGCGACTTGCACATAACCCCGTCATCGGTTCTGGGCATCATCTCTAAATTAGGCTAATGGTGGAGACGGGATACCAGCCATTGTCCTGAAGAAATGTGCTCCTGAACTGGAACCTGCCCTCTCCAAATTATATAACTACTGCCTCAGTGAATCTTGTTTTCCACCCTGTTGGAAGTCCTCATCAGTTTTTCCTGTCTTGAAGAACTCTGGAGACCCTTCTGACCCTTCTAATTACCGTCCTATCAGTCTCCTACCACTCTTCGGCAAAGTCTTTGAAGCTTTAACCAACGCCGAAGTGGTTATGCACCTTACATCCCATAATCTGCTCTCCGACAAGTAATATGGTTTCCGCTTTGCCCGTTGTACAGTTGATGTGCTTACGGCCATAACTGAAATTGTTTACCAAGCACTTCATAATAACGGAGAAGCTCGTGCCGTGGCTCTGATTATATATCTATTATAACATAAATATGTTATAAAATCACTACAAAAATATCCATTTTGTTTCAACACTTCTGGTGTCTTATCAAGTGATGGTGTTGAATATAGAATAAAGGGTTTTAAATGGTTCAAATCAATCAAACATCCCTCGCTAGGAGAAACGCTGTTACATAAGCTGGAATGACCAATCAAAATATCAGTATATGAGAATTCAAAAAAAATATGTGTTTGTGTGTGTGCAAAGATACTTTGATAAATATACTATGTCCGATTTTATTATAGATGCCGATATTCTCTCAAGAAATAAAAACTTGGTAAAATTTCATGATATTCTTATATCTATATGATAAATATTACAACTATTGTCATATATATACGGACTTATGTTAAATAGAACATACATCCATACATGTGTGTGTGTGTGTGTGTGTGTGTGTGTGTGTGTGTGTGTGTGTGTGTTCGTGTGCAAGAGAGAGGAGTTCGGTTGTATTCCCATTTTAATAATGAACAGAAAATTCTACTTGCGTGCATCTATTTAATAAGAATTATTACCCAACTTGACTAATTTACGATTTTGCCTCGATATCTAAGCATTGTCTATAATACCAATGGGAAATCGCTCCCTATGAAATATATTCGATTATCTGTAATGAACAAGGTTGGAAAAAGACATCTATTTTTTGCAGTATATTACGATTCACAAAGGAAAATATTTTTTTCAGCTTACCAGTATTAAGGAAAGACGTTCAAGTTTGGAGACATTTTGTTTATACAAACGTTAAAAACTACCGCGCGAATGTCATATAATTGTACCGTCAATCGAATGCTTTTCCATTTGCGAACATAAAAATGTTGAATGCTACTTGATCATTGCAGTTAAATGACATTCCTCCTGTCCGCTCACCTTTGGGGTGATCACTTGGTAATTGCAAGTACTCCTAACTTAATAATGGCTTCAAAATGGAACAAATGAACATGTTCTTTTCTACTGAACATCTCATTCTTTTGACTTCATGTCAAAATCTTGAAACTATCATTATTATTCCACGTTGCAGATCTGTTGTAGCTTCTACTTAAAACTTCTATAAACACTTTAGAACCTGCGATAGATAGATAGATAGATAGATAGATAGATAGATAGATGAAAAGCGACTACTAAAGAAAGAAAGAAAGAAAGAAAGAAAGAAGAAAGAAAGAAAAAAGAAAATGAAATAGTCTTAGATAGATAAATAGATAGATAGATAGATAGATAGATAGATAGATAGATAGATAGATAAGATAGATAGATAGATAGATAAGATAGATAGATAGATAGATAGATAGATAGATAGATAGATAGATAGATAGATAGATAGATGAAAAGGGACTACTAAAGAAAGAAAGAAAGAAAGAAAGAAAGAAAGAAAGAAGAAAATGAAATAGTCATAGATAGATAGATAGATAGATAGATAGATAGATAGATGAAAAGCGACTACGAAAGAAAGAAAGAAAGAAAGAAAGAAAGAAAGAAAATGAAATAGTCTAAAATAGATAGATAGATAGATAGATAGATAGATAGATAGATATGCAATGTTGAAACACCAGTTGTCGTACGATCGCCGAAGTTTTGCAACGTTTAGACTGGTCAGTACCTTAGTGCGTGTCCGCTTGAGAATACCAAGTGATGTAAGCTTAGATTTGAGGTGATATAATGGATAAAGGCTGGGAATTGGAACTCAGAGAGCCGAGTTCCCATTTCACTTATATTCGTTATATATACTTACGCCCAATTACCATTGAAAAGGTATGAATCCATTTCTTCTTCCCCAGCTGTGGATTAATTAGTAAGACTTGTATCGCTAAATCATTATAATCTCAAAAAAATTCTTACAATCCAAAAATATTTTCTGACTTTAAATAATCTGCAAAAGGTTGATAAACCGTAAAAACAAATCAACTAATCAATATAGCCTTGGTAGGCAACCAGTCTACCACAGAAAGAAATGGTAAGCTATTGCGGAAAAATCTTTGCCGGGTCAGTCATGAATGAGACATGAACGCCCAAGGCACTTGACTTTCTTAATCTTAATCGTTGTGTTTTAGAAACCAAAACACTAAAAATAATATTGTCAAGCTGAAATAAATATTCATATGTTGATATTAGAGAAATGCGAATGTACGAGGGGGTGCCCAAAATTTTTCAGCTTGATCAACTTGCCAAAATCAGTTTTTATTAAATAAAAATCTGAATAATAATTTCGGGAACTTTTATGCAGCTCCCATACCTTCACCATACATTCATACTTGACTGGTATGGAGGTAGGCTGGTTGTGCAGTACCAGCTTTTCAATTGGTGAAGGCTTCACGACCTTGAAAAATGTGCATTCAAAATACGTTAATTTTTAACAGACTGCACATTCGGGTCAATTTCACAGCTAGCATATATACCAAGCAGGTAATTAGATATTGATTAAATGAGATTATAATAAAGGCGACGGGAATCATGTTTTTCGCAGATCTATTCAATTTGGAAAGGCTCGATTGACTAAAATTCAACATTCGAATTTTGCTTGCTCTCGAATCCTGTTCACGGGTAACGTAAGAGAATACTAAAATTCTTCATCTACTCAGATCGTTGGAAGACTTAAAAAAAATACTAGGAAATACTAGGTGGCGATATACTGAGGATGGATGAGTAGCTGGCTTCTGCTGAAGGAAACAGAGGAGCACCACAAAAGGAAATGTGAGTCTTTAAAATGAGCTCTTGTTGAATCTACTTCCACAAATCAGTAACGGAAGCTATTGACGCCATCACTGAATTAATGCGCAGGCAAAGGGTGTAGGAGAAGCCAACTGTATTTAAGCTCACTGTGGAAACTGTTTCTGATCTTGTAAATCCCAATCAAGTCCGTGGCAGACATTGAACCTGTGCAGCCTGTGGAGCCCTACCTAATTCATTGTTCACCGGACAAAAGAATGATACATATATGTATTATGTTTGACTTTGGGGACCCGGTTCTGTTGGGCACTTTTTGGCTCGAAAGCATTAAGATCCTAGACCGAGGCCCCATGTTTCTGTGTGTCACTGAGAACTTTTTGCCAACCCGGATAGTTTATCCACTATTTTTTTTGTTTGTTTGAGTCGGGAATTACAATTGTGCGTTTATCGCTTTATTTAGTCATGGACGGATGGGGGTGCTATTCCCCTCTACAGGTGAGTTTGCTCAGCGTGTGCATATTTTGTTTTCTATCTCGGGCTTACCAGTGGAAATAATGGTTCCCTTTTTACGCACTAAACATGCCGACGGCCTGACGATTACATAAAAGTATGAAAATGACAGTAGTGCGCCAGAAATTTATATAAATATATATATATATATATATATATATATATATATATATACTTTAAAAATTAGGAGATCAGTTTCAACCTTACGGTATCCTCGCGAGATATCTATCAACTGATAAATTTAATTAGTTATATATATATATATATATATATATATATATATATATATATATATATATATATATATATATATATAATTGTTTATTTAAAAATTATAACATAAATATGTTATAAAATCACTACAAAAATAGCCATTTGTTTCAACACCTCCGGTGTCTTATCAAGTGATGATGTTGAATGTAGAATAAAGGGTTTTAAAAGTTTCAAATTAATTAACGATTCCTCGCACGGGGACACGCTGTTACATAAGCAGGAATGACCAATCAAAATACAAGTATACGAGAATTCAAAAAAATTGACAACGAAGGTTATAATAGCTATTAGAATATACGTGAAGGTTAATTCCGACCCAATACACGTGCATCCAAGTTCCAACCATCCCCCTTCAGTTATCAAACACATACCCTCCTCCATTGGATTTAGGATTAGCACTACCTCTTCTAACAAAGATGTTTTTAATAAACATCGGGATTTTTACAATTCTGCACTCAAAAATAGTGGATACAAAGATACCAATATTCAATATAAAAACCCGGTTAATTGCAACCATAAGAAAAGGAGATCCAGAAAGATCATCTGGTTTACTCCCCCTTTCAATATAATAGTTAAAACTAAATTAGGGCGCATATTTCTAAACCTCATCAAGAAACATTTCCCCAACCCTGAAACTAACCCACTTAGTAAAGTATTTAATCCTAATACCCTTAAATTAGGCTATAGTTGTGAAGATAACCTAGAGAAAATAATTCCAAAACATAACAACAGAGTCTTTAACAAGTATGGGGACTCAAAAAACTTGATTACTCACCAAGTTGCAAGCAGCAATACTAAGTATAATGACACGAATAACAACTTATGTAATTGTAGGAATCCTAATAATTGTCCACTAAAAAATAAATGTATGACTAGTTCTGTAGTTTATCTTAGTACAATCTCAACACTAGAAAATCCAAATTTAAAGAAATTTATTCCGTTTACACCAATCCTAGACTTGTATATATATATATATATATATATATATATATATATATATATATATATACAAGTATAGGATTGGTGTATACGGAATAAATTCCAATAACCAACAATTACTATTCTTAAAAGAGTGCTCAATACAGAGTAGAGAAGATATAATTATTTATTTAAAAATAATAACATAAATATGTTATAAAATCACTACAAAAATAGCCATTTTGTTTTAACACCTCCGGTGTCTTATCAAGTGATGATGTTGAATGTAGAATAAAGGGTTTTAAAAGTTTCAAATTAATTAACGATTCCTCGTAAGGGGAAACGCTGTTACATAAGCAGGAATGACCAATCAAAATACAAGTATACGAGAATTCAAAAAACTTGACAACGAAATAAGGTTATAATAGCTATTAAATGCTTTAAAGTTGGGGTTATACTAAAATAGAATTTATTTTAACCAATAAGTATTAAATTTGAAATTAGAATTAAAAATAAAACATTACCAATTTTAAAATCTAAATTTAATCTCTATTAAGTTTAAAATTATAAAATGACTAAGGAGAAAAGAATTTATTTTGTTTTCCTTGAAATTACGTTAGCATAGACGTGAAATCGACTGGTCTTAACTTCAATATATATATATATATATATATATATATATATATATATATATATATATATATATATATATATTACGAATTAAATTTCTGGCGGACTACTGTCATTTTCATGCTTTTACGTAATCGTCAGGCGGTCGGCAGCTTTAGTGTGAAAATTGGAACCTTTATTTCCCCACGCAAGCCCGAGATATATGGCCGTTGCGTGCATACGATGCACACGCCAATTTACGGTATCTTCAGGCGATTTTTTTCAATTGATAAAAATCGCATGAGGATACAGTAAGGTTGAAATCAAGGTAGCGGATTCAATTGATTTCCTAATTTTTAAAGGTACAAGTTGTTTTTTGTTTTGTTTTTCACGCGTATATTGAGCACTTTTTTAATATTACTGTTTCCTGGTCTGATTCAACTAACCTTTTATGTATTATATATATATAATAAAGTTTAATGTATCTAGTTTTAAGTATAGCTAAAATAACTAATGTGATTTCAGGCATTACTGTAAATCAGTTGGCAAATGCTTTCTGTGAACTGCAAAATCGTATTACCCTTTGTATTGCTAATGATGGAGGACATGTGGAAACCTAATTAAAATTTCAATAAAACCTTAAAAAATATAGATTTACTTCTTTCTAATCCTTTTTACAAATTATTTCTGTCGCCAATACAAATAAAGTTATAAATTTTTTAAAGTGCACACGAACTTTATGGACACCCTGTATATATACCGGATGTAACAGCGAAATTGTCCAAATCGTGTAACAATAAGGGATAACAATCCACCCCACAAAACGTTTAATATCTAAAAAACACTAAACTCATTGAGTTCCTTTTTTCCATGTTTTCATATAAGATGTTTAACCATTTTGTCACCATTTGTCATAAGAATCACTAAAAAAAAAACCCGTCCTTCAGCGAGAAAGTGAAGATATTTAAATCGTTTTTTGTCAGCCGCGCCATACTGAACAATGGTGAGAGGAAGAAGACCATTCAGGTTTTCAGTAATGGTACGAACATTCATACTCTGGCTTCCGTCTTCAGAGTCCATTCAAGAACCATCAATAGAACGACGAATAAGTTTAAAATGGAGGGAACAGTAGAGAGGAAATCTTAATCAGGAGGTCACAACAGGAAGAGGATTATCATTTCAACTTAGAGCTAAATATATTCTTATTGTTCAAAGTGTTATAAGTGTTAGAGTCCAGTAATGTTATAAAAATCTCAGAGAATTCCAGTAAGATATATTTAATCATTTCTAAGATACAACGGTTCAAAGCTTTATCTAACTGGAAAATTTGCTGTTACACCCGGTATATATATATATATATATTATAATTCATTTTTGGTTTCACCTTTGAAAGTGAAGTCTGAAGATCCAGAGAAAAATAAAATTCTCTGGTGAAATAAATTATAACAAATGGAGCCTTAAAGTGGTCTGTTTTTCTTTAAATTAAATTATTCGCTCTGACTTAACATTGTGCTCTAAGGATTTCATCCTCCTTGGGATTATCCATACAGATTACCAAGATTTTCGTTACTTAAACATACATATATATATATATATATATATATATATATATATATATATATATATTGTCATCCACAGACAGACTGTTTCACAGCTCATCAGTGTGGCTAAATGTCCGGTTGCCTCTAGCTAGGATCTAAACCCGACTGAATTAACGTAAGTCAGGGATTATACCACTAAGCCGTTGGCGCACGGCAGGGATGAATGTGAATTTAAACGCATTTATTTTTAGATAAACACACAGTGACTGAGAGAACTCGATTCGATTTGCCGAAGAGTCATGCATTATTAGCCGTAATAGTCACTGTTTACAAACCCACACTTCCTCCTCAGAGAGCTCAACCGAAATAAATTTTTCAGGAGCATATACATATGCACATGCACTTCGACGTTATGTAATGGTTACCAAGCTTTACTCGCGAGATCAATTATGACTGAGTAATTAGTTCGATCCTCATTGAGTGCCTCATACTTGCGGCCTTGTGCCACATCTAAGCTACGCTGAGTAAATCAGTATTGAGAACTTAGATATAATGTAATCGTTATCAAGCTGATGGGTGATTTCCACCCATAATAGGTTCTCCATACTTGCGGCCCCGTGCCACTTCTAATTTTTCGATTTGGACAAAGGCAGCCCCACATCGAAATGTCCTTGTGTCACATCTTGCCACACGCCAAACATGGCAATGCGCGGAAGCCAGGTAGAAATTAATAAATTAGCGACTTGCGTTCTCTCTACTTTTGTCACACACACACATACACACATGCACACATATACACACACATACACACATGCACACACACATACACATGAACACACATATACACACATAAACACACACATGCATATGCACACATACACATACACATACACACTTTCAAGTTAGTGCTAAAGCAAGATCAGTTTAGTTATGCTTTGTTAACCTCTGACCCTGACTTGTTAACCCTGACTTGTGTATTGTGCGACTCGCTATTTTTGCGTAAAACACTCTTCATAAAATCTTGCACTATACTTGAGTAGATGTTATTCATATTTTCTTCTTTTTTTTTTGTATTTCCTTAAAAATGTATTCCTGTTGAGTAATATATATATATATATATATATATATATATATATATATATATATTATAAATTTACTAATTTAAAAATGTGGTTCCATCGCCATACAGGGATTACCATGTTTCAAAAACAGAAACTAAACCTTAAATTTAAAACTCTATGTCATTAAAAAATAACCAGACGACATGCGAAAAACGTATGTCTTCCTTTGTTGAACAGGCACCCCTACTCTACCTTAACTTAACCTGATTTAGATTTAATACAGAGGTTGTCGATGGAAACGAATACTCTACCACCCCTTATTAATAATGATTTAAATTTCCTGTAACCTTGACAATTAATAATATCAAGATTGTCTGTGCTTATAAACCCAGTAAATTTCAAAATAAGTTATTCCAGAAATCGCTTGAAAATGAATCAGATTTTAAATTTAATTCTATAAATTAAATTTAAGGTTTAGTTTCTGTTTTTGAAACATGGTAATTCCTGTGTAGCGATGGAACCATATTTTTAAATTAGTAAATTTATGATGTTCAAGCTCTACTGAATTGTACTGAGCCCTGTTTTTTTTAAATAAAAATAATTAATAAGAACGCCGGATTATAAATCTTACCGTTCTTTCTCATTATATATATATATATATATACATAGTCATTTAGTCATATATATTTAGTCATAAGTATTTTAGGAATAATTAAAAATTACCCTCGAATTCATACACAGAATGAACAGTCAAGCAAATAAATATCTAACGGCGATTCGCCATTACTTGTAAAATCTTCGATAGATCTGCGGCCTGAATGCGTATTTCTCTGTATGCTTGGCAACAGGAATAATTACTCAGACCTTTACGAAAACGTTGATTTTTCATTAAGAACCAAAACAGCGATAAATGAGCAAAACTAACAGAATCAATGAGAAGATATGCGCGTCGAGGAGCTTGCAAGAATGTCTAAATTGTTTCATCGACGAAGCCGACATCCATAATTACTCCTCAACAGCACTCGGTGGCGAAGCCCTCGCTCTGACAACAACTGGTTCTAATCACCAAATTGAGCGGCGTTGAATTTTAGCTTATGTGCTGGCTTCATGATGAAGACCTAAATTTCTTGTGTCGTGTGTTGCTGCACACAGCGACGTCTGGTTGACGAACCACCTCGCCTAGTGAAGATGACGTGACGCAAAAGGCAGTTGAAATATTCCAAGGGAGGCAGGATGAAGAACCTAAAGCATTTGTCTGCCTCGAGATTAATGTGGTGGGTGGGGAGAGGAAAGAAGAAGAAGAAGGAAAAGGAATGAGAACTGGAGACGAGGCGAAGTAACTTGAAAAACCGACTTTACCCGAACTAGCACAACGTGTTAATTGAATCTCTGTTCGCCTCAAACCTGTGCTAACTTCATCAGTCCTTCTGTCACGGCTGATTAATGCGCCAACGTGTAAGATTTACGTTAATTCTTTCTTTGGATGCTGGAAGGTGTCGCCAGCTGCCTCGACCAAACCCGATTCAATTCGGTATGATCCGGCTCAGATCGACATATTTCGGTTTCGTTCGGTATAGTGGATTTAACGACTTCGTGTATTTGTACCGATAATTGACTTTGTTTATATTTTAATCTTTTCAGAACATCAAGAGTTAACTTACTTATAGCATAACTTATGATTCGGGGGCTGAACAAAAAATTATTTGGTATCATGCTACATTCTAATGCAAGAACGAGTCCATCCTGAACTTCTTACGATCGGCAGCACCAATTTCGTGAAATAAGCAGCAACAGCCATAGTTATAACCACTTTTAGCTATGATACAAAAAGAGTTTACCTAACTATTATTATAAAATGAAAAATATCAGATATATAATGTACACTCGTGGACAAAATTTTAAAACAACCCAACATTTTTAAAACATCCCAATAGCATAAAAATAATAGGAAATACTCTTTCCAATGAATCAAATTTATTAAAAACCATTTATTTCCTATTAATTTCAGTATAAAGTATTATTATAAACTATTATTTGTATGGATACTTTTCGCCTTTGTAACCCCTTCAAGGCGAGTAATGCTGGCTTTCAGGTTGTTGCTGAAATCCCAATTGCCTCGTTGTCTCTGATAGGCGTCCACAGGAGCCTTTGGCATTGGTTGGCAGTTTGTCCGCAATCATATCCTTCATATAATCCTACAATCGTCAATGGGATAAAGGTCAGGGCTGTCGACAGGTCATTCCAACGTTGTAACATTTAACCTTTACTTTCTTTAGATATTTTTCTACTTACTTTGCTTCGTGGAATGGGACATCGTCATGCATAAATATGCTCAGTGGCGTGCGGAAGGGGAAGGCAGAAGGTACGACGCCCCCGGGCATCCATATCGGGAGGGTATCCAATCAAAGAGTGAAATTAAAATTTAGTTTATATTTAAAATGAATAAAGTGTTTATTTCATGTTTCATCTGTGTTATGGTCCAATATCCTCGTCGCCACTGTTATGGTCCAATATCCTCGTCGCCACTGTTATGGCCCAAGGTTAGAACCAAGGAAGAACAACATAAACACAAGAGTAGAAATAACAAAGATATATTAAGCAGAATAATAATACAAGATGTTGAAGGTTTTAGTATGACTGTCAGTCTGGTTTGGAGCGAACTACTATTGGCTCGACTCGATTCCGTCTCGACTCGTTCTGTCTCGACTCGTTCCCTGTCTCTCTTGAGAGGCGCAGTCTTTATAGTGTCAGGAAGAGTTCATTATGTCGTTATAGGTAAATTCCCATAACAATCTGTTTTTTACATATTTCAAAGTCTTCCTTTTTCATATTTCTCATTACTCTACCCTGTAGTCCCCCTACTTGAATCTTAGAGGTATACAGTCAAGGAGTTGTTTCTGTCTATCACCAAAATATGTGACTCACTGGTTCATCCTGCAACAGTTCCAGATACTTTTGACTATTAATTGTTATTCCAAGGTCCAGAAAATATAGACTAGCAGTTCCCAAACTCATCTGACTGAGATGGTGTTTCTGAGTTTGTATGATATATTCTCTTCGTCTCTCTATCTTGCAGGCATTCTGACAAACAAACTTTTGCTGCAATATAAATTCATCACGGAATATAATGTTTTTCACATTTTTTTCTCTGTCGAATTTTCATGACCTTTGGTGAATGCTGAGAACTGGCGTTTCATTTCCATGGCAGATCTTGGTTTTCGGGCAGGTTTGCAGGATCTTAATTGAAATATATTGACACATCTGTAAGAAACAGTCCTACGACTTGCATCTGTGCAACTGAGAAGCGGATTATCTCTAGGGTGTGTTTTGTCATTTTTTTTTCGGAATGACCACTTTTCTTTGAGTTAGAATAAGAGCCATCAGCATTGGACTTGGCGATAGCATTATAATTGATTAAAAGATTTTGTTTAGCGGGTATTTAATGCTGACATCTAAATATTTTGAACGCAACTGTATGCCTTCAACAACAGATAAAATGTATTCTTGGTAATTCTGTTATAAATAGGCACTATTGGTAATTCTACTATAATTAGTTATTGTAAATTTTTTTCATAAAAATGTATTACTGATATTTTTTAGTATAACAATGTATTTTCATACTTTCATAGTTTTTTGTTTTTGTTTGGGAGTTCACTATTTACCCACAGCTGGGACCCTAACAGGTGCTACTACCCCGTATTAGGGTGGATCTGAAAATAATAGCAATTAATGGTTGGTTCCACGCTTCCCAAAATCCGATCACACGATCAATAGCCTTGCTGCTGAATGTAGTTTATCGTCATGCTCAGGATTAGATAGCATTATTATCAATCCGTTTGAACTGAATACGCACTCTCAGAGCGACTCTTACAGTGTAATGTACTATCCCGTCTTCTTAAATGTCAGAAAATAACGAGTTCTTGCCTACTTTTAATGTACAAAAATCTTCATGAAAACTATTCTTTAGAACAATTTCACAGCTTTCAAATAAACCAAAAGCTCATGTTACACTGTTTCAAACTTGTGAATAATGCAATATTGCTTTTAATTGATGTTTGTTTACATTAACTAAAAGTGGATGATACAATATCCTGCAATAATAGAGAAATGTTAATTTTTGCTAGGCGGTCTTAAACCTCTGGTTAAGTCTGTATATATTTTAGTTCTACATTACAGGGTGCGATGAGTAAATTGTCGCCAATTTATATTTTTAATTTCGCGCTTGCGCATTGTTTGTTTTCTTTTTTTTATTTTGTCGACTGCGCAGCATAGTAGGGTCAGTTGGGCACCGTCTGTGAGAAAAAGAGCACCATGACGCACTTCACTCTGCCAGAAATTCTGTTTGGCATTCGGAGTGTTTGGGTGTCAATATGAGGTCAGTACAGAGGATTCGAAAAGAGTTGGATGAGTCTAATTGTGATTACGAAGGTATGGCGGCTCGGAAAACACACTCTGATCGTTCTGATAAGGAAAGAGCTCCCGAATTTGTTGGTGAGGGCCTCATACTCAACACGGAGGCCGACATCAAGCGCCTTGAGGAGGTTCATGTCTCGCACATCTCGCCTGTGGAACTCCCTCCCCTATTCCTGTTTCCCTGACAAATACAATCTCCAACTATTTAAGTGTAATGTCAATCGACATCTCCAGTTGCCTTGATCTATCCACTTCCCTTCTCCACATCCTTTCACCTTTCATTCCTATCTGCTCTCGCTCCAAATCTTCTGTAACCCCCTTGCCTTGATCGATCCAATGTCTTTCTCCACATCCTCTCCTTTACCACTCCTATCTGCTCTTCCTCCAAACCTTCTGTAACCCCTTGCGTGCTAGTGGCCTCCAGCCTTGCTTGGGGTGATAAGCTTAAAAAAAAAAAAGGTTGCGCTCCCCCTAATGCAGCTGGTCTATTTCCCGTCCTAGGTATGAGGATAAATTACATCCGGCAGCAAGACTTCTGATCGAGAGGTTTTGTGGAGCGTGGAACCACTTCTTAATTGCTGTTGTTCTCAGGTCACCCTGACTGTTAGCTATGGGCAAATAGCTGACTTCCAAACTGGGGTCAAAACACGATGAAAGGATAAAAATAAAAAGTATAGTAAAAATACAGCAATATATTTTCATAGTAAAAAAAATTACCAGAAAGATATTTTTGTAAAAAATTTAAAAAATAAAAATTTCCCGCAATACATTACTCTTAAAAAAAATATTACCAGAAATTCATTTTTTAAAAGAAATAATTAATAATGTTCACAGGAAATTTAGGTTTCAGCATTAAATGACCCATAATGAGTTGATATGCCGCTAAACAAACAAACTAATCTATCTCAGCCGCCATATTCAGCTGACTTTCCACCAACCGATTATTATTTTTTTCGATCACTACAAAACGCTTTGATGGGGAAAACTTTCTCTAATGAAAACCAGATTTAAGGGCTTTTCGAAAACCTTTTTTTTCCCCCCATTTTAATCAAAAGATATCGAAGAGCTGCCTGATAAACGGAAACAAGTCATTGCAAACAATGTTGAATATACAATGGAATAAAATGTAATTGTACTTTATTTCTTTTAAGAATAAAATTCATAAACAAAGACGGAAATTATTTATGATTCAACCTAATATATACAATTATACAATAACTGTGTATTTGGGCAGCAACCCCTCTTTTATACACGTTTCATTAAAGACGACTGACAAGTTACTACGATTAATCTTTTTATTCAAATTTAATTGTTTTCGGATAAGTGTATTCTTTTCTGGATATCAAATATGTAAAAACTTCCCAAAATATTCTACATATCCAAGTGCTTTCGGCTATGCTATTCTATTAGCATAGCCGAAAGCTATCCTATTCAAGGATATTTTTTTTTATTTTTAACTGAATCTGTATATTTTTATATATATGTATCTATATTGACAGTAATGTTGTTTTTTTAATATGGTCAGCACATTGTGACCGTGTTCATAGTTGATGTTTTTGAGTGTTGTTTTTTTCTTTTTTATTATTAATCCTTTGAGCCATGACCACCGCTTTACCGGTGGTAGAGAAAAATGACGTAATAACCAGCCACCGGTTGAACGATGGGTAAACACTTGTATCTATTTTTATATCTACCGTGAAGCATTACATACCAATTATTTGCGAAGTTTGACTCAGAAGATCAGGGAGAAGAGTTCAAATTGTTCAGGAACGCAGGGCTCAAAGGGTTAATGCTTCCATTATTTTCAAAAAATTTTTAGATGTGGATTAGGCTATTATAATTGTGTTTTATACGAGTATGTTGCGGATGTAGTTTGGTAGGTATCTGTGTATGTGTAAATGGGTCCTAATTGAGCTATGATCAGAGAGATGTAAAGATATATAGAACATACGGACAATTTTCATACACTTCATGTTTATAAAAGAAAACAAGAAAAATTGAATAAAAAGGTTAATAGCAGTACCTAATCAGTCGGCTTTAATGAAACTTGTATAAAATTATATAATAATATATTTGTAATATATTATTATATATTAATAATTGAATAATTGTGCATTTGGGTAGCAAACCCTCGTTTATACAAGTTTTATTAAAACGACTGATAAGGTACTGTGGTCAAGTATTTTTTATTTTTCTTGTGTTCTTATAATATTTTTCTTTTCTGGGTATACATTGCGGAGAAATTACCCGAATGTTTTGTATGTCCGAGCGCTTTCAGTTATACTTTTAGCCATTATCAAGGATGATTTTATTTTTACTTTTAACTGAATGTATGGATTTTTCATTCATGTGTCCAGAGTTATAGGAATGTTTTATTACATATTATAATATATTTATGATATATAATATACTATTTGTCATAGAAGTAATAACGTTAATAAACTTCCAATAATCATGACAAAATATTAATATTTATATACATATTTTCTGTAAGGAAAATGGGTTGTGCAGGTGGTGTAGTGGATAGCGGTTCGGAATAAAAAAAAGGGGGATGAGGTTCTTACAGAAGCCAATGACCAGAATCCAGATTTAAAACGGAACGACCCCTATATAAAAATTTTTAAAAAGCCTGCGATTGTAGCATCATCTAATACGTGGCACACAGTGCAGCAGTCCCGGAAATGGTACTATAATGGAGAGGGTTTACATTGCAGGACAAAGGCAACTGACCATTTGAAACAATTCACTCGGACATGTTATTCAGTAAAAACATTTACTGAACCCTCGTCCGTCGTTTCTGAGCTTACCAGTCTTCTAGGGCCGCTATCCAATCACTGTCGCAGATGCCTGCTCAGGTACATTTATATTTCTTCAACGCCTCCAGAGCCTATCTGTGGTTTACACTGCAACACATGGAGACTTGAAGCAACAGAAATGTGGGACTACAGAAGGATACTGAGAATACCACGGACCGAACATGTGGGCAACAACGAAGTTTTAGAGAAAATGGAAACGAAAAGGACTCTTAATACTTAGCATCATTTGGCACTCACAGGACAGATGGAAAGCTAGAGAGGCAAAAGAAAACAGTTCACAACCTACCCAGCGAGCTTCAGTAAATGGATAGTTGACCAGACTTTAAGAGAAATAACAAATAGACAAGATTTATTAAGCTCTACAAGGGACAGGTAGCAAGAAGAATGAAGGTGTGCTTAATCGTTCTCAATGTGGACCCTAAAGTTAACACCAAGTCTGTTTAATGCCTGATCGCATTCATTCTGGGCTGAAGATTGCGTTCAAGCATAAAACAATATATATAAAATATATATATATATATATATATAGTTAATATTATCATTCTATTAAATTTTTAAATTGCTATGTATTTTAATAAACACTCACTACAATTATTTAAAGTGTGCATACATTTTTAGTACACACTACATATATATATATATATATATATATATATATATAATAAGAATAATCAGTTTATTTTATATTTTAATCTTCAGCTGCTTTTCTTACTCTCTCTATCTCTCTCTCTCTCTCTCTCTCTCTATATATATATATATATATATATATATATATATATATATATATTAAGAATAAAAGCTTAAAATATAACCTCAATTATTTCCGCATTAAATTATTTAAGCTTTAGCCTTTATTGTTACTCTCTCTCTCTCTCTCTCTCTATATATATATATATATATATATATATATATATATATAGTAAGAAAGCTTAAAATATAAATCTGAGTAGTGGGTTTTGATATTATTGTATTAATAATATTATTATGATGTGTGTGTGTGTATGTGTGTGTGTGTGTGTGTGTGTGTGTGTGTGTGTGTGTGTGTGTGTGTGTGTTTGCAAATATATAGAAAAATAGGAAAGAACCGTTAGGTTAATAATCCGAAGTTCTTTAGTATTTGTGTTTTTATTTTTTTAAAAACAGTGCTCAATACACAATTAGAGCCTAAATTATAATTATGATTCCAAAATTCGCTTGAGGATGAAACAGAGCTGGATTCTTTAATTCAATTTAATTTCTGTAATTAAACTGAAGTTTTTAGCTTCTGTTTTTGAAATATGAGAACTCTTATGTAGCGATGTAATCATATTTTTGTAATAATAATTATGACATATATATATATATTTGGCGAAGTTGATTGAGCCGAAAACTTTTCAGTTCCCCCAACAAAAATGTGTCCCAGTTAGTCCGCCTTCAAACACGGAGTTCACAGTTTTATGTTTGATCTAAACTTTCCATAATGTTCCATCTATATGATAAATATTTCTCACGGTTATAAGTAGTTGAACAAGGAAAGATATTATGTTGTAGAATAAATATTTGTTTAAAATAAATTTTTTTTCTTCATTACTTTGCAGCCTTATTAATGTACCTTCAATCAAGTGAGTGCTGAAACGTTCTCAGCCCAACAAAGAAGAGATTTCAGATAATTTCTGGTGTTTGGTAATCTGAGGAGATTTTAGGAAATGGTTCATGCCTAGACTATTTTATCACTAACTAGTGTATAATCTAGCGTATATACCTATCATTATAAGCTGATTCATAAATACATGAATACTGACTGAGAAAGAGTTCTTTTGATTACAAAACAGGAAAGTCTCACAAATGCTTCGATATGAAGGTATGTATTTTACTTGTGACCCGAAAGCATTGCTTAAGATCTTATAACCTTTATCTCTGGTCTTCATTACAATTCTCATTTTTCTTGATATTGAAAGTGCATTATTTTTTTTCTATTACTTTTTCTTTTACGTTTTTTTTTTTTAAGTAGAAATAAGCCCTTTCAATTTCAAGTCATTCCTCGGCGTCTTCTCTGCTCATTGTAAATTAATGAAATGCATTCTTTCTTCATATTGGGGGTCGGATTTTTAATCTTTTCCTGCCAGTTTCTGATAGCGGTGAAAATTCTGATAAAACTTGATTTTTCATTAACTCTGCACCGGCTTCAGAGTCCACACGGAGATTTTGGAACTTGGTTGATTTGTTTATTGGTGAAGGCAGACTGTGATTGTTCGGGTTTTTTTTTTGGGGGGGGGGTGTTTTTTGTTTGTTTTTTTTATGTCGTTCTATTTTGTTCTTTTTTTAGGGGTTTATTTTCATTTTCTAATTTATTTAGTTTTCAAGTTTGCTTCTTTGCTATTGATGGTTCGTGTGTGTGTGCTATGGAGATATAATTTTTGGAATGGTATTTATCATAAATATTTCTGGAACCATCTATGCTGTACTCTCCTTTCAGATTTTCATTATCACTACCTCAGCATTATTATTATTATTATTATTATTATTATTGTTATTGTTGTTGTTGTTGTTGTTGTTGTTGTTGTTGTTGTTGTTTACCCTTTGCTTTGTGTAGTACCAAGTCTCAACTAGAGACTTCAAGAGACAATCACTTTTTTCTATCCGAACCTGCAAAACAGGTAAGGTGCCATGCAGTCAGAGATAAAAATATATAATTGTAGTCACTGCATCGAAAGGAATCTACCTAAGATGTGAGAAGTGCCAATAAGTATGATTTTTGGCAATTCACATATTTTATCTTCGCCAGAAATTTAATGCACACAATTTTTTGTTTCTTTTGATATCATACCCAAAGCGCCAATAACAACAGGTAATGTTGTTTTCCCTGTCAGTCTAAACACTGAAATTCCGGAAGGATGGT
The DNA here is from genome assembly GCA_964036315.1 of Acanthosepion esculentum. Classification (NCBI taxonomy): domain Eukaryota; kingdom Metazoa; phylum Mollusca; class Cephalopoda; order Sepiida; family Sepiidae; genus Acanthosepion; species Acanthosepion esculentum. Next base: position 117,716,380 of record OZ038476.1, on the reverse strand, counting down.
AGCCTCTTCATTCTGTACATCTTGTGGTGGCTTATGTTCCAAGCAATTGACAGGGAAGTTGAAAGCGCAACATCTTCATCAATCATTATTATTATTATTATTATTATTATTATTATTATTATTATTATTGAATGACGGTGTCTTGTGTCACATTGAAGCTCTACTTACTAAATTACTATTTTAGGACTACCATGAATTTGATCCATGTACTCGTTTGCTCCTTTTTTTATATAATTCTCCCGAAGACTCAAATAAACAGGTAATCTTGCTGTCTTGATGTACCACATTCTACAGATTTATATCTCGAGGTTTTATTATTATTATTATTGTTGTTGTTGTTGTTGTTGTTGTTGTTGTTATTGTTGTTGTGTTTGCCTTTGCTTTGTGTTGTACGAATTGGCCTCGAGTCTCTACCAGAGACTTCGAGAAGCAACGAGAATTTTTGCATCAGAAGACGTATACTGATGAGATGCCATGCAAACAGAAAAATGTATCGTGATCACCACGTGGAGTGAAATCTACGCAAAATATGAGAAGTATGCATGAACATGATTTTTTTGCAATTCACATATTTTATTGCCGCCAGGAATTTGATCCACATATTTGTTTGCTTCTTTTGATATCATACACCAAGCGCCAATAACAACAGGTAATGTTGTTTGTTTTCCCTATCAGCCTGAATGCTTAAATTCTAGAAAGAGGCCTCTTCATTCGGTACATCTTGTGGTAGCTTATGTTCCAACCAATTGAGAGGAAGGTTGAATGCGCAAAATATTCATCAATTTTTATTATTATTATTATTATTATTATTATTATTATTATTATTATTATTATTATTATTATTATAGTAAAGAGAAGAGTGCTATATAATAAAAGAAAAGAAAAACACAGTGTTTGACAATGTTAAACAATATTTCAACAGTATGTTTGCCTTCTTCAAGTCATATTTTTTTTTTAATTTTCAAGTATAAAAATATATAAATCTACATAAAATGATAAGTCTTTGTTGCTTGTCTACGATTTATTACTGACTGAATACAGTAATTGTGGCCGAAAAAAATTGGAAAGATGGGTCAAGGCTGATCGACATTAACTATCCTATACCTGGCTAATCAGATTCACAACCCATTCATTCCTTACAATTCACACATTTGCCATAAGAATCTATGCGTCACCATTCGCTCCTACATACGCCAAAATACCTCACACACACAGGGCCCCTATAAAAAAAAATAAAATAAAAACACCTCATGGCGTAAAAATTTCAATATGTACAATTGTGTATACAAATATATATATATATATATATATATATATATATATATATATATATATATATATATATATATATATATATATATATCAATATTATATATATTATATCAATGTTATCAAATGATGAGAAGGGGTAATGACTCCAAAAACAAACTGAAAAAAATGGTGATAGTAAGACTCTTCCACCCCTCAAAAATAAGATTAGCCGCTGTATTCTGTCTTCCGACAAAATCAAGAGTCTCTCTCTCTATCTATCTATCTATCTATCTATCTCTCTCTATCTATCTATCTATCTATCTATCTATCTCTCTCTATCTCTTCTCTGTCTCTCTCTATATCCCACACTCTCTCTCTCTCTCTCTCTCTCTCTCTCTCTCTCTCTCTCTCTCTCTCTCTCTCTCTCTCTAGTTGAAGGATAAAAAAATGATGGGCATTATAAAATTCAAAAATGAAAAGAGCAGGCCAAAGCAAACTGGGGAGGTTGGAAATCTCGACTTGGATCATAGAGAGAAGCCGGGCACAGGCCGGGAATGTAACTTACACACATTAACTATGTACTCAAGAAGTCTATTTCTACCAGGGGAGTGCTCCACAAGAAACCGCCCCGTTGTGACTTAGGAGGACTTTAAAAAAAGAAAATCAATGATATCCCAGTTCACGCGAATCAGGCTTGCCATAGTTACCCATCTATCGCTGAAATCTGTCAATACAAACGTTGCTTGACTTGTAATGGGAAAAACGGCTGTACTGGTAATGAACGCGTCAAAATGAATGAAACTCCGTCAATGTGAAGGCATGCACCTGAAATATGCTTAATATGATAGTTATCTTGCTCAGCTTGGAATTATCCGCTAGTTGATTAGTTAATAAGAAGAATTAATCAGACAGCTTAGTGTAAATCTTATGGAACTCTCCTGTCGTTCTGTTCATTCTCTTGAGCTGGGAAGTTAGTAATTTACTTACGTAAACATAGAGAATTGGAAATCCTACCGGGATTTAGCATCGGAGGCCACAATATTAACAACATAAGATACGCAAATGACACAGTACTGAAAAGAAATTACAAAATCTCCTACAGAAGGTAGCGACGGAGAGTGAGAAGAAGAGACTAAGCATAAACTACAAGAAGACAGAATGCATTGTTATCAGTAAGAGGATAAGCCCGAAATGCGATTTGCAGGTCGGGAACATTAGGATAAAGCAGACGCGAAAGTTTAAATATCTGGGAAGCGTTTTGACAGAGGACGGTAAGTGCGACACTGAGATCCGTAGACGTATTGGGATGGCCAAGAACACATTCCAAAAACTGGGCAGAGTATTGCGAGACAGGATGATTTCTTTGGTAACAAAGAAAATAATAATGAGCTATCCTTCTTTACGGCAGAAGAATGCTAAGGATATCATGGACCGAGCGTGTGAGCAACGATGAGATCTTAGAGAAGTTGCAAACAAGGAAGAGGCTTATACTTAACATCAGGAAGAGGCAGCTGAAGTTTCTGGGACACATAATGAGGAAGGAGGACCTGGAGAATTTGATACTCACAGGTCGAATAGAGGGAAAAAGAGACAAGGGAAAGCAACGCGTGACATACCTGGCGGGCCTATGCAAGTGGATGACAGAACGTGGTCTGGGGGAAGAAGCAAGGTGAAAGAACTTGTTGAGAGCTGCCAGGGATAGAGAGAGGCAGAGAGCCATGATCGCCTACGCCCTGAAAGGACATGGAACATAAAAAGAAAAAGAAAACATCCTCATGCATTTTAAGGGCGAAAAGGTCGAAATATTATTATTATTATTATTATTATTATTAAAGAGCAACCTGCCCACAAAGTTGAAATATACGAAACCCAATATAACCATCATAGCAACCATTCTGATAAGGGTATATCCAGTCCGATCGGATGTTTTCCAGTTAAGAGTGTTCCTAAGTATCTAGATGCGGTTTCCATGTCTCTTTGGTTATCTCATCCTCCATCTTAAAGCAAAACACCCTGTCATCACTTGGTCATGATTCTCTCCCGCTCATGAACTGTGCGTCAAAAGGAGATATGCCCAGCTATGCCCAAACATGCCATGTCGTTTTGGTCATGTAACTAACAAGTGCTACTGAAAAAGTTATTTTTTGAAACCCACCTTAATGTGACACTATGAAAGTGTCACTACTAATAGTTGGAAGGAATGTGACATAGGATTAAGAAAAGGGTTCGTGTGAGAACTCTGGATAGAATTACAGCATTAGACGGGCTGCCGTGTGAAAATTAATTTGCGATATGAGGTCGGGAAAATAATTATGAAGCATAATTTTCTTGACTGCGCAGAAAATTATTTAAAAGCCAAAACATAAAACAATGGGATTTGAAATCGGTTGTTTTGGAAAATAAGATTTCATATTTATTTGTTAAACGTGGATAAATTCCTTTAGCCGATTTGAAATTGTTTTGGGGTTGATAAAATTAAAAACAACCGATCGTCGCAGACAATATTTAGGTCGTATTGGAAATGTAAACCATTGGTGATTGTTTTGAAAAATAAACAAAAGATTTTGTCGAGGACAAGAAATTATTGTTTGGAGAAAGGCGAGGGTTTCTAAAAGCAGAGTGAATTCTTTGCTGATGTGGAATAAATTTTTATATGCAAAAATTAATTCGTAAACAATAATCGTGGAGTAGCAAAGGAACATAAAAACAAAAGTTATATTATCTTAATTAGTTGACCCATTATCAGGTGTTGTCAGGCGTTGTCAATCCAAGCTCGAGGGAAATGAATATTAATGAATCTGGAGGCGTGGTCAGAATTATGCGAGATGCATATAAACCATACGTCACTTGGAGCAGTAGAAAGGAGCTGGAGCTACGACCAGATCGACGCTGTTCGAGGACAGCTGTTAAACCCACGTTACCCGGCCCCTGAAATTCCCGACAATTATTCCGCGTTGTAATGGCTATCCTGCTCCAAGTGTAGAACAGAAGATTCCTTGTCACTAGATTCAACAGGAAGGACTGATTTCGTGTATCAACAATTATATAAAACCAATTGAAAATTAACCCAGCTACTTCCTTCGTGATTTATGATATTTGTGTTTTCACCGGCGGAAGCATCCTTGTACTTTTTCAGAGTACGGTACCGCCAACTCGATTCAGCGCCCAAGGGCAGACGAAAGTTCAGTCTTCACTGTACTGTGCTCAAAGAAAACAACGTGGGACAGAGCAGATGAAGAAACGAAGCGGTCAACAAATAACTATCATTTAACCGGTTTCAGTACTGATCAGCGTGAGGAAGACTCTGGATCGAGTCGGGCCGGCCGTGTTATATAATTCCCCAAGATAATACAGGTACCTTTTAACACCTCAATTCTATTAAGCCGCGAGAGCTCTGCCTAGTGTAACATCAGATTATTTATTATTATTATTATTATTATTGTAGTTATTAATATTGTTATTGCTGCTGCTGTCATCGTTGCTGTTGTTGTATCTTCACTCTAGATCTAATGCTTTTAGTGCCGATATTACAAGCAAATCTCTTTATAAGAAAACGGTTGCAAGATGGAAAATAATTTATCTTTCACATGGCCACGTAAACGCTTTTTAATTTTCTCAAGTTTGGTCAGTGAGGACTGGGGAGCAGCAGTCCAGATACGGTGGCAATTTTTATCTGATTCGACCCTTGTGAGACGATGCTGGGTCGTTTGGCTGAGATAATCAGATCGCCAGTGATTTTCTATGCGGAAGAGGCTATAAGGCTCTATTCTCTGGGACTTGTATGTTCCAGTGGAAATATTTATATCCGATTGATGTTGTAACACAAACTTCTAGTTTTTATGTACCACTCATCAAATCGTGGTTGGGTTAGAGGTTAGAGGTTAATTGTAGGATTTCGTGTGAAATTAATAGTTATGGTGGTATAGATACTTGTGCGAAAGATGCATTCTAAAAGCTAACAAAAAATTGCTGAACTGCTATACAATATTAATCCTACGCCATGGCACAGAATACTGAACAATTTCCTCACAGATGAAGAGGCAACTTGAATCAAAAAGATGTGGTTCTATGGAAGGATATTGGAAATACCATAGATGGAACATATGAGCAACGGGGAAGTTTTAATGGAAATATAAGCAAAAAGGATATTTGTATTAAGAATAAGGAAAAGGCCGTTGAAATTTCCGGTATCCATAATGAGGAAAGAGGGATTGGCGAATCTGTCACTCATATTATATATGGAGGCAAGAAGATCAGAGAGAAACATCGAGTAACCTACCTAAGGAGCTTGTGCAAAACAGGATAGATAGTCAGGGGACATGCATTGCTTAGAACAACAAATGATAGGCAGTTCTGGCGAACCAAGATCGCCCTGAAAAGAGGATGCACAATTAATGAAGAAATCAGATAATAGTGTTAGTAATGGCGGTGGTATAAGTAAAAGAAATGATTTAGAAAATAGTGATTGACAGGCTCAATGGTGTTCGTATTGCACAACGACAGGGTGGCGGTAATATTGATGTTAGTAATTTAGTACAGAATTCTTGTATTATAACTGACACAGATAATGGCGATAGTGTTGATATTATGGACAATTGATGCCATGGAAAATGGTGATTCACATGAATAAAGATAGTTGCGGGATAGATTGTAAGAACTGTATTAGTAGTCGCCGTTGCGAGAACTTATTGCCGAGTATTGGGGGGTGCTCATCGACTTGTCCTTCTGTGTGAAATGAGTCCTATGCTGGATGTAAAGAGACGTCCGCAGCCATCGCATGGTAGGGTTGGAGGGTTCAAGAGATGAAGAGCTCTGGCTTTTTTCGAGTTCTCTTCTATTTGCCTTCTGATGTTTTCGAATGATGATGTTTATCTTGGAATGCTTTTCCCCAAATGTTTCTTTCTGCAGCTTTCGTCTCCCAATTGACTGGGTCGGTTTCTGTCCTCAGTAAGGTGTTTTTGAGCTGATCCTTGAATCGACGACGTTGGTCTTCACGTGGTCTCTTAACATGTGTAAACTCTGAGAAGAGGATTTGTTTGGTTAAGCGGATGTCTGACATTCGAGGAAGGTGTCCGGCCCATCGAAGTGTATTAGTAGAATTTAATGGAAAAAAAAGAGAGACGTACAGTGGTCGAACACTTTCGATTTTTCACCTTCTAAGTCTGCAACTATTTATATCTTCATGTCTATCATTTCTTATTTTATTTCTCTTCCATCAGGATACTTCTTTCTTTATTACTTTAATTCTTTTTTTCTTTCGTTACGTTGATGCGTGGTTCATGTAAAGCAAAGCAGTCCGGAATGAGAAATCGAAGAGGCGATTTCGAATTCCAGTTTGGTTCGTTACATACACTTACGCGCAAATACCTTTAGCAAAGGTATGAATCCATATCTTCTCCCCAAGCAATGGGTTGAATAGTAGGAGTTGTATTTGGAAAAATAATTGTTATTCTCAAAAAATTATTAATGCACTCCCACAAAAAAGGAAATATCCTTACATCAAAAATGTGTTTCTGCTTAAAATAAGCCACAAAGGGTTGATAACCTGTAAAAAAATCAATTAATTTTTTTCATTATTTTTCTTTTCAGTTATTATTCACATGATTTATTTCTTACTCTTAAGATTAAGATGGTGGAGAGCCATGGTCGCCCGCATCTTAAAAAGACACAGCGCATAGAAGAAGATTCTCCTGCTAACTACATATCGCTGTTAGATATTAAAAAATTATTTTCGATATGGAAACACGTAATGGAGTAATACTTAGCGGCTGGAATTGATAAATTGGAGATGCTGAGTTCGAATTCCAATTGAGTTCATTATATTCTGGAAAGTTATAAATCCATCTCTTCTCTCAATTGTGAGTAAAATAGCAAGACAGACCTGGTCCTATAGCCTTGGGTGGCAACTAGTCTAAGAGAAGGAAACTCTAAATTCAAACCACATGCTATCTTGTAGGTCCTGCCTCATTAGGCAAAGGCTAGAACATCAAAAGCAAATCCAACTCTGGGAGTAACCTCAACATCCCATGGTGTAAAGGAAACGGCAAACCATTGCACTATTCTACCTTGTATGTCACAATGAACCACAATTGTGGAATGGAGGTGGTTAGTGACTACAACGGTGTAAAATGCACTAACTGAATAAAATGATAATGAATTGATTTCCCATATAAGTTGTGGAAAAGACAGTAGACTCCATTTTTCCAAGTGTTTTGAATAATCTTCCTGTATTACTAATATTGTCCTATTCTATGTAGATGAAACGTAATTAATAAACATAAACACATAATTACATATTACGAGATATACATGTCCCTCAATAAGTCCAGTGAATGTCCAATTATCCAAGCCTTCTTTTCTCATCGTGTCCTGGTTATGACGATAAACTACATCCGCGTCCAGAGTAAGACGATAAACTACGTCCAACAGCAAGGCCTCTGATCAGGAGGTTTTGAGGAGCGTGAAACCACCTCTTAATTGATGGTGTTCCCAGGTCCACCCTGACCCGGGATGGTAGCACCTGTTAGGGTCCCAGGTATGGGCAAATAGTTAACCTCGAAACTGAGGTAAAAAGCATTATAAAAGCGTAAAAATAGGTTTTAATACCAGAAATAGTTTGTAAAAAAAATTGTTACTAGAAATAAATTTTTGAAGAAAAAAAAACTATTACCAGCAATATACTTTTCAAAAAAAAATATTACCGGCAATACATTTTTGAAAAATAATATTACCAGCAATACATGTTTTAAAATTTTATTACCAGCAATACATGTTTTAAAATAATATTACCAGCAATACATGTTTTAAAATAATATTACCAGCTATACATTTTTGAGGAAAAAAATATTACGAGAAATAGATTTTTGACAAAACAAAATATTACCAGGTAAAAAAAAATGTTGTTGGCATTAAATAACCCATTGAGGTTGATATGCCGTAAAACACAACAAACCAAACCAAACCAAAAAATTCAAATGTCTCTTTTGTTCTCCATTTTCTTCAAAATATCCTTGTCTGTCACATGTTTAGACCATTGTATTCTCAGTATTCTTTGGTCGAACCACACCTCTGCTGTTTCGATAATAATAAGCGGATGATAATATCTAATATCAATAATGGTTTGTAAACATTATCTGTAGTTATAATAAATGGCTTCAAGCTATTTATTCCTATCACCTCGCGACAATGCATTGTTTAGATAACAATAACCAGCCGATACTATTAAAATCTTAAAACTATTTACGTTCATTAGTATCAACAAGTTTATAAAATGCAAGTTATTAACTTGAAATTATTTTCTTTATTTAAATAATGTGTGAAAAATAAAGCGTGTGGAAATTCGTTTGAAATAAAGTGTGTGATAAATAAAGCTTGCGAAAACGACTGATTTTCAAAAAGTTATCTCTGATTGTAATAAGAGGTAGTAAGATCTAAATGCCGATTTTTATGTTAGTTTTTTAATATTTTATCAGATCCTTTTTTATTATAACTAATTGAGAATTCCGTTTACTAATGTAATGCACATGTCAACATCAAACACTGCCTTCTAAAAGCTAAGCAAATTATTAAGAAACGGATAGATTTCCTTAGAAACAAAGAAAAGAGTGCTGAACTGTTATGTCATATCACTCTTCTTGTATGACACCGAAAGCTGAACTATCATCTTACAGATGAAAAGAAAACTGGGAGCAACAAAAATGATGTCCTACAGAAAGATGCTGAGAATACCATGGACTGAACATGTGAGCAACGACAAAGTTTTATAAAAAAATGGAAGCAAAAATGACTCGTATACATAACATCAGAAAGAGACAGTTGAAATTTCTAGTGCGCATAATGAGAGAAGAGGGCTTGGAAAATGTCATATTCACAGGATATATTGAAGGCAAGAGGGACAGAGGAAAACAACGCATAACCTATTTAGAGAGCTTGCGTAAACTGAATTTAGAACAGGTAACAAAAAGACAAAATTTATTAAGAGCTACCAATGGACGTGGTACGTTAGTAAATATGAAGTATTAAGGAAAATGGAAAAAAGGACATTTATGCTCAGAATCATAAAAACGGTTGACATTTCTTGGCCACATAATGAGAAAGATGGGTATATCGAAGAGAGGCTGGTGAAGAGATGGTTTGAATGGATAACGGAATATATGGCGGGAAGATTAGCAAAGGGGCAAACGTTACTAAGGGATACAAGAGATATGAGGTGGAGGGGAATCATAGTCGTCCACGTACTGAACGCAAACGGTACATACAAGAAGAATGTTATGGGAAAACAGAATAGAATATCTTCCGTATCTGTCTATATTTCTGAGATGAGGTATTATGTACACTATTTACATTATTCGGACTATTGTCCTCATCTTTGTCGCCATATTACAACGTTTCGGCCGTTGTACGCTCCGACCTTCTTCAGGTGGTTGGAATGTCGAACTGAACCCTTTATTTTGCTCACTGGGGTAGACTGTTCTCAAGGACACATGGCACAGTGGATAAAGGCGTTGGTTACATCCAGTGACAGGACCCAAAGAGTGTGAGTTCAATACCTGGTTAAGGCGGTGGAGATCTTGGAGAGGGGAATTAACAGGAGATAACTGACATCCATTAGACATGGCACGTGGAACTAGAACAGTCTACCCCAGTGAGTGAAATAAAGGGTTCAGTTCGACATTCCAATCACCTGAGGAAGGCCGGAGCGTACAACGGCCGAAACGTTATAATAAATATGGCGACAAAAATGAGGACAATAGTGCGAATAATGTAAATAGAATATCTTCCATTGATATTTTCTCAGAAACCAAAGAATATTGTTATAATCAACACTGGTGCTAAAGTTCATTTTTAGTGGGTCAGACATGTGCCCATAAAAATTAAACATTTTGTATAAAACAACTTCTTCACGATAACTTTTACTTATATAAGAAGATGGCGCAATGATTCATTAAACTCTAAATTCATTTCCAATATGCTCAGTTTTCACTGGATGACTTATTATTTATATTGACCCTAGAGATACTCCTGCGGCCATAAATTCACCGCGCTAGCAAGTAGATTTTACGGGATGACCTGCTTGACCCATGTCCTACTGTTTTGGAATTCATTGTACTTTAGGTCTAGTTGCTGCTTAAATTAAAAGCTTCATGGGCTATCCAATCTTCCAAGCTTCTGTTCCTGAAAATGACAATGGTCAAAAGTACTTGGAAAGTTATACACAATACCCATGTATATAAGGAAACGGAAGGATAAATGTGGACGATCAACTTAAGTTTTGCGCAAAAGTTATTTGTTTGCAAGGAAGTGTATAAAAATGGAATCTATGTCCGTATAGGTATTTATAGAGGAAAAATGAACCTGTCTACTTTATTCAATTAACTGAAGTAGAAAGAGTATCTTGAATCAATTGCTAAGTCTGCAGGTAAGAAAGTAGGTTCACTAATGTCCTGAAGAATCTATTTTACATATTTATAAGTCTACTGTTCGTCCTTGCTTTGAATATTGCTACCACATCTGGTCTGGTGCTTCTTGATAAAATCCAAAGAAGAACCTGCAATGTTATTGGTCCCGACCTAGCATCTCGGCTACAGTCACTTTTCCACCACCGTGATGTAGCTTCCCTGTACCTTTTCTATAAATATTTTCATGGTAATTATTCTGATGACTTTTCCTCTATGGATTTAAGCGCAGTACTAAATTGGTGGCAAGGTCTCATTATTTAACAGTTTTAATGGCTAGATGTAACCCTAAGTTCTATGCTAACAGTTTCTTCTATCGCACTTCTCGCTTGTGGAACTCTCTTCCGGCTTCTTGCTTCCCAATCAACTTTGATCTTCAAAAATTTAAATGCAATGTCACTTGTTATCTTTTGTCTTCTTAATTCTTGTTCTTTTATTTTTCTCTCTCCTTAATAGTGTTTTTTCTTATATTCTCTAACACTCAGTAACTTCTTGCGTGCTAGTGGCTTTATTGCCTTGTTTGGGATGGAATGATTAAAAAAACTGACGATCGCTTCACACTGTCAAACATTTAATTCCACGTTGATATTATACGTTTTTTTCTGATTATATAATTTATATTGGAACTCTGTTGACTCCCTGTGGAATATATGACCACAAACTCACCACGCTGGTATGGTTTCTATATATAGTATTTATCATTTTATTTTACAGGGTAGATTTCATAACACCACACCCAAACGGTTTTGAATTAAGACGCACCCTTTCCCGAGACTGGATACCAAACAAATCCATTACTATTAACACATAGTAGGATGGGGAGAAGAGGTGGATTCACACCTTTTCCATGGGTATTTAGACGAAAATGTAACCAATGACCTCAGCTGGGATTTGAACTCTACTAGCCAATCTACTTTTCCGTGTTGATAAACGCTACGCAACGCGCACATACGACCTGTTATTTTATATGTTGGTCTGTCATGAAACCCTTAGTAGCCACTTCGACGTGATGAAACGGTTAGCATACTCTCTCGCTTGATCAATTACGTCTGAGTAGTGAGTTCGTTCCTCATTTTAGACTTTGTGCCCCCATCTAAGCTGTGCTTAGTAAATCGCTATAATTAAGTCCGTAGCTTAATGATCAAAACGTCTTTATTTTACACAATATTTATTTTTCAAATTAACCTCCTTCTGTGTCAGTGCGTTTAACTCAGTGGTATAGATTAAATAGAATACAATGAAAATTTCAGAAGATATATGTATATTAAAACTAATAGTGTGCCTTGTCTCATTGTTGAGAAAATTATGTATTTTCCATTCTGGATTAAGTCAGTTTTCGAACGGGATTTTTTTTTTAAATTAGATAATTTCTAGCGCTGATTTCTAAAGCAGCTAACTCTTTTTTTCCTTTGATTACTGATGCAACACCGTTTTTCTCTACCCTGTTTATTTTCTTTTAGTCTTGTGCTATACTTAACTAAGCTTAGCAAATACCATACATCAAGTATTATCTAATATTACGTTTATCAACTGTAGTGTCCACGAACGCACAGATAAAACAATACACACTACAATGCTTCCTTACACTTGGGACACATTCAGAGATATTTTCCTCTTGTCATTTTTCTCCCTTTCTGTGCGAATGTATAAATACAGCGAAGAGTATTTTTGCACCATCGTCCATCGCCAAAGACGATAAACAAACAAATTTTACATGCACCTACGCATGCGCAACTATACGCAAACTCATACTGACGTGCACGATAGCACATGCATATCGTTACGCCTACATACTTGCGTTTTAAGAGCCATTACCCACACACAGACACACACATAGAAATCAAGTAACAAACAAAGGAAAAGAATAAACAGAAACCAAAAACGCTGAACCAAACAACAAGGTTTTATTTAATTCTTTGTTTGTTTCGTTAATTATGTTTCGCTTTTTAATCTTTTTTTTTTTTTTTGCTATTTTCCTAAATATTTGTTTCTGAAAAGTTTTCTCTTTCTTTTCATTTTTTTCTTACCATCTTTTTATTTTCCTTTTCCATTTTCCAGCATTGCCTTTTACCTTGGCGCGAAGCGAAAAGGAAAGAAACAGTATGAATATTTAAAAGGGAGACCTGCGATCTTCACTAGCCCTGATTAGACATGGCGGGTTCTTTTTTGCCGGAAATCGCCGTCGGCACCATCTACGCATGCCCAATCGCCTTCTATACTCATCAGCTTCCTTCTCTATCAGGACCGCCTTCTATTTTCATCTCGGTCCTCGTTCATTTCCCTGCCACCAACTTGCGCTCTGCCTTAGTGTCACCGACATCACCAAAGAAAAACGGTGAAAGTCTCTTTAATCTCGACTCTCTAAACAGATGTTCATAACGTTATTACTCCACTTCCGGTAGATTTCCCGGTGGTAAAAGCAGTTTCACGATAGAGAAACGGGCAAAAGATTGAAAAAAAAAATAATAATAATAATAATATTTAAAAATAAAAGGGATCGCAAACAGACTTCTTTGTAAAGAGAAGTGTGGGGCGTGTGTGAGTTGCGAAGGTATCGGTGGAAGAGCGGGAAAATAAAAATTAAAGAAACTAAATAAGATGGGAAAAAAATTCAATGAAACTCAAAAAAAAGATGAAAGCGGAGACGGCCAACGAAATGAAGATGCAAAATAAAGAATTCCGTTATTTTCTGCTTATTCCTCAATTTCGCGTTCGCCACGGTTTTGCCTCTCTGTTGATGCTTCCGTTTGTATCTTCATGTCTTTTTACACCTGACGCTTATTGGTATGGGCAATGATTTCGCAAATACCCGTGTAATCAGAAAGCACTGTGGAGTTTTGCAATGATTATAAATACATGTTTAAAGTGCAATGTCCGAGTAAAGAGCAGAGTTTATAGTTTTTATGTACTAAGCTTAACTTAGTTTTTGCACATTGTTTAACCAAAAATATGGGTCATTGAGTGTGTTTCGAAATCATTAATTAATAGTAATAATCAACCTGACCAGACTCGATAAATATTACCCCTCTCTGAGGTAACTAAGAAAAGCTTGGAGTTTGTTTTATTGGTTGGTTGGATGGTTGTTTTTGTTTAGCGGCATATTTTAATATGAGTAGATAGGTTCTCCTATCGTCCGGTTCACACTCCTTCCCTTTTTTTTTTGAACAGGAGTAGAGATTTAACCCTTGTTTCTAGTTTAGGATTGGATTTCAGGTCCCTTCTAAAGTCTTCTCATTCTGTTTCACTCCCAGTAGCCCTTTACGTCTTAGTAGCATGATGAATTGATTAATATATATATATATATATATATATATATATATATATATATATATATATATATATATATATATATATATATATCAAATATGTGGTGCAGTCCAATTTATATTACAATGAATCATCCATACAAAAAGTAGATTAGTAAAGTTAATGATATAAAATGGCGAAATCCCTTCGCAAACAAAATTTTAAAGGTGCATTAACCTACGAATCACTCGATGAATGTTGTGATCCTTGTTTTTAAAAATTATAAACTGTATGCATGTACTTAAATATGAGTATCCATTTAAAAAATAACGTTTAATTAAATAAATTAGAAATAAATATATATATATATATATATATATATATACATATATATATAAATATATATATATATACATATATATATATATATATATATATATATATATATATATATATATATATATATATATATATATATATATATAGCGAAAAACCCATATTTTAAATCAATTAATTTATAATATTAATGCTCTGTAAATTTACATTGAGCACTATTGTGTAAAAATAGAAATATCTATAAGAACACCGGATTTTATATCTTACTGTTCTTTCTTTTTATTTATATATATATATATATATATATATATATATATATATATATATATATGGCTTCTTATACTATATATATATGTGTGTGTGTGTGTGTGTGTGTGTGTGTGTGTGTGTGTGTGTGTGTGTGTGTGTGTGTGTGTGTGATTAGGAAGCTATTGTTCTTCTAAACAAGTTTGATTAAAAAGTATACACATTCTATTTCTATTGAATTTATACGTTGACTTTTCCAAACTGCGATTCACGTTCTGCAAACCTAGCAACTCCTAATGCCAAAAAATATCCAAAATCAAGGCTGTGTCCAAGCTTTTGTCTCACGTAACTGATCTTCAGGCATGAAATTCAAAAGCATTTTAAGCAGCTCATTTTTTTTCTATATGTGTGTTTATAAATTTTTGCTTGCCTGTTTGAAATTGTATCCAATAAATCAGAATGCAGAAAGTCATACCAGCAACGTGCAACGGCAATGTTTCTCAGTCACATGCAATGACTTGGCTTTTTGTTAGATGTGAAGCGCTTCAATAATCCTTATTCTTTTGTTTCAGTCCTTTATTTTAGTCAGGTGATTCGTAATTTGGAAAAGATTATTAATTAATTCTATAGACATAGACAATACATATTATCTGTAGTTGAAGGCATACAATTGCGTTCAAAATATATTTAGTTGAAGCCATAAAATTGTGTTCAAAATATTTAAATTTCGGCATTAAATAACTCATAGCGGTGTTGATATGCCGCTAAGCAAAATCAACGAAACTATATAAGTAATTTGAAAATATGTCGATGATCTGAATGATTGCAAACATGTAAACAGCTAGAAATTCCTGTGTTGTTTAATCAGTTTGTGTAGACATTTAGAATCTTGACTTGATTTATGCGATTTTAACAAATTAGCAGAAACATGGTACATAATTAGCTAAGGAGGGTGAGCCACTGGAAATTTTGTAAATGACTTTTATTTGATTATACAGTACAAGGATACAGGAACAAACCAGAAGCTGTCCTGGAGGTAAGGTAAAATTAATTAAAACCTAGAAATTTGAACACATCTCCCAATCCAGATTTAGATCTCGTAATCGTTTAAAAATTAAAGAAAATAAAATAAAATTAAAGGGGAGTTTGTTACATATTGAATTTCGACGTTTCAACGGATCAGAAAATAAAGCTGTTATCGCTTTAGATAATGGAAAATATGTGAACGTTGCCAAAGAAAAACAGAACTATGAGATATGGAGATGCTGAATGTGCCTATGAGTATTGATTATGCCTTAAATGAACTCAAGAAAGATACAAACTTTGCAAGAATCTAAAATCCAAGAATACAAGGAAACAATGAAAAAAAAATGGCGAGAATAAGAAAATTTGTAGTCCAATGATCTTTACCTAACTCAATCCACTCGACTCCATGTGCAGTCTACGGTAACAGCCACACCACGTTAGCGTTACTGTAATACTTTCTATAGGGAGTAGGTTTTATAGGGTGAAGTTACTACCCCACAAAATATGTTAGGGATTCAGAGTTACCCTACTCCTAGGCTGGTTACAAAGCTACAGAGCCCAATCTGTCTTGTTTATGAAGTGAGATTGATTTGTTTTGTTTTTTACGGATTATCAACCTATTGTGAATTAATTAAATCCGAAGCATATTTTGCATTGTAAAAATATTTTTAAGTGAATATAGCATTAACAAGTTTTAGAGAATGACATTGATTTTTCCAGACAAATGTCCGGTTATTGAACCCATAGCTGGGGGGAAAAGAGGCATTCAAACATTTCGTAATGGTATTTGTGCGAAAGCGAGCGCATTAACTTAGATTTGAATTTGAATTTGAGACGCCAAACTCACTTTAAAGACCGAAAACCGCAAAGCTACGTGTACATTCGCCTCAGTGATATATCTGGTATGAAAATTTAATCTGGTGAGTAATTAAAATAATACAATAATAAATAAAAAATAATTACAATATAAAAATAGTATGAACATGATAATGCCAACATAAATTTAATCTGTTTATATAAAGTTTCGAGTAGCAACTCGATAAATTTTATTTATGAGTATATTACGTGTAAGTGTGTGTGTGTGTGTG
The DNA here is from genome assembly GCA_964036315.1 of Acanthosepion esculentum. Lineage (NCBI taxonomy): Eukaryota > Metazoa > Mollusca > Cephalopoda > Sepiida > Sepiidae > Acanthosepion > Acanthosepion esculentum. The sequence continues at coordinate 117,699,732 of OZ038476.1, read as the reverse complement.
TGTGTGTGTGTGTGTGTGTGTGTGTGTGTGTGTGTGTGTGTGTGTGTGTGTGTGTGTGTGTGTGTTTAATTCGGGGAGATATTTTCCAAAGTCAATATGTACCATTTCAATAACAGAAGTTCAACTTAAAATATGCTAAATCCATTCGTTGGCCATGTCTGAAATATATTGTAATGCGATTAGCATTTACAGCCACATCACGTTTAAACACCGGATCCCTTACGGTCACCGAAGTTTAGCAACGTCGAGCCTGGTCACCTGGTCAGTACATAGATGGGTGACCGCTTAGACATGCCACATCGTTTGCGGATGGTGTAAAGAATAATGGCTGGGAACTGTAAATCGGAAAGCCGTGTTCTAATTCCAGTCGGGTTTCGTTATATTCACTTCCGCGCAAATACCATTGGGAAAGGTATAAAACCATGTCTTCTCCTCCAAGCTATAGGTTAATTAGCATAACATGTACCATTATTATTTCTCTAAAATCTAATTATTTTTTTCTGCCTTTAAATAACCCGCAGAAGATTGCTAAACCGAAAAAAGCAAATTAATCAATCCACAAGCTCACACCTATCACCTATCAATATAAACAAGCATATATATTATACACACACACACATACATACATACATATATATATATATGTGTGTGTGTGTGTGTGTGTGTGTGTGTGTGTACATAATTGTAAGTGTTTGCTCACAGGTGTGTGCTTATTTTTTGTGTGTATATATTGGTATATTGTTTGCATAATTAGCCATATTCTGTTTTTGTTGTGGGTCTTATATTCGTCCTATATATGCTCAGAATTAGAAGAGATATATAATTTTTCTGAATATGGCGTCATATATGTACGGCATTTATATGTGTGTCAATTACAAAACATTTGGATAGTTTCTACACAATCTGTGTCCAGAAAAGGAAACGATTGTTTGAACACAAGAAAAATTAAATAAAAAAGCATAATCGCAGTATATTTTCTGTCGTTTTAATGAAACATGTATAAAAGAGAAATTGCTGCCTAAATACACAATATATATATATATATATATATATATATATATATATATATATATATATATATATATATATATATATATATATATGGGGTTGCATGGATAGAAGTTTGTAACCCTGGGTTTCAGGCTTTCGCCATTTTCAGACAAACTTGTTTATTTTTTTCAAAAGTAGATCTATTTATGCTTTATCTGTGTTTGATTGTTTGTGTGTGGTGGAGGGGGAAATTTTTACCCCAGTTTTTCTGAAGATTGTGAAAGCGTGAAAGCCGGGGTTACAAACTACTATCCATGCAAACGCATATATTAGCTCCATCACGGATATTGAGCACTTTCCAGTAAATACCGCGCGCGCACGCACACACACACACACACACACACACACACACACACATATATATATATATATATATATATATATATATATATATATATATATAAAGAAATATAGTCTTAAGATGTGCTATATTTCTGGGATAAAGTGCTCAATATCAGAGATGGAGCGTGTGTAAATATAAAAATGAACATAGAAGTCAACACTTAGAGGCGACAGTCTATTTAATGTTTGGAGCAATCTCCAGGACACGAGTGCTGTTATTTTTCTCGGCTATTTATATATATGGGTCAGTGGTGCATTGTGGGTAGTCTATTTTGGCGTATTTATCACTATGTTTCTGAGATAAATAAATAAAAAAGGATTAATGAAATGTCACCACCCAAACACACCAAAAAGAAGTTTAAGACAGTGATGACCAGAGCCTGGAGTAAACTTTTCCCCCCAAGCAAAGCGGGAGTGTCACTAGCACGCAAGGAGTTACAGAAAATGCGAGCAAGACGAAGAGAAGCACGGGGAATATATAAAGGCATCTGCAGATGCCGACTGATATTGCATTTGAATAGTTGGAGATTATAGATATCAGAGAAGCAAGCAAGTGGAAGGGAGTTCCACAGACGGGAAGTGCGAGATATGAATCTATTGGAGTAGAAGAGACGGCTACATTTAACCGTTTCGACAGTGAAAGGGTGGGAACGAGAGCCGACCTAGTGGCACGTTTAAATTCATGCTGTTTGGGAACTAGCGAAAATAGCTCGTCGGAGCACTTACCGTGAAACTATTTGTAGAAAAGACAGTGGAAGGTGACAGCGTAAGAGAGCGGCTGTAAACTAGATGCCAGATCAGGGCCAACCAAATTGCAAATTCGTCTCTGGATTTTGTCGAGGACCCTAAGACGAACAGCGGGGGCTCCAGACCATATATGACAGCAATATTCCATGCAAGGGCGAATGATTGATTTATAGATTTGAAGGATGGACTCGAGCGAGAAAAACTTTCTGGCGCGACACAGAGAACCAACTTTCCTTGCAGTAGATGAAGCTATTGATTCAATGTAATTATTCCATCTGCGGTCAGCTGACAATGTGAGACTAAGCTGCTCTCTTGGAGTTGAACATCAGACATTCTAATGTGAGTCAGGGACTCCCATAAAAAAAAAAAGTTACTTGATCATTTTTATTTTTAATATTTTTCTAAATAACTCTAGTTGAATAATTAAATACATTTAATAGAGATAGCATAAACAGAAAATAAACAAAACGCAGATAAATCATCTTTACTAATCCGGCTCCAGATCATATAGACGTTAAATTCTCAGGGCATCTACGAAGCTTCTTAATAAAAAATAGTTCAACAACTCAAAAACTAAGCTCCTTGTAAGGGGCGCTTCCACTACTAAATTTGATAGTCAGTCTTAATGGGTTAAATAGAAGGACAATTTATCTGGAAAAATCAATGTTATTCTCTAAAATTTATTAATGCAATAATCACATGAAAAAGTATTTTTACAATGGAAAATATGTTTCGGGTTTAAATAACCCACAATCAAATCAACCAATCAATCAATCTCACTCCATATAAGGTTTGACAACAAGAGAGATTGGGCTCTGTAGTTTTGTAACCAGTCTAGTTGGACAACTCTTAACCCCAAACAGGTTATTTGGGGAGCTAGCAAATTTCCAGGACATTTCTACCCTGAAGGAACGTTCTGCTTTTGCAACATTAACTGGAAGTGTATAGAAAATCCTTAACATAATGCAAACATTTAAAACAGGGTGTGCAGTTTCAGTTGACGGAGTTTGTTAAAGAGATTAAATGGGATCATGTGATGATTTCCAAGGAGACGTAAGGCATGGGCACATTGAGCAGAATTCCCGGGGCCCGAGGTTGTCATGTCGCTCATGCGAAATCCATTTGTAAAATTCTATAGGTCTCGCTGAAAAGAATACAACCAGAAATTCAAATTTTTTTTCTTAAGTTTTATTATTCAAACACCCCGACACCTGCAAATACACTTAGTCTCTGGTTTCTTTTCAAATCAATTGAACTCGTTTATTTGATTTTAACGTCTTGAGCTTATAATCCTTTGATCTGGTCATCGCACGCGCCTCACCCCGTGACTCGACGAATCCCATCCTACTGCTCATGGTGTATACAGCAACATTTGATATGATTCTTAGCTTTCTGGTATAAGTGATATTTAACAAGATCACTGGAGGATGAAATAATTTCTTTTGACAATGGTAATCGTTTCAAAGACAGTAGTAATCTCCCAACTCATTGAACTTGTTTCAATTATTTCGCTTATTAACCACCACAGGGATCCATCCCTGCATCCCATTAGAATGTCTGAAGACCAGCTTCTCGAGAGCTCCTCTCTGCGGCTGCTCGGTCTCACGCTGGCCGCTGATCTGAGATGGAACAAATACATTGAGTCAATTGCATCATCCACCGCAAGGAAAGTTGGCTTCCTGTGCCGAGCCAGGAAATTTCTCTCCCCGGAATCGATCCTCCAAATCTATAAATCGACCATTCGCCCTTGCATGGAGTATTGCTGCCATATATGGTCTGGAGCCCCTGCTGTTTGCCTCAGGGTTCTTGATAAAATCCAGAGACGGATATGCAATGTAATTGGCCCTGATCTGTCATCCCGTCTGCAGTCGCTCTCTCGCAGACGCGACGTTGCCTCGCTCTGTCTTTTTTACAAATACTTTCACGGTAATTGCTCCGAGGAGCTGCTTTCGCTGGTTCCTAGGCCTCATGAATTTAAACGTCCTACGAGGCTGGCATCCCGTTCCCACCCCTTCATCGTTGAAACTGTTAGATGTAGACGTCTCTTCTACTCCAATAGCTTCATGTCTCGCACATCTCGCCTGTGGAACCCCCTTCCTTATTCCTGTTTCCCTGACAAATACAATCTCCAACTATTTAAGTGTAACGTCAATCGACATCTCCAGTTGCCTTGATCTATCCACTTCCCTTCTCCACATCCTTTCACCTTTCATTCCTATATTCTCTCGCTCCAAATATTCTGTGACCCCCTTGCCTTGATCGATCCACTATCTTTCTCCACATCCTCTTCTTTACCACTCCTATCTGCTCTTCCTCCAAACCTTCTGTAACCCCTTGCATGCTAGTGGCCTCCAGCCTGGTGATAAGCTTAAAAAAAAAATTTAAAAAACATTAGTGGAAACATTCCCAGTTATACTATTTCAGAACTTTTCACTGAAGATATCTCTTGTTTTTTTTTTCTCAATGAGCGTTACTTTTCTTCTTGCTCCTTTTAACTGTTATTTTACGGTTTATACATTTATTTTTATTTATTTATTATTTATTTTATTTATTTATTATTTTATTTATTTTTATACATTTATTTATTTATACATTTTTGTCCGGTTTCTATAGCAATAGCGTTTTCTAGATTTAACATTAGAACCTTCATCCTAGTGTTCAATATTATTTACTTATATATATTTACTAATTCCGAATTAAATTATCCTAATCTATCAAATTACGATGGTTTTTTAAACGTAGCTTAGATGTGGCACAATGCCGAAAATATGGGGTAACCAGTGAGGATCAAACTCACTATTCAGTCGTAATAGATCCAGTGAGACTAGCTTGCTAAGCATTATACTGCGTCGAAGTGCCCACAATTATCAATTGGGAATGGTAGGAATCCACCTCTTCTCCCCCAGCTATGGGTTAATAAGTAGAACTTTTATAAATAAAAAACTTTATTATCTCGAAAAAATTCTTTACAATCTAAAAATATTTTCTGGTTTTAAATGAACTGCAAAGGGTTGATAAGACGTTTTCTATTACAGCACCTGCACATCCAAGCTTAAAACACCTGGCATTCCCAAGTGATTACCCATCTAGGTACTGACCAAACTCGCCGTTGCTTAACTTGTGCTTCCCAATGTTAAAATTACACGCAGAGTGCTCATATACACGCTGGTGACCAATTGTAATGAGAACGTTTATAATTCAGTATTGAAATTTTACGAACATCAGCTTCGTGGCACAATTGAACAGCAACATCTGAAGTGGTCTGAACTCGTGTGAATAAAAAAAAATGGTATCCTAAACACCACTGACTTCAAACCAATTATAAATGAATTCTCTGCAACGAAATGTAACAAGCGTTTGTATTGATTAATAATTGATATTTCAAATTGTATCCTCTCTGCCTGTACAGTGTACTAATTAATTATCCTTTATATGTTGGAATATTTGTGTTTTTCAAGGTTTATGATATACTGTTCAAACATTTGTGTTCATTAATCATCGCTTTATAGTACGTCTTTTTTATATTTAAACATTGATTTTCTTGAAATTGCAAATAAATATGCCATCATCATCATCATCATCATCATCATGTCGCAAGACCCGGTATACTGCGCGGTTAGACACCTGACCAGCTCTCTCCATCTGTCTAGGTTGAAAGCGGAAGAGGTATGCATTCCTGCTTCGCGTGTCTTGGAAAAGTAGACCTGGTTTGATCCCATCCCTCTCCATGGCAAGCCTCAGTCGATTTCCACCAACTTAAATATTGGCTTTGGTCACGCCCTGTCCTGCCCATTAATTTCAGTTTATGACCGTCCTGCTCAGCGATGCCATGTCATCACCGCAATGGTTGCATTTTTAGATAAGAAGTCTAGTCTATTCCATTGTGTTAGACGACCATTGATCCTACAAGATGATGCATTCACCATTTGACAGGATTTGTTTGCAATCCTGTTGGGTGTCTAGCCACCTTCCTCGGCGAAAAGCCTAATGAAAGGCTTTTAGCAATTCTTCTTGTAGGTGCTTTGTCAAGTAAAATTTAAACATTACAGTGTCTACTTGCATTCGTTTACTTATTCGTTTTTGCTTATCAGATCTATATTTTTTTTTTAATAAATTACAATCACATTTCATTTTAGACACCTGACCAGCTCTCTCCATCTGTCTAGGTTGAAAGCGGAAGAGGTATGCATTCCTGCTTCGCGTGTCTTGGAAAAGTAGACCTGGTGGATCCCATCCCTCTCCATGGCAAGCCTCAGTCGATTTCCACCAACTTAAATATTGGCTTTGGTCACGCCCTGTCCTGCCCATTAATTTCAGTTTATGACCGTCCTGCTCAGCGATGCCATGTCATCACCGCAATGGTTGCATTTTTAGATAAGAAGTCTAGTCTATTCCATTGTGTTAGACGACCATTGATCCTACAAGATGATGCATTCACCATTTGACAGGATTTGTTTGCAATCCTGTTGGGTGTCTAGCCACCTTCCTCGGCGAAAAATTACAATCACATTTCATTCATGAACACAGCGTAGATTGCTCTAGGCGTACTTTTGTCCCATACAAAAGCAAGATACTAACCTACGAACTTGAATCATGTTCTTAAATAGCGTCGTCAGATTTAAACTCTCACCTGGAAGTCATATGGCGTCCAACTCGATCGGAAATTTCTAAATGTTTATCTATCTACAACCGTTTTCTCCGATCAATCATTAAAAATGGCTTCAAGCAAATGAATCCTTTAGATCTTAAAGAATACATTTCTTCGTCAAACCGTATAGGCTGGTGCTATAGAACCGCCAACAAAGAACTTTACCAAATAACAAAAACACCTTGAATACTTCCAACAGCAACGTCAGCGAAAATATCTAACACATGTGACTAGAAGAGTAAATGATGATGCAAACAAGATGTTGACTTTTCATACTACCTTAAACAAAAAGCTAGGTATGAAACTCCCATCAATATTATGGTAATAGTAATGAAATATTAGCCGTTTCCCAACAAGGTAATATTTGACATTCATTGACCGAGCAGCCAGTATTGTTTTCGTTTAAAATTCATAAAATCTTTCTCATAGAACAATTTTTCAGGAAACGTGTTTCACAATTCCATTAAATGTTATAGCTGTTTCCAGCATTGATCGGAGTTTACTTACTAACCTTTTGTTTGAAGTGGTGTGGAATATTAACATCTTGATTACGCCATTATTTTCTCTTCGAGTTACATGTGCTATCCATTTTAATTGTTGTTGCTGTTGGTAGACTTCAAGTGATGTGTTTTCTGTTATTTGGTACAGATCTTTCTTTGTGATTCTGTAGCGCCCGTCTACAATCCATTTTAATATATGTTGATTTATATGCGAACGTCAAGCATTCTGAGCCGACAAATGACAAGTTAGTCTGTGTGAAAGAGTTGTCTTAGTATGGTCAACATGCGAATGAAATGCCTTCTACTCTTATGTGAGGCAAACATGCATACATATTGAAGAATTGTCTCCTTTTATACTTAAAGGATTAATTTGCTTGATGTTACAGTTTTTGTGTATGTATATACTAGTGAGCAAACTCAAATGACTGGACTCACTGTATAGTTCTCCCGAATGAAGGTTAACCAATCAGAAGGCGTAAAATATTCAATCCGTCTTATATAAGGGCGGCCATTTTGGTTACTCTCTCCGAATGTCCAATGCGAACCTGTCAGAACCAAAGATGACCAGGACAGAAGGAAGAACAACGCTCTGCTACCAATATTCACTGCTAACCTGAACTACGCTTCCCTACTGTCTTCGAAATATTCACTGCCAACCTCTGGATTCTATACTCAAAGACTACCGTCATCATGAGCAACACTTGAAGCAAATTTTACTCTTTGATCTGAGAAAACGGTTGTAGATAGATAAATGTATAGAAATTTATTAAATAGGTGGATGCCATATGTGTGTGCTAAATGTAAATAATCAAGTTATAATTATTTTCCTGGTATGTATTAGGTATGCATGTAAGCGCCTGTATATGGGGCGGTCGTATGAGTTCGTGTATCATATACGTACTCTTCTATAGGGTTAATTTGTTTAAAATGGGTGCATGCTGGATCTCGCTTTTACTTAAACTATCTTGGTTTGCTCGGTATCAACTTTAAATCTGATTTATGAAATGCATCCCCCGTAATTTTCACTAAAATGAAAAAATGGGCAAAGTTAAAAACAAAAGGCTAAGATTTCTAAGATACTCTTTACATTATTTTAACGTAACACTAGAATATTAAAGAAACAAAGAAAGAAAGGGGATATAAGCCATAATGAAACTAAGTACTAAAGTCAAAGTAACCATTAAAAAAATCTGCTATCATTTGTTTTTTAGTGTTTTCGTATGTGGCCCGCTATGTCTCACGGGACACCATTGTGGTAACGGCGGCAAAACCGCCTTTTTCTATCTCAGTACACGTTAACGGTGCCTCACCAGATAGAACAGAAAGAATGACGTGCGGGATTTTTTTTCCTCTGAGGCAGGACAATGCCGCCATTAATGAATACTCTTAAAGAGCTTATACATCATTAATGGAATAGATAATAAAATAATAAAATTTCATCTCCAATGAGAAATTTGAAAGGCGCAACATTTCTTCGTAATAATTTTTAATTTCTAAAATTTAGCAAAATCGAAAAAGAAAAGAAAGTTGCAGCAAAATTCAAAAGACAGAAGAGAAAGGAAGATGAAAAAATTTGCCCGGTCCCAGGAGAATCCGCCCGAAATGATTGTCGGGAAGGAAGAGAATATCAAAATAAATAAATAAATAAATAAAAAATCTTTTTTTAAACCAAATACTGAAAAAAAAAAGTTAATTTTTTTCATTGAATGTTCGATCATTTCTGTCGTTGATTTACAGATGTGTGACAGTATTTTTGTCTTACTCTCATCCGTCTTTCTCTATCTCACTCACTCACTCTCTTTCTCTTTCTCTTTTTCTATCTCTCTCTGTCTCTCTGTCTGTCTGTCTCTCTCTCTCTCTCTATATATATATATATATATATATATATATATATATATATATCCGCTCTCCCTCTCCCTTCTTTGATTTCTTTCTTTTCGCTTGGTTATTTTTTTTTATTCTTATTTTTAATTGTTTATATCTTTCGTAAAGTTAGAATTCATCTAGATCTTCAATTTTTTATCAGTAAAAATCCGGCGTCTGTTTTATTTACTTTATATTCTTCTTGCTGTTGTTAATATTATTCCATTATTGTTACATGTTTATTTGTATTTAAAATTTCACTTCATTTTAAATTTTCAAAATCTATTAGAACTTAAATATAATAAAATTTAAATGTCTCATTTTAAATTATTTATTGAAAATTACAAATTTTGCTTCTTTTGCATTATTGTACTTGTTATTATTGTAATTATTATTGTACTTATTATTGTACTTATTATTATTGTACTTATTATTGTACTTATTATTATTGTATTTATTATTTACTTATTATTATTGTACTTATTATTGTACTTGTTATTATTGTACTTATTATTGTACTTATTATTATTGTACTTATTATTGTACTTATTATTATTGTACTTATTATTTACTTATTATTATTGTACTTTTTATTGTACTTGTTATTATTGTACTTATTATTGTACTTATTATTGTACTTATTATTGTACTTATTATTATTGTACTTATTATTTACTTATTATTATTGTACTTATTATTGTACTTGTTATTATTGTACTTATTATTGTACTTATTATTATTGTACTTATTATTGTACTTATTATTATTGTACTTATTATTTACTTATTATTATTGTACTTATTATTGTACTTGTTATTATTGTACTTATTATTGTACTTATTATTATTGTACTTATTATTTACTTATTATTGTACTTATTATTGTACTTATTATTATTGTACTTATTATTGTACTTATTATTATTGTACTTATTATTTACTTATTATTATTGTACTTATTATTGTACTTATTATTATTGTACTTATTATTTACTTATTATTATTGTACTTGTTATTATTGTACTTATTATTTTACTTATTATCATTGTACTTATTATTTACTTATTATTATTGTACTTATTATTTACTTATTATTATTGTACTTATTATTGTACTTATTATTATTGTACTTATTATTTACTTATTATTATTGTACTTATTATTGTACTTGTTATTATTGTACTTATTATTTTACTTATTATTATTGTACTTATTATTTACTTATTATTATTGTACTTATTATTTTACTTATTATTATTGTACTTATTATTATTGTACTTATTATTTACTTATTATTATTGTACTTATTATTGTACTTATTATTATTGTACTTATTATTGTACTTATTATTACTGTACTTATCACGTACAATGTCGACCCTCTAATATTACGATTCCCGGTAAGAATCTAGAACAAGGCCCAAAATTGCATGCGCGAAATTATGAATTCAAATGTTGTGTATTTCGTTTATATTTGCTAACAAATTATCGAATTTGTGAATTTTTTTCTGAAGTTATCGCTACAAATATATTCCCATTGATGGAGGTTCAGAATACTCCTTTCTCTCTTAAAAATCCTTTAAATGCAGTTAATTATTTCGCCTCTTTGTGTGTGGATGGTTAGATCTTCCGGTGATATGAAATTTAATTTATGATCATAACCTAATTGACCAAGTCTGCTATAAGCTGACCAGCCGTCAGTTACTATGGTTGGCCCTAAACGCTTTCGTCTATAAATTGTTTCTTTGAGCGTCTCTTGAAAGAAACAAACTTAAGGAAGTGATTGAATTCTTCAGACTTTCAATTCTTTCAAAAATCTCTTATTGACCAACCACCAGTCTTCTATTAAACTATCGATTTAATTGTATGAAATACTGTGAGGTGACAGAAATGTTAAATGTTTGCAGAAAAACTGTTTTTAATGCGTTGAAAGTTTCAAGTTCAGTTTCAAGAGGAGCAAACAACCTCACCAATTTCAGTTCCAAAAAGAAACTGTTCAGTTTTTACCAGGATAGTCATTGAAGCCGTCAAGAAAAGTGGGGAGATAACTCCTCGATGACGCATCTGGAAGATCGCAAAAGATCTGGATAATTTGGATTAGTCGCAAAGAACGAATGTGAAAGAGGATTTAGGGCTAAAACCTTACTAGATTCAACGACGACAGCTGGTCTCAAAGTGCCCCCAAAAAGCAAAAACGGCTTGACAAAGGGAAGAAAATGTTGGAGGAGATGCAACATGCCGCAGACAAGGTTCATGCCTGTGTTTGTAGATTAATTGGTTGATTTGGTTTTATCAACTTTTTTTAGATTAATTAAAAATATTTTTGGATTGTAAGAATAATATTTTCTTGTGAGTAAATATTGCATTAACAATATTTTAGAAATAATAATGATTTTTAGAAACAATGCCAACTATTTAACCCATAATTGGGAGGAGAAAAATTTAGATTGTAAGAATTCTTTTTGAGATAATAAAGATTTAGTGATTTAAATCTTAGCAATTAATCCATAGCCGGGTGGAAAATTTTTTTAAAAATTCCATGTGAGTGAATGTAACGAACCGGACTGAAATTCGAACTCGGCTCTCCTATTTCTCATTTCCAGCTGTTACTTCACCCTCACAACCAAGTTTACAGCAGCCGATATTCTCAAGCGGCCACCTATGTAAGTTCTGGCCAGACTCGACGTTGCTTAACCTCGGTGATAGCACGAGAAACAGTGTTTCAACGTGATATAGCCGTAAGTCACATGTGAAGATAGATAGATAGATAGATAGATAGATAGATAGATAGATAGATAGATAGATAGATAGATAGATATCCGATGAAATGAGAACAAAAATAATATATAAATTCTAACGTTCACAGCATTAATTCAAAAGATGGCTCGATACCGATAGTAGAGCAATAATTATTTATTTGTTATAATTTTTTCATATATACATAAAGCAAAAAGGTGACGGAGTGAAACAATAGTATTAGGTTGGTGCAAAAATAATGTCGTTTTTTGACGTTCAACTTCATGTGAGAAAACATTATTTTTGCACCAACCTAATACTTGTTGATAGCAGTTTGGTGAAGGATGGGTGAGGTACTCCGTCACCTTTTTGTTTTATGTATATTTATTTCTCAAACAAATGGAAAAAAAGGAAGTGACGTTTCACATATGGCTTGCTTACAAGCAGAATTGTTCATAACCATTTTGATTCTCACCAGTCGAGGTGCAATTGAAATGCACCGAAACGAAGCTGCATCTTTGTAGTGAGTAAATTGTTTTTGTCTACATGAAAAAATTATGATAGATAGATAGATAGATAGATAGATAGATAGATAGATAGATGAAGTGATCAATGAAA
>OZ038476.1:117642230-117682230 GCA_964036315.1 Acanthosepion esculentum | reverse complement strand
ACCTCGTGGTAAGAGCATTCCCTTTCGGAGAATTAGTTGTGCTACCCTTAGCTGAGATGTTCATGATCTGATATCCATCTCAAATCTGTTAACTATGTCCCACAAGAATTGTTAAATCCCTTGAGAGGAAACTGATCACTTGTGAGATGAAATGCCCGAGGAAAGCAGAGAACAAGTCCAGGCGAGACAAGATCAGGACTGAGGCAATAAGAGACATGGTAGGAGCAATACCAGTCATACAACACATCGAACGACAGAGGATCAAGTGGTTCGGACACCTCACTCGTATGCCTATCAATCAACCAGCCCTAAGATCATACACTCTCATGTCATCTGGCTGGAGAGCGAGAGGCAGACCAAGAAGACGCTGGGGCGACTCAGTGGCAGATGCCCTCAGAGCCCACGAGATACTCTCCTCCAGGCCATTCGACTTGCCGCTGACAGACGACTGTGTCTCCTGGGGACGCCTAATAGCACAAGCGGAAGGAGAAACTAAACTAACTATATAAGAATTGTTGCATTTATTGTATGCCATTTGTCCCAAAAATAGTTGTTTCATTTTTTAATAAATAAAATAAATTAAGATAACTTGTATAAAAATGGAACAGTTTATTAATTAAATATTTTGAATCTTTATTTTTGAGAAACATTTAAATATTTTGGCGTTCTGAAAATACTTACGTATTTCACCGCTTTGAATTATGAGTTAAACAACAAATGCGGAATCAAGGATGTTTGGTCTGAAACTACGTTTAGAATTAGTTCATCATCACTTCTATCGATAGTATGTCGTTTACAATTCATTTTAGATCGGGTAAATGGAGGATTGCGACGAAAGGGCCCTGCTTTGTTAAACAGAAAAGGTTTTATTCTCCAACATAACAATGCCAAACAAAACCAAAACCGTTATCATGGGATGTTCTTCCACATCCTTCGTACTCAGCAGATTGAACGACTACTCATTTGTTTCACTGAGTAGAACATTCCATGACTGGTAAAACATTCTCAAACAAAGAAGTTGAATACAGTGTTTCAAACTTTTTTTCCAAGAAAAACAAATTTCTTCAAGCCTGAAATGGAAGGTTTGCTTTTCCTTTAGGTTGAATATAATTACATTTTTTAGTATAAAACAAGGATGTGTCTTCTCACCAAACTTATTGAACGTATACAGTGAGGCGATTCTGAGAGAATTCGAAGTCATACCAGAATTCATTACTGGCGACCACAATCTTAACAACATAAGATATGCAGATTACAGAGTGTTGATAGCAAACACAAGAAAGGAAACTACAAGAACTCATACAAAAGGCAGTAAAGGAACGCGAGAAGAAAGGACTAAACATTAATTGTGAGAATACAGAATGCATGGTTGTTAGCGAAAGCATCAGCCAAACATGCAAATTACAAAATGGAGATCCCAAAATCAAAGCAAGTACAACAATTAGAAATATCTGGAAAATGTATTAACATAAGACGGAAAATGCGACATTGAAATTCGACGACGTATTGGGATAGCGAAAGATGCCTTCCAAAAGCGAAGCAAAGTATTAAGAAACAGGGAATTTAGAAACGAAGAAAAGTGTACTGAACTGTTACGCAATATCAGTCCTCCGATATGTAAGTGAATGCTAGACAATCTCCATACAGATGAAGATGGAGCTTGGAACAACAGAAATGTGGTTCTACAGGAGGATGCTGAGAATATCATGGGCATTTGAGCATTGACGAAGTTTTAGAGAAAATGGAAACAAAAAGGATACATACTTAACATCAGAAAGAGACAGTTGAAATTTCTAGGGAGTATAATGAGGAAAGTGAGCTTCGAAATTTGATACTCACCGTACAGATTGAAAGTAAGAGGGCCAGATGTAAGGGATGATGTGGTCGCAGAAATTGTCTGGCGGAGTGAATTGCAAGATGGTGCTCACAGACGGTGCCCAACTGACTCTACTATACTGTGCAGTCTACAAAAACAAATTAAAACTTTAAAATGGCAACAATTTGCCCATCGTAGATGTACATATTCCGAATTGTGATATTTCAGCGCGTCTTTTTGTACAAGTCCTGTATGGATTGTGAATTTAAAATGTCTTTAAGTCAAAAAGGAAAAATGAGATGCATTTTCGACATTTGATGCATTTTCGACATTTGATGCTTTTTTATTACCGGAAGTTCAACAATCTGGAAGCCTGTAAAAAAAACCTTAGACCAGTTTATTACCCAGAAATGGGAGGATAGAATCATGAAGTTGCCTCAAAGATGGCGAAAGATAGAGGAACAAAATGGCAAAGTTGCAATATGAGCTCTGGTAAAATCATGCAATGATAACAGCAAAAATTGCAATATGAGCACTGGTAAAATTGATGCTGAAGACATTAGGTTTATTATAGCAAATAAGATACAAGCGGTTTGTAGAGTTGGTGTCATAGCTAAGACTACTGCACATAAGTGGTTCGAACGTTTCCGGCAGATCTGCAGTCAATACCTCGAAAACGAAACTAATGACATTCTACCATCGCCGAATGGACCCAGAATTTTCACCAATCTTTACGAACGGAAGTTAATCAAGCAGGCCCCGTGCCTTGAGCGCCAATCGGGACTTAAACTCAACCCAGACACAAAGGTAAAAATAGTCGGTTCCCCGTACCTCTCCAGTATGTACCTGATCCCTATTGCTATCCGCTACCTTTACAAGAGCCAGGTCAGTTCAAAAATGAAGTACTACTGCCATATATTGGCAGGAGCTGCCCAGTCTTCACTTTCCATTCTCGATAGAGACCTTTCGACCCTCAACCCCTTTCTAACAGACGAGACTTCGTAGCGCTCTCGCTGCTCTATCGCTATTCACATGGAAAGTGTTCAGATGAACTACACTTCTTAGTTTCACTAGTCCCAATCTTCACCGCTAAGACTCGCCATGCTACGACGATTGTAGCGAACCACCCTCGTCGCCATCGTATTCCATTGGCAAGTTCCACTCGAGCAGCATCTTCCCACGAACCGCTGCTTTGTGCAACCGACTCCCAAGAGGATGCTTCCAGGATCACTTCAATCTTAACCTGTTCAAGTCTAGGGTTAATCGTTAACCACACATATCCGCATAAACTGTGCCGCTTACCCTGTAACATTCTCTCTCGAGTGTCCCTCGAGCCTTGTACAAGGTGAACATCATTGTAAAAAAAGAGAAAAAAGATCAATCGACACCAGACATTGCAGAGTATCTCAATATCTCATATGAGCATTTGAAAACACTGGCATACGTTAATCACGATTTAACGGGAAAAAAACTTTGATAGACCGCATTTCCACCTGCGAATCTCTTCCTAAATGTAACAAAGCGGAGCGTTTTTTAAAAGAACAATCACGGACAATGAAAAATAGATATATAACAATATGAAGCGAAAAATGTCTTGGAGAACACGAAAAACTGGTCTTTATCAAATGAAGGTGATGCTGTATATAAGGTGGGACTGGAGAGACATTGGTGTATTGTGAGTTCCTTCCGCAAAATCAGACGCTGAATTCAGAAACGCGCCGTTCCAGTTAGACCGATAAATGTCATCTTCCATCAGGGCAACACGAGACCGTAGCTCTCTTTGCAGACCCAGCAGAAATCGGCATAGCTTGGTTGGAATGTCCAACTACGCCCGTCGTATTCCCTTGAACTAGTACTTTCGATTTATCACTTGTTAGAATTTAGAAAGAGGAACAAAATGGCAAAGTTGCAATATGAGCTCTGGTAAAAACATGTATGATAACAGCAAAAATTGCACTGGTAAAAATGATTGCTGAAGACATTAGGTTTATAATACCCAGAAATTCATACACGGATGTCCTCAAGGACACATGGCACAGTGGATAAATATAAAGGCGTTGGTTAGATCCAGTGACAGGACCCAAAGGGTGTGAGTTCAATACCCGGTCAAGGCAGTGGAGAACTTTCAGAGGGAAAAATTAACAGGAGATAACTGATAACTGACATCCATTAAACAGTCTACCCCAGTGAGCGAAATAAAGGGTTCAGTTCGACATTCCAACTAACTGAAGAAGGCCGGAGTGTACAACGAATATGGCGACAAAGATGAGGACAATAGTCCGAATAATGTAAATAAGGCACGTATGTGGTTGAAAAAATCTATGTATAAATATCTAAATATTCTCTTTGAAATTTACGTAAAAACGCTACGAACTTTTGTAGGGACGCAATACTTGCGAACACCGTCATATTCAAATGAATTTAATTTACATTTGATTTGATTTTATGATAAAACGTAATTACTTTCCAAACACATAGTTTAAACAATTTTTACATTTAAAATGGCATAATAAAATGGCAAATATTTTTTTTACATTTAAAATGGCATAATAAAATGGCATAATAAATTTTTTGACATTTAAAATGGCATAATAATTATATCAAACATTGTTTGTTAGTCGACGTACACGTGGAGGTATTCGCGGTAATAAATGCTGAATACTGTATTGCAGACATCATTTGTCCTTTCGTTTGTTGTCTGAGATGTTCTTATTTGATATTATCTGGTAAAATATAGAAAAACAGAAGATGCAGTTTTGAGAATAACACATTTTGTTTATGTCTGAAGTTGACATTCGGACATCGCACATCACAGGATTATAATTATTTCAACCCCAAACAAAACGAAAATGCTACTAAAATTCAAGGGGTTACTGGGAGTGAAAGCGAATGAGAAGACATTAGTGAAGAGAAAAGGCATTAAAAGCACAAGGTTCAGGAAGATAGAAGATGGCGGTTAGCTTTGCATTTAATTTTTTAAGATTTTAGTCGGCAGTGAAGCAATAAGCCGGAAGAGAGTTCCACATGCAAGAAGTGCGAGAATAGGAACTATTAAAATAGAATATCTAGCTATTTCAACAGTAAAATGGTGAGATGCAGTTGCCAATCTAGTGGTATACTTAAATTCGTGCGGTCGAGGTAACAAGGAGGAAAGCTCATCAGAACAATTGCCATGAAAATATTTATTGAAAAAACAGATAGAAGCCGTCACAACAGCTAGAAAGTGACTGAAGTCGATATGTCAGGTCAGATATTACATTACAGACCCTTCTTTGGATTTTGTCGAGAATCTTGAAATATATAGCAGGAGCACCAGACCAGTTGTTGCAGCAATATTCAATGCACGGACGAATGTTAGTTTTTAACTATGCAAGATGGATCCTGACGTTAAGTATGGCTCGAACTTGTTGCTCAGACATAAAAATACAACCTTTAAGTTGCAAATATAATTTAAAAAAGACATCGGCAAATGTAATAGCTCGGACAAGTGTAACATATTCTGCTTTTTGAGTTAAAGAAGTATATGTTATCAATGTGTTGCCGCTTGTGGACGAGTGATTAGAAGATTAGCTTTCGACCAATAGGTTCGAATGTCACCAACGTCCAGTTGTCAGTAATATCGGTGATTCTAGTGACTTTAGAAAGTGCTTGAAAACAGCATGGGTCGATACAAAACTTTTTAGTGAAATTGGGTTGATGGTTGTGCTAGCACGAAGTCACAAGTCATCGTGACTGATGGTTTGAGCGTACTGGGCTTGTTTATTGACTAACTTCCCGCTTAAGGTAGTTGCAGTATAAACCACAGTTGACTCAGCGGGTGTTGAAGAAATACAAATATACAGAAGAAGGTGTCTGCAAAAGAGATTAGCTAGCCTCCGTAGTAGACTTTATAGTCTCCCGAGACTGATGGATGCACACGCACACATACACACACACACACACACACGTATACATATATATATATATATATATAAAGATTACTTAACTTTAATATCAATTTTTTGTTGTTTTCCCCGAGTTCGAAGTTTCTTGGTTATGAGCATTCTTCAAGGGGTTATGTTTTTGAAATTTATATATATATATATATATATATATATATATATATATATATATATATATATATATATATATATATATATATATTACAGCAAAAAAACAAAAATTACCTCAACTATTTCAAGCCGTTCTGTACACTTAGAGAGACACTTGAAACTGACTATTTCTATGTTGAGGTAATTTTATTTTTGGGGGGGTGCTGTAAAAATCCATATGCTCTGTTAAAATAAAAACATCGAGATCTCTGTGGATCAGTTTTAATAATTAATATTACTAGGATCCACCCTGGTTATATACCAACGGATCGATTTATTGTCTCCCGGACTAGATATCTTAACAAAGTATTAACAAAGAGTATTATTTTCACACACACGCACACACAAACACATACACACACACACATATACACATACACACACACATTTATACATATTTATATGTATATATAAGTGGACACTGAGATCTGAAGATTGCGTTCAATCATGAAACACTGCCGCCGCGTGGTGTTGACCTCAGGGTCCACTTTTATGTTTTTACAGTAGATAAACAAACCCCGTACGTTCAATCCATCGGTCACGACCATCAACCTAATTTCACTCCCAAGTTTTGTATTAACCCATAATATGGTTTTCAGTCACTTTCTAATGGTGCCCCACCCTAGAATCGTCTCACCAGACTGATATTATTGACATCTCAAATCTCTTGGGGATATTCGGACCTCTTGGTCGGAAGCCCAATGTTCTAATCACTCATCCACACGCGCCAACACATTACCAGTTTCCCTGTAAATGCATTGTTGACTTTATTCTAGTAATGTGTTTCATAAAACTTTATAATAGAAATGCACTGAAAATTATAGAAGGAAACAATTTATTTTTCCTAATGGACCTCATGATCGAAATAATCATAGCATTACATGCAACCCATTATTTGGCTTGTAAAATAAACGTAAATAACATATAGTTCATGTAAGATAGCTAATGCGTGATACACACTTAGGCGATCATGTATCTTTCGATACATGACTGACGAGGAAGATTTTTTTTCCCGCAGTAGGTTGCCATTTTTTTCTGTGGTAACCCAGTCTGTCCTGCTATTTAGCTATAGCTGGGAGGGATGAGAAGAGGATTTCCCGTAATATTGTAACGAATTCGACTGGAATTCGAACTCGGTTCTCCGATCCCTCAACCCGAGCCGCTATCCGTTACTCCATCGTGCCTCCTATGTAGCCAACGCATTCAAAATATTGGTGTTAATTACTGAAAATCATTTACGCAAATTGCTTTCTATTTATGTTAAATGTAAGAAAGCTGATTAAAAAAAATAGTCAGATAAGTTTTCTAAACCTCCAATACAGATAAAGGGAAATAATCATGTAGTTTAGTTCTTCATACACTGTTCTGTCACGAAGCTTACTTCTTTATACAATGTTTTCAAATAATTTCGGTGAATGTATGCACAGATTTCTTAAGCTTAAGTGAGATTAGGGTCTAAGTAGACGTTTAAATATACTACATTGTATGTATATTAAACAATGTTAAAAAAATAAAAATGTGTGCGGGCGGACAAGCACAGATAGATAGATAGATAGATAGATAGATAGATAGATAGATAGATAGATAGATAGATCAAGAAACGTGTAACATAATGAAAAATTGAGCATCTGTATGACGGAGTTTTTGATCCACACTCATTATACTCACTGATGCGCCAAATTTCATGGGGTAGTAGTATGCAAAGTAAATGGCGCCACCGTACCTTGATTTTATGGAAAATCAGTGTGAACATCGGTTGGGCTGCAAGTGGTAATACGATATAAATTATCGGAATTCAAATGGGGCATGATAATGAGGGTCAGAGGAAGAGGCTTTTGTTTTCTGTAATTGTAGGAACGTTTGACATCTATATATATCAACAGTGTCATGTAAGTACCGGCAATTAGTAATGGAAATCATTATTTCCTATCGTGGATAGCGTAGTAGAAAACGACAGATCCTTAATGATGGTGACTAGAGGCGTCTGGATGAAATTGTCTGTGATAACTGCCAAGCAACACTGGCCCAAACTACGAGGGTCATTCAATAAATAAGGTGAATTTTTCGGTATAAGGATTTCTAATACAGATAGAAGCTTACTTTTTTTCAACGTAGTCTCCCAGCACTGTCACACACTTTTCCCATCTGTGCACAAGCTTCCGTATTCCCTCAGCGTAAAAATCTTTGGGCTGATGTCGCAGCCAGTCGCTCACAACACTTTTGACTTCATCGTCACTTTTAAACTTCGTGCCTCTCGTGAACGCTTTCAAGGGACCAAACAGGTGAAAGTCTGAAGGGGCATGGTCTGGGCTGTAAAGGGGAGGGAGCAGTTCCCAGCCCAGCTCGTTGATGGTAGGCACCGTTTGGGCTGCTATGTGAGGCCTTGCGTTGTTATGATGCAAGATGACTCCTTCTGACTGATGACCCCAGCGTTTGTCCCAACAGATAAACTGAAAGTCCTTGCAATGCCATCCACTGTCACCCTTCTGTCAGACTGAATGAGGTCATTGACTGATTCGATCACCTCAGAAGACCTCATCTGTAGGCCTCCCAGGCCTGTCTTCATCCTCAACACTGCTCCGTCCTTCTTTAAACAATTTAGCCCACTTGTAGACATTTTTTGGCTGAAACATGTGGCACCATACACAGCTGACATTCTCTTATGAATTTCAACTGGTTTGCACCCTTCAGCAACCAAACTTGATAACTGACCGCTGTTCAATCCTGGAGCATGCTTCTTGGTCGGCTATCTTTGTTAATCGCCAAAACTATCAAAGTTTTTTTTTTTAATCTGCAAATGAAATTAAATCCACGTGAAAAAGAAGTAAAACAAAAATAAATAAATAAATAAAGAGTAAGCTTCTATCTGTATTAGAAGTCCTTATACCGAAAAATTCAACTTATTTATTGACTGTCCCTCGTATATCGACATTCAATGAAGAAAGTACAAGTTGCATACCTAGTAGGTCAGTTCAACATTCTTTAGTTTTCATTGGATATATGAACAAAAAATCCACCAGGGTGCTCCTGTTAACACCATAACCCCTGTATTCTAATCTCTTGATGTCGCTAATTGAACCCTGGAGGAGTGGGTTGTGTTTCTATTTGCTTCGGGCTCATGGTAGGGTTTGGATGTGATGGAGACCCCAGTTGTCAACAATGCATCGTGTAAGCTGATGGTGGTTCTCTAATAGCATGGAGTGTGTTCAGGTTGGGTTGAGTCTGTCGGCCTAAACACTTCCTTGACAGATGACCACCATATTACATTGCTCCATGATCATTTACCTCTATTTATGGACACCCTACAACTTATTCCAGCAAGATAATGTAGCTTGTTATCAGGCCCAAGACGTCCGGTATTGGTTTGAGGAACATTTTAGATACTTTTAGGAAATTAAGTGGACAACGCTTTCACCAAACATGACCCAATCGAACATGCATGGGACGTGGTGGGGAGGCCTATTCAAACGTAATATCCTGTTCCTACAAATATCAGGAAGCTTCGGACAGATATCAAGATGCTATAGCGCAGCATCCTTTCAGAGTTCTTTCAACCACATGTGTAATCTATGCCATGTTGGGGCATTTACCCAGGCTAAACTGGGTCCTTGGAAAATCTGTAACTCATAGGACAGATTGAAGGTAAGGACAAAGGAAAACAACGCATAACTTAGCGAGTGTGAGTTAATGGGTGGCGAAACAGGGGAGATAAAAATACAAAATTTATTAAGAGCTACAAAAGACAGGAAATTGTGGAGAGCTATGATCGGCAACATTCCTGAAGAGACGCGATACATAGAAAAAGCATAAGAGTGGGACCTACACATCACTAAGCGCCTATACTATGATTTAGGAATATGTAATATTTACATATATTTTATTTGTAAACAATGTGGATGTAGGAATCATCACTGTATATCTGATGATTGCTTAAGCCGTAAAATTGTCAGTCGCCATGCACTGTTGATTGCTATGTCCACATTGTTTATATCTTCATTCTCCCTATCCTCGATATAGTGTAATCTTCCCCTCAACAATATAACAAATGTTCAACAATATTATTTTATATATTTATATGTGTCCGTGTGTGTATGATTGTGTGTATATGTTTTTGTGATAGATATTCCTCGTGGCCTTGAGCCAAACTTGATGTGTTCTTCAATGCACTTAATTTGCTGGTTTGCCCGTAAGTGGTAACATGTTTCCATGGATTATCCATTTACACCTCAAACAAATCAATACCTATTTGTGAAGCGTCATAATTTCCTACCAGTTGAACAATTATGCATCGACCCAACGATCTAAAATGAGTTACTTTAACAACCTTTTTCGTGTTCGCGCCAAAAAAAATGCTATCGCCTACTCTCAATTCTGTACTCAAGCCGAAACCAAGATGTTATACAACCCCTCGTCCTTCGGCAGACATCGGTTCTTTCCGCCGCTGCTCGCGGATAAAAACACTGGAACTTTTGTAATTCTCTGGCAATTTTTTCCCACTGACCGCTCATTGCACTCTGAAATCTTTTTCTAATAAAATCTACAATATTCTACTTTTTTTTCCTTTCGTTTTTCACATGTCCCTTTCTTTCTCACTCCCTCTCTTTGTTATCTTTCGTTTTTTGTTTTGTTTTTTCATATTTTCCTTTCTTTCTTACTCCTCTTTCTTTGTCTTTCGTCTTTTTTTCATATTTTCCTTTCTTTCTCACTGCCCTTTTTGTTATCTTTCGTCTTTTTTTTTCCCTATTTTTTTCTTCCTAACTCCATCTTTGTTCTTTCGTCTTTTTTCATATTTTCCTTTCTTTCTCACTCCCCTCTTTGTTGTCTTTTTTTTCCATATTTTCCTTTCTTTCTAAATCCACCTTCTTTGTTCTTTCGTCATTTTTTCATATTTTCCTTTTTTTTCTCACACTCCTTTTCTTTGTTAACTTTAGTCTTTTTTTCATATTTTCTTTTCTTTCACACTCATCCTTCTTCGTTATTTTTCGTCTTTTTTTCATATTATTATTTCTTTCATACTTCTCACTTGTTATCTTTCATCTTTTTTCATATATTCATTTCCTTCTCGCTCCTTCTTCTTTGTTATCTTTCGTCTTTCTTTCCTATTTTCCTTTCTTTTTCTCTCCACTCTTTGTTATCTTTCCTCTTTCTTTCCTATTTTCCTTTCTTTTTTTCTCCACTCTTTGTTATCTTTCGTCTATTTTTCACATTTTCCTTTCTTTTTCTCTCCACTCTTTGTTATCTTTCGTCTTTCTTTCCTATTTTCCTTTCTTTTTTTCTCCACTCTTTGTTATCTTTCGTCTATTTTTCACATTTTCCTTTCTTTTTCTCTCCACTCTTTGTTATCTTTCGTCTTTCTTTCCTATTTTCCTTTCTTTTTCTCTCCACTCTTTGTTATCTTTCGTCTATTTTTCACATTTTCCTTTCTTTTTCTCTCCACTCTTTGTTATCTTTCGTCTATTTTTCATATTTTCCTTTCTTTTTCTCTCCACTCTTTGTTATCTTTCGTCTATTTTTCATATTTTCCTTTCTTTTTCTCTCCACTCTTTGTTATCTTTCGTCTATTTTTCACATTTTCCTTTCTTTTTCTCTCCACTCTTTGTTATCTTTCGTCTATTTTTCACATTTTCCTTTCTTTTTCTCTCCACTCTTTGTTATCTTTCGTCTATTTTTCATATTTTCCTTTCTTTTTCTCTCCACTCTTTGTTATCTTTCGTCTATTTTTCACATTTTCCTTTCTTTTTCTCTCCACTCTTTGTTATCTTTCGTCTATTTTTCATATTTTCCTTTCTTTTTCTCTCCACTTTTTGTTATCTTTCGTCTATTTTTCATATTTACCTTTCTTTCTCACTACTTCTTTGTTATCTTTCGTCTTTTTTCATATTATTCTTTCTTTCTCACACCTCTCCTCTTTCTTATCTTTCATCATTTTTTTCTTATTTTCTTTTCTTTCTTACTCTTTCTTTGTTATCTTTCATCTTTTTTCATATACTGTTTTCCTTCTCACTCCTTCTTCTTTGTTATCTTTCGTTTTTTTTCATATTTTCTTTTCTTTCTTGATCTTCCTTCTTTGCTATCTTTCGTCTTTTTTATATTTACCTTTCTTTCTCACTCCCCTCTTTGCTATCTTTCGTCTTTTTCTCATATTTTCTTTACTGACTTTCTCACACCTCTGTCTTTGTTTTATTTATTTATTTTTAATATTTTCATTGTATACTGTCTCTTTTTTTCCATTTGTCTCTCTTAGTTCAACAACTCTCGTGTACACTTCCATGACAATTGTTCAAAGCATCCAAGAAGCATTTGCTGCTACTGGAAGGTTTTTAAGCGCAAACAAAACTGAAATTTGAAAAAATTAGACTAGAAAGATGAAAGGAAGATTGTGGGAGTCTCGGTAGGGAATCCAAAATTAACAGTGAGGAGTAAATGCTAACTTAACAATGAGTTTTCATTTGATATAGTATGCAGAGTAATATATAAAAAATGATCTTGAACAGGCGTGTAGTAGAAAAAAACATCATTAACCAAAAAATATCAGAATAGAAGGTTAAAGTAGTCAAAATAATATCTAATATAGGATGCTGGAAAGTTGCAAAACATGATTTTTAGTAATGAATGCAAAATAAAGTTACATGCAAGAGAATATGTAAAAACGACCAGTAGGAGAAATAAACAATACACAGACGGTAAAATTTGGTGATGGACGTGTAATCGAATCGATTTGTATCAAAAGCGATGGTAGAAGAAAATTGGTAAAGGTTGATGAAAAACAAAGCAGTGAAACTACATTAGTATACTCGAGTCTAATATTCTGCTAGTCTACGAAGACGGAGAAATTTATCAGCATGACGGTGCTCCTTGTCCTGCGTCACATGCAACAAAATGGTTTCTTGTGAATGAAGATGTTCAATTTTTAGAAAACTGGTCAGGACAAAGTCCTGATTTCAATAAAAAGTGAAACATTATGATAAGGAAAAAAAAGAAACAAGCGCGCCAACGAAAACCACGCATTGTCCAAGAGCCTTTGAATTACTGTCAAGAAAAATGGGAAAAAATCCCATCGAGAACATCTGAACCTTGTTCCATTAAATGCTCCATCGAATTGAAGCGATTAATCGAGCCAAAGCCAGAAGCACTACTTACTAACACCATACGTTGATGTTTTGTACTTTCTGTAAGAATAAAGATCACTTTTTGCAAAAAGATTCCTTTTTAACTTCAGAAAAAGCTGAATTGTGAATTTTTCGCTAGTGGCCGTGTATTTTTAATCACTATGCTTAAGATGTTCTATCGTCTACCATACAGCATTAACAAAAATGCAGTAATTTGTTTTCTGTTACTCATACAGAAAAGCATACTGATAATCGCGCTCGATTTGGAGGTAAAATTTACAAAATGAATTGACTTAGCAAGATGACTCAAAAGTTTTGCACGCCTATGTATATTAATTTAACTCTGAATGTTTAAACTTGAAAGTGTCTCTTTCTCAAATTTAGAGGACATACACCAAGCACTCAAAAGCTAATGACATTGTTCCACCCAAAGCCATCAGTCCATTAAAAAAAAGAACTTGGTAACCATCACGTTAAATCCATCACCATTGCAAAAGCAACCACCAGTTAAAGCAGGATCCTGATACTACCAATAAATAAAACGTTCTT
Organism: Acanthosepion esculentum; assembly: GCA_964036315.1. Classification (NCBI taxonomy): domain Eukaryota; kingdom Metazoa; phylum Mollusca; class Cephalopoda; order Sepiida; family Sepiidae; genus Acanthosepion; species Acanthosepion esculentum. The sequence goes on along the minus strand of OZ038476.1, from coordinate 117,668,665 downwards.
TTTTTTTCTTTTTTTTTTTTTTTTGGTTACATAATAGTAATATAAAATTGAGTTTATCTAGACAGCAAATGTTCATTCAAGCAGGTTTTGTTAAAAATGATGGATGACTTGTCTTTTATATTGGACTGAGTCATAAATAATTCTCGTTTTTGTTTACTAACTTTATTCTTTAAAACAAAGTACAATTATATTTTATTCAGTTAACCATCATTTGCAATGACTTGTCAATTATCGGGCAGATCTTTCATATATTTTGTGTAAAATTCCACAGTTTTTTATGTGAAAAAGTTTTCGACGAACTTTTGAGTCTGGCTTTCACTGGAGAAAACTTTCCTCATTAAAATCTTTTGCAACGATCAAAAGAATTGTGGTCATGTTAATATTCCCACTGACTTTAAACAGACCAATTGTGTTCCAAAGATTTTCCTGTGTTATTCTTGCATTGTATTAAAGGAGAACATTTTTTAATTAATCCAATGTGCACGCTGTCACAGGTATGTAAAAATTAAGGTGTTTTAGTTTAGTCTAAATTAATAACTGTCGCGCATGATTAATAGGTAGCTAGCTTGATACACTCATCATTACAATTGGTTCAGCAAAACGGAAATTACATATGACAAATTAATCTAGCTATATCCGTTGGCTAATATATATATATATATATATATATATATATATATATATATATATATATATATATATATATATATATATATATATATAATAAAAATACATTGATTCTGTTTTGTTTACACCTTAAATCTTAAATTAAGTAAATATTTCTTTGTTTATCTGCATACGCACACTAACGGACATATATACAGTTGCTAATATCTAATTATTTGGTTTATATCCACATTTATACCCCTCTCTCTCTCTCTCTCTCTCTCTCTCTATATATATATATATATATATATATATATATATATATATAATTATATTATTTTCTTTTTAAAAATATAATTCCATCGCGACACAGAAAATTTCCATGTTTTAAAACTGAAACCAAAATTGTAAATTTAATTATAAAAATTAAACTTAAAATCTATTGCCTATTATTTTAATATATATATATATGTGTGTGTGTGTGTGTGTGTGTGTGTGTGTGTGTGTGTGTGTGTGTTAGTGTACTCCATTTAGCTCTTACGTATCATTAATAGTTAAGATGATATATTTGTCATTACAATTTGTTCAGCAAAACGGAAATTACTTATGACTCAACTGTATTCTATCTATGTGTGTGTGTGTGTGTGTGTGTGTGTGACAAGACAGAGTGTAAATAGTTTCTTGTGACGCGTATCGTCTTTTAGAACATCATCAGACTAAACTTTTTCTACTTTGTCATACATTTTTCCCAAATACTGTTCTTGACATATGTAAAAAAATATATTGTTATCTCATATGTATATATATATATATATATATATATATATATATATATATATATGATGATGGACTCTCCCGTCGAAGTCGACGTATGAGGGCCAGACAGATCAGTTCCCAGAAACTGAAAGCCAGACACCCACACAAGATTTGATTATAGTGGTGAAGGCTTTGTGTAGGGCCATCCACACTTTTTGGAGGGACGAATACAGGGACCTGGTGCAACGAATGGCACAAGGTCCCCAAACGACCCTCCGCAGGTTTTGAATTCAGAGTTGTCCTTCTCCTAGACCATTTGCCGTCCAAGGCTATAGAACCCAGTCTATCCTGCTATTTACCCATAGCTGGAGGGAGAAGAAGAGGATTCACACCTTTCCCAAGGGTGTTAGCACGTAAGTGAATGTAATGGATTCGACTGGAATTCGAACTCGGCTGTCCGATTCCTCAATCCAAGCGCCGTTATCCATTACTCCACCGTGCCTCCTCTCTCTCTCTCTCTCTCTCTCTCTCTCTCTCTATATATATATATATATATATATATATATATATATATATATATATATATATATATATATATATATATATATATATATATATATATATATATATATATATATATATATATATATATATATATATATATATATATATATATATATATATATATATATATATATATATATATATATATATATATATATATATATATATATATATACGCACATGTGTGTGTGTGTGTTTTCTTGAAATACAATTGGCGTTAGTGACATACTATCCCCAATCATTATCACGCATCGTTGTGTAATATGTCGTTGGACAAGAAAATTCCTGCTCTTATTAACACATAAAAAGATTTCTATTTAGATATACAGTGTTGGAAATAAGTATAAGACACCCCATGACATTGTTAATAATGTTCTTATAACTGCACAAATTCCTCTGAAAATTTGTGTGTAGTACCTAGATCCGATGGGTATTAGTATACATATTCGATTTTATAACAACTTTCCACAAAAAAAAATGTTATTAACAAAACTTCGTTTTCGAAGGTGGAAATAATTATAAGACAGTTTTGAAAATTTGCATATCTGGTTTACGTCAGAATGCCAAAGGATGAATAAGTGCATGCGCAGATTATAAAAAGACTCTCATCATGATTTTAAGCCACGTGAGTCCTATTTAAACATTTCATAACTGAATACAGTTACTGCAAAAATGCCTAGGAGTTCCCCACCCTTAATGAAAATGAAAAAGGGCAAATTACTGCCTATAAACTGGAAGGAAAATCTATAAGTTTCATTGCAAGAGAACTGTCGAGGTGCCGAACAGTTGTGAGAAATTATCTAAAGGACCCTGAATCGTATGGCACCAGAAAACGTTCAGGTCGTCCACCTAAAATTACAAATGCAGCCAGACGTTGACTTTTTCGAGAAGCTTCTAAAGGACAATCAAGTTCAAGAGATCTGCAAAAATCTCCGAATTTACCCATCACTCCAGGAAGAGTTTGTCAACTTCTCCATGAATCACCAAATCTCATATATTGAAACAGGAAGACTGTCCCTGCTTTAACTGCTAAACACAAGAAAATGCGCGTAGATTGGGTAAAAAGAAAAGTAACACGGACAAAGGGGAAATGAGAAACCATGGTGTTTTCTGATGAGAAAAAGTTTAATTTGGATGGGCCCGACGGCTACCAGTGTTATTGGCATGATTGAAGAAAGGAAAAGCAGCTGTTTTCAAAAAGACCATTTGGAAGAGGATCTGTTATGGTTTGAGGAGTTTTTTCTACGTCTGGAAAGCCTAATTTAGTAGTGATGGGAGGGAAAAAGAACAAACCTCGATATATCAATGTGTTGGAAAAAAGTCTTGTCCCATTTATGAATCGTCTAGACACCAATAATGCCATTTTTCAACAGGGCAACGCAGCCATACATACTTCTAAGCTCATGAAAGACTGGTTTAAAATAACTTACTTAATAACTTACTTAATAACTTATTTTGGTGGAAAGTTGTTAAACTTAAGTTATTCTACAGAGTAACCCGTAAAAATTCAACAAAATATTTTAGCAAATTATCTAGAAACCAACTGGATAAAAATGCTATACATATTTTAAACAATATAATTACTTATATATAATGTCCGGCCACAAGTTGCCGATCACATAGGTCTGCTAACCTATACATTTTGCAGTCGCCTACTCAGGCTCATTTGTATTCATTCAACACAGAGACTACCTATGGTTTATACTGCTGAGCAGATCTTAGTTACAGTTTTTAGGAAACATGACCAACAGCAAGGCCAGTACTCTCAAACCCACGATCACGGGACTTGTGGCTTTGTGCTTGCACAACCATCGAAGGCCACCGAAAAGTTAGGTCTACGCAATTGCGGGCAGGTTTATCCATATTTGGCTAGTTTTCATTAACCATGTTGCAAGTAGGTGAGCTCGAGTTCGCGCCCGTGAGAAAAGAAGTTAAGTCTTTAATCAAATTTGTTTGACGTTACGCAAAATAACACAGTTCATTCTTGCAATTCTAAGGCAAGCGAAACAAAGGTAAACAATCAATAAAAGGTCTAAGGAATTAACACGAATGGATGATAAAACAAGGACAAAGAAGGATGATGATTTTAAAAGAAGAAAAAAAACGGGCAGTTGAAGGAGGGACATAAGGAGACAAGGCACCTGAAAGAAGATGCACGAATAAATTCTCACATGAATACATATTTATTTTTATTTATTGACAAAACACCAACAGATAGATAGATAGATAGATAGATAGATAGATAGATATTTGTGTGAACGCTTAATATATATAGGTCCATGTACAGGTATGGTTAAATACATTATGAATAAGTCAATAAAAATGGGAAAATGTTAACTTTTTGAAGGAAAATGCAGGAAGTATATAATGTGAAACATGAAGAAACTTTCTGAGTTCTCTTCCTTGTCTTGACAATGAGAAGAAAAAGAACTATATATATATATATATATATATATATATATATATATATATATATATATATATATATATATATATATGAAGAAATATAGTCTTAAAGTGTGCTATATTTATGGGATAAAGTGCTCAATATCGGAGATAGAGCGTGTTTAAATATAAAAGTGAACATAGAAGTCAACACTTAGAGGAGACAGTCTGTTTCATGCTTGATGCAATCATCATGGCCCGATGATTGCATCTAGCATGAAACAGACTGTCGCCTCTAAGTGGTGACTTCTATGTTCACTTATATATTTATACATATATATATATATATATATATATATATATATATATATATATAGGGAGAGAGAGAGATAGATAGATATAGATATATATATTTATATATATATATTAGCTCTCGATAATATAATTTAATCGGTCGGGCAGTGTGGCTAGTAAGAAACAATTTTGTAAAACAGTCACTATTACTGCTGATAATGCAAGACTCTCCTAGCGATTGAGTTCTCTGAGTGACTGGTGTGTTTATGAGAAAGTAAATACGCAAAGATACGTCTTTCACTCTGCCAGGCGTCGATGGCCTAGAGGTTAGAATCTCTGACTAATACCAAATTAGTCGGGTTTCGGTCCCGGCCTGAAGCGATCAGATGTCTTGTCACACTGATCAGCTGTGAAACAGTCCGTCTGTGGCTTACTATATATACATATATATATTGAATGATCATAATCCTTTCATATTTGCGAATATTTCCCGTATATTACAATTAATTAATTTATTAATATTATATGTTAATTGTAATATACTGAAAATATTCGCGAATATGAAAGGATTATAATAAAAATAAGCAGACATAATGTTTGTAATTTATTCAATCAGACATGCATAAAAGAGAATTTGCTGCTTATATATATATATGACGAAAATGTACCTTGTTAATTCCTGATTTTAAAATCAAAAATTAACTTACACCCACATCACATTGAAACACCGATTCCTGTACGATCGCCGAAGTTAAGCAACATTCGAGCCTGGTCAGTACCTACTAGACGGATGACCGCTTGGGAATACCAGGTGCTGAAAGTTTGAACGCACGGGTGGCATCATGGATAATGGCTCGGAATTGTTAACCAAAGAGCAGAGTTGCAATTCCAGTTGGCTTCATTTTATTCACTTACGCACAAGTACCCCTGGGAAAGGTATGAATCCACCTTTTCTCCCCCTAGCTATGGTTTAATTAGTAAGACTTGGATCATTTAATCATTATTACTCAAAAAAATTCTTACAATCTAAAAAATATTTTCTGGCTTTAAATAACATGCAGATGGTTGATTAGCCGAAGAAAATAATTCAATCAAAATCAAAAAAAAAATTTAAAATTATTATACCACTTTCTCCCATATCATTCCATGAAAAAAAAATTTCTAGGCGAAAAATTTGGTTTTTCCTTTTCTAGTAAAAAAAAAAAAAAGAAAATATATTTAATGGGTTTTTCAATCTGATTTTGATTCGCTATTATCCGCGAGTATCAGCATCTGGTGCTTCTATACCGCGGATAATGAAGACATTTGTAATTAGCCGGTATTACTGAAGTTGTGTTATTTTTATTTCACAGAAGATTATTGCTGATATTTGCATAATTGTTTGTTACTGTTGGTTTTGCTACGAGTTAATTTGCAAAGTCAGTGTTAGTTTGTTCACTTGCTTTTAGCAACAGCAATGGCATTTGACTATTTAAATAATTAATAACAATCAATATATTTATGCTTGGCATCTTCCTCGTCAATTCCAGGCAGGGGTACGAGGATTGCATAATTCTTGGTTAGTAGTCACTCTATGAGAGTCATTCATAAGAGCGGGCCGCTCCGAAAGTAATGCTTCGTATTTTATAATGTTGATCTACAACGTCAGGGGTGGGTTTTGGTGGTATGGCAGTAGAGATTGAAACTTCTTGCCTTTTAACCTTTTCTTCTTTCTTTTTTTCTTTTGTAATGGAATATGTTAACGCTCGGGCCGACAATAATTTGAAGGTGCCATTGAAATTTTGACTGAACTATACAACTACACGTATAGTCTCGATTTGGAGCCTTCCAAATTTCATTCGTTCGAGCATTGAAACATGGATTTGGTTGATAGATTTTGTTTAGTAGCATATCAACACTTCTACGGTTTATTTAATGCCAATCCTAAATATTTTGTACACAATTCTATGGCTTCAACTAAATATTTTGAACGCAATTCTATGGCTTCAACTAAATATTTTGAACGCAATTCTATGGCTTCAACTAAATATTTTGAACGCAATTGTATGCCATCAACTACAGATAAAATGGATCGTTTGTAATTTTGTTATAAAATATATTGTCAGTAACTCTACTATAAATAGGTATTTTATGTAAGTTTATTATAAAAGTGTATTTTTATACTTTCATTTTTTTCTTTTGGGGCGGGGGGGGGGGTTCTTGGGGCTTCACTGTTTACCCATACCTGGTACCCTAACAGGTGCTATCACTCCTTCGTGGCAGAGTGTTCAAAAGAAAAATTACAACTATAAGAACCAATACGTTTGATTTAAATTAATCAGAATTCCAAGAACAAATTAAAGAACACGCTTGCGTTGAGGCTACCTTTTAGGATCGCTGGTGCTCACCCCTAAGGACCGTGCGAAATAAATGGCACAATGTAAATGTGGAGAGACGTGATCGCCCACGTTTTTACTGATTAATTGATTTTGTTTAGCGGCATATCACCCTCAATGGATTATTTAATGCCGAAATCTAAATATTTTGATATGGCCTTTTAACCTTTTCTTCTTTCTTTTTTTCTTTTTTTTTCTGTCATGGAATATGATAACGCTCGGACCGACAATACTTTGATGACGCCATTAAACTTTTGACTGAACTATACAACTACACGTATAGTCTGGATTTGGAGCCTTCCAAATTTCATTCGTTCGAAGATTGAAACATGGATTTGGTTCATTGATTCTGTTTAGCAGCATATCAACACCTCTACGGGTTATTTAATGCCAATCCTAAATATTTTGTACACAATTCTATGGCTTCAACTAAATATTTTGAACGCAATTTTATGCGTTCAAATACAGATAAAATGGATCGTTTGTAATTTTGTTATAAAATATATTGTCGGTAATTCTACTGTAAATAGGTATTGTATTTAAGTTCATTATAAAAGTGTATTTTTATACTTTCATAGTTTTTTGTTTGTTTGTTTGGGGCTTCACTGTTTACCCACAGCTGGTACGTAACAGGTGCTATCAATCCTCCGTGTCAGAGTGATTAAAATATATATATAACTATAAGAACCATCACGTTTGGATTAAATGAATCATAATTCAAAGAACAAATTGAAGAACACGCTTGCATTGAGGCTACCTTTTAGGACCGCTCGTGCTCAACTCTAAGGACCGTGCGAAATAGATGGCAAAATGTAAAACATGTGGAGAGACACGACTGTCCACGTTATTACTCATTGATTGATTTTGTTTAGCGGCATATCACCCTCAATGGATTAATTAATTGCGAAATCTAAATATTTTCAACGCAATTTTATGCCTTCAACCACAGATATTTTGTCCATAATTTTATACTTTCAAAGTAAACGTATATTTTTTATAGTCCGTAGATAAAATCTATTTTTGGTAATTTTGTTAAAGATGTTACTGTTAATTTCTCTCCAAAAAATATTTTGCTGGTATTTTGCTCTAAAAATGTACCGTTTATTTTTGTTTGTGGCGCTCACTATTTACTCATAGCCGGGTCCCTAACAGGTGCTACCACTCAGAACCCGGGTGAACCTAGGAATAACAGCAGTTAAGAGATGGTTCCTCAAAACGTCCAATCTCAGGATAAGAGGCCTTGTTGTCGGATGAATTTTATCGTCATACCCAGGATGTTTAAAAGATGAACAACGCACAAAACAGACATAGTGGTGAAACATGTTTTATTTTATATTTTTATTTATTTTTACTTTTTATGGTATCTGAAGACTTACTTCTTCCATCGGTGTTATTAGACACCCTGTATCTGTTTTAAATAAATAGTATTATTTTCAGAGCGTCCATCATAATTATATTATAAATAAAATAATAATTACTACTACTACTACTACTATTATCATCATCATCATCATCATCATCATCATCATTATTATTATTATTATTATTATTATCTGTAGTAGTAGTCCTCTTATAACTTTGTTATTCATTATAATTATTATTAACATCATCTGGACCCTGCGAAGCCCAATGTACCCATTATGTCACCCAGGCTGATAAGGGCACTCTAGGCACATGCATTTTTTTTAAATCAGATAACACCAAGCAAGGCAATACTGCTACTAAAATGGAAGGGGCTACTGGAAGTGAAACTGTCCGAGAAGATTTTAGAAGGAACTGGAAACCCAATCCTGAACAGGAAACAAGGAATAAAGCTCTATCTAGGGAGGAGTATGAACCGGGTGATAGGTGAACCTCTCTACTCCTATTGCACATGACGGCCAAATGTGCGCGAAGTCGTGAGAAGTTTTGATAAAAGCAGTGCATGACTTTGCAGGTTACTCCCAGTTAAAATTACCTTCAGGTTGGGTAGCCCAATCCGCTAAGACGGTCTCCAATCAAGGGTATTCCCTATTATCTAGATGTGACTCCAAAGTTGCTTTGGATGCCTCATCTTTCTACCTTTAAAAGATTTTTTTTCTACATCTGGTCCTGAGTCTCTCCTACTACTACTACTCCTCATGAACAGAGACGCCCGTTGGGTCACACCCTAGAAGACATACCGAGCGGGTTATTTTGGGGATATTTAAGTATTTTTAAAAGAGACTATATCACTTTTCTTGTAGCTTCGCCTGTCGTTCTGTTCACACACCCGCTGTTTTTTGTTTTTTTTTAACAGGAGAAGAGGTTTATCACTTGTTCCCTATTTAGGACTGGGTTTCCGGTTTCTTCTAAAGTTGTCTCATTCTCTTTCACTCCCAGTAGCCCCCCCCCCTTTCGTGATAGTGGCATTATGGCCTTGTTTAGGCTGAATTGATTTTTAAAAAATAATAATAGACGTCTGAACATGGCCAGAGTGTACTTAAGCGATGGGTAAGTACAGAAAGCAGCATTAAAAAATAAACCCGTGAAATTTACCTGGGCCCTGCCAGTTAGTAGTAGTAGTGGTACGAGTCTCTTTATTAATGTTATTGTTATCGTTGTTATCTTAGATAAAGGCAGTTATTTGCAATGAGGGGTTAAATCTTGTTGCGTCACCTAAAGACCTTTTGGGGACATTTCAGTGTTTTTAAGAGTAACTATGTCACTTTTTTGTAGCTATCTGCCTAGGCTCATAGACTGAAAAGTACAGAGTGCAACATTAAAAAAATATTAGTAAACTCGTATAATTTACACGGCTCCTACTAGTAGTAGTAGTAGTAGTAGTAGTAGTAGTAGTAGTAGTAGTAGAGGTAGTAGTAGTAGTAGTAGTAGTAGTTGTTGTTGTTATAATAATAATAATAATAATAATAATAATAATAACAATAATAATAATAATATTCTATACACTCGTAGAAGAGGGAAACCATCTACGTTGTGCACCAACATGAGTCAAGTTAATTTTATCGGAAATTCAGAGAAACATCACGATTTCTACAGAGGATGGTAATTGCACTAATTCCTTTTTAATATACGCCGCCCGGGGCACCTCGAGGCGATGTAAGCAAGCGTGTCTCGCTAAAACATTTACGACTGAGTAGTGAGTTCGATCCTCACTGGATGCCCCACACTTTCGGGTTTGTGCCACATCTAAGCTACGCTTGAAAATCACTTTAATATACGCCACCCAATGTACAAAACATGACTTGATTTATGTGTGTTGAACAATGGGAAAATTAAATAAAAGATTCAATGGACACAGGATTGATGTCAGGCACAACGATGTGACATCAACGGATCTTGCAGGACATTTTATTACTAACGACTGTAATTTCGACAAACATCTTAAGGCGCACATTCTGAAAAAATATTCAGAATCTACCGACCTGTCGACCCTTAAAACGCATGAGGATGGTTACAACTTCCCGACCAGGGGATATGAACAGAAGGACAGGAGAGTTCCATAAGATTTATACTAAGCTGTTTGATTAATTCCTCTTAGTAACTAATCAACTAACGGAAAATTCCAAGATGAGCGAGATCACTATCATATTAAGCACATTTCAGGCGCATGCCTTCACGTTGGCGGGATTTTATTCATTTTGACCTAGTTTATGAGTAAGTTCCCGGCTTCTCCCTATGATCCAAGTCGAGATTCCCAACTTCCCCAGTTTGCATTGGCCTGTCCTTTTCATCTCGACTGGGACAGGTTTTTGAATTTTAAAATGCTCATAATTATTTTTATCCTTCCCCATCCACCAGAGAGAGAGAAAGCCACTTGATCTTGTTAGAAGACAGAATACAGCGACAAATCTTATTTTTGATGGGTTTTATTAACACCATTTTTTTACAAATATAAGAATGAATCAAACATTAATTCCTCTCAGTAACTAATCAACTAACAGAAAATTCTCCATCATATTAAGCACATTTCAGTTTTGACGCGTTCATTATCACTACAGCCGTTATTCATTACAGGACAAGCACCGTTTCTTTTTGTTTTCGGGCTCAACAACCCCCCATTCCAACCATCATTCCAAAACATTGATAGAATTTTTAAACAATTGTAAATATTGAAATTTTAAATCATGAAGTGCTTTTCAATAGGGGCCCTGTGTGTGTGAGGTATTTTGATGTATGTGACGGATACATTCTTATGGCGAGTGCGTAAATTGTAACGAATGAATGGATCGTGAATCTGATTAGCTAGATATAATATAGTTACTGTCGACCAGCCTTGACCTATCTCTCCACTGTTTTGGCTTTGTCCCACAATTACTGTATTCAATCAGTATTAAATCGTAGACAAGCAACGTTTTTACAATGACTTATAGTAATTTTTTGTAGATTTATACATTTTTATACTTGAAAAAATTGTTAAAGTATAACTTGAAGAAGACAGATATTCTGTTGAAATAAGATATTCTGTTTAATATTGTCAAACATTGTGCTTTTTTCTTTTCTTTAACTTTTCTTAAATCGCGCTCTTCTCTTCACTGTTGCAAAATATAGGAAAGGCAACGCCAGTCATTTTGTTTATGTTCTATAGTAATATTATTATTAGTAGTAGTAGTAGTAAGAGGAGGAGGAGGAGGAGGAGCCTTCTTATTACTGTTGTTGTTATCGTTGTTGTTGACGCTAGAAGTTTTCACTTATATTTTCTTTATGGCCGGGGGATAGGAGAAGGATGGATTCATGCTTTTCACAAGTGGACTGACTGCAAAGTGAATGCAACAGCCTTGACCAAAATTTGTAATCAGTCCCCCTTAGCCCCACCCCTGATTCCATTTTCTGCCCAAACATCCCCCCCTATAATTCAGAACAATCTTTAATTTGTGGAGAAGATAGGCACTGTCAAGTATGAATCGAGAAATATGACGAAGGACCTTGCACGGGCCTATTAGGAAAGGGCATAATTTACATGGTTTTTCGTGAGATGAACAAATCTACATATTGTTGCGTGTCCAAGTGTGTGTATGTGCATGCGCGCATGTGTGTGTGTGTGCGTGTTCGTGCGTGTGTGTGTGTGTGCGCGCGTGCATGTGTGTGTGCGTGCGTACGTGCGTGCGTGTTTGTGTGTGTGTGTGTCTGTGTGTGTGTGTGTGTGTGTGTGTGTGTGTGTGTGTGTGTGTGTGTGTGTGGTCATGAAGTCAGATTGTATTATGCGATTCACTGCCACATCAAGTTGAAACACCGGCGTCCGTACGATCACTGAAGTTAAACAACGTCGAACCTGGTCATTACCTAGATGGGTGACCGCTTGGAAGTAATAGGTGCCGTAAGCGTGTATGTCCGGCTGGTGTAATGGATAATGGCTCGGAATTGTTAATCAGAGAGTCGAGCTGCAATGCCTGTTGGGTTTCCTTATGTGAATCCACCTCTTGCCCCCACCAGCTACGGGTTAATTAGTAAGGCGTGTATCACTAAACCATTATTATTTCGAAAACAATTCTTACAATCTAAAACTATTTTAAAAAACAAAACCTAATCCCTCAATCAATGTTTTTTTTTTACAATAAATCCGGTATTAACCAACAGATAACATTCAAATATTATTATTATTGTTGTGATTTCTTCAGCACTATCGATCGCTACACTCTTCGACCGCTAGAAGAAACACTGTGAAATCGGAATAATAAAAAAAACTGTCCTGAACTGGTTTAGCCGACAATTGGCTCCCGACGGGTGACATGAGAAGTCAAATTTAGTCGGAACCTAATTTTGAATCACTATTACACTTTGTTTCTTTGTCTTTGCTTCTTTAAAATTTTCACCCAATATAAGGCACAAGAGCCACTCGTGGTAAAGGGTTATTGAAGGAGTATTTTGCATAAGCGATACGGATAGGAGGTAAGAAGTGCAGTTTCTGAGGGTATGTAGGAATGGTAACGGTTAACCCTAGAGTTGAAGAGGTTAAGACTGTTGTGATCGGAGAAGCATCCACTCGGGAGTCTGTTCCACAAAGTAACGGTTCTTGGAAAAAAATTCTTTGAATGGAACTTCCTTCTTACTAATGGAATTGTGAAGAAGTAGGGATGATTTTGTAGAATATTATTATTGTTGTGATTTCAATATTTACTTAGTGTTCCATAATTGTCTTTGATGCTTCAAGTTATGTGCCATGCGTGAACACGCTTAGGCGATCATGTATCTTTCAATACATGAATAACGAAGCAAATTTTTAGCCCGCAGTAAGTAAAGGACGAAATGCCAGCCTCCGGGATGCCGAAACCCGGGATTGAACCGGGGACCTTTAGATCTTCAGTCTAACGCTCTCCTATGCAATAATGAGTAAAGATTTCATATTTGTAGACGTAAGGTTCTAACCATAGAAATTAGAACCTAAACTTTAAAACCGTGGGATCAACGTTTTACCACTGAGCCGACTTTACTGAGCACGATATATTCGTCGCGTTTAAAACTAGGATTTATCGTCTTCGAGGATGGATTTGTGGAAATGAGTGAAACATCCTTCTTACTAAAAGAATACGAAGGAAAGGCGGATGGTTCGTCCCCGTGTACGTGACATGGCGGGGGAGGGGGCTTAACAGCGGAAGTTATAACTGGGGACACTAAGAAGCGTAGTTCGTCAGAACATTTGCCATGGAAATAGCGAGAGTTTAGCGAGAGGTCTGCGATATTTCGCCCGTAAAAAAGAGGTTGTAGAGTAGAAAACAATTCATATAGCCGTATGACCTCGTAAACACTTTTAGACTCTATGAAGACTGTAAAGTGAAGGCTGGGCAGCTCTATCCCAGATAGGACAGTAGTTATATTGTAGGGGTCGAAGAATGTATCGAGAAAAGTAAGTGAGCTTAAGGAATACAAGTAGAAAGTCAGAATGCATGGTTGTCAGGAAAAGGAACAGGCCAATATTACAAAATTAGAGATACTAAAATCAAACAAGTACAATTTGAATATCTGGGAATTGTTAACAGTGGACGAAAAGTTCGACGTCAAAATCAGAATGCGTATGTGGATAGTGAAAGTTGCATTCCCAAAGCTAAGCAAAGTATTAAGAAACAGGAAAATTCCGTTAGAATCAAAGAAAAGAATACTGAACTGTTACTAATTGCTTCCCTTAAGTCTGTTTTCCTGTCGTATTGTTTGCACACCTCCATATAATTTAATCTTCACAACTGACCATAGATTTTCAATCGGATTCTGATTGGGACTTGAAGGTGGCCATTCCATTATCTTCTCCCCTGTAAACCATCTACAACCCCAAAATTCAAAGGTAACCTTAGAAACATGTGAATGAGCCTTGTCGGACATAAATACACACTTCACTTTGAAACTGCGAGGCAGGGATTTAACAAAAAAGTCTTGTCCATGATACCGCAATAGTTAGTACTATTCAGTTTAATTCCTATATTGTCTTTGAATAGTCTAGTAATGGCTTGGTCGATAATTCAAGCACATACCATCACATTGCCGCCTCCTTGCTACCATATTTTAGCCACATGCACATCTACATCCGATAAAATCCATCCTTTGGCCTTTCCATCAGGTCCGACGTGTGTCAGCAGAGATTCCTCCGTGAAAATTACTTTAAATAGTAGTATTTTAAAAAGATACTAAAACATTTCATGTATTTCTTGGCCCAATTTTGACGCTTTAAAATACTTGCTTTACTGAGAGGAGTTTACTTAGAAAAATTATTGACCGATCTCAATTTCCGAAGTATTCTTCAACTTTTCTCCTTGTCTCTTTCAATTCCAGCTTGTTTAAAGATCTGAGCACTGGACAACGTTAGTTGTTTTACTATAAATCGCTTTTGTTTTCGTTTCCTCGAGGAGACAAGTTCTTAAAAACCTTTTCCTTTGCTTCTTGTCCTCAACTTACATATATTTTCAACAACCATTTCGATGACCCCTGCGAAGTTTCTTTGATATCTCCAATGTGGACATTCCCTCACTCAATGACTTTGTTATTTTCTGTTTTTCAGCATTTGTTAGATCCATGTTTCAACATATATTATGGAAACAAAATAAATAGTTTTTATTATATTCCAGGGACCTAAAACTAATATTACTTCAATCTTCATAATAACTCCATAGTGTAGATTTTGTAATGAATCCAATAACTTTAATAAAACTTTGTTGAAACAACCTAAAAGTTTAACACAAGCTTTCTTATGATGTCTAAATTATTCGTTTAAACTTTGACAAAAAAACGTTTCAAAGCAAAACCAAGTTATTGAGGCTTATGCGATTTTCATAATAGCTTCAGTAGGTATATATATATATTAGGTACCTCAACAGTCTTTCTAAAGAAGCTAAAAATGTATTTTAAATAACTTAAATGTCTTCTTTTAAATTAAATTTTGTTTTTTTATGAATGAAAAAATCTAAAGTTAATTTATAATAAAAGAAAAATAATTGTACCTCTTTAAATAAAGAATTTAAATATGTTTATAACAAAAAGGTTAAAAAAATTAATTTATGACACTTACAGAAATTTAGCTTTATAAAATATGTAAAGATTAGGAACATCCATAATTCACTAATACGGATTAGTCCCTAGTTAAGTAAAGAGAGGATATAAGTGACATGAAATATACTTCCACAAAAAGTAAAAATAAAAGAAATTATTCAATATAAAGTTCATTTAGTAATAGATAAGTGCTGAAATTCTGAAATGAAATTTAGTCAATTCAGTGATTTTTTGTTATTTTTTAAAAACGGGGATCTCATTTTTTTTGTATGTCGAATGTGCGCATCATTTTGTAGCTACCTGGTATATATGTATGCGTGGATATGTATATGTGTGTGTGTGTGCATATATATATATATTTTGAATTGGACAGAGTCCGACAATTTATTTAAAGACATTTATGATATGTTTAACGTTCTTTTTATAGACACAAGTATTTAAGCAAATGCTCTGTTTATAATAAACAGTATTAAAATAACATTTACCGGCCTGAATGTCCGAGAAATTTTCATAGAAAATTTTCGTTCTCCGACAGGAATCGAACCTGTATCCTATACGGAACCGTCATTTCGTGTGACGGGCCTTAACCGTTCGGCCACAGAGAAGCGTCCGGTTAGCAAGGTCGATTTTACATTTGATACGCTAAGAGCAGATATGAATAGAAGTGATTCATGGAAGATTTAAGTTTAAAGATAGTAAATATATATATGTGTGTGTTTTTGCATGTAAGTGTGCGTGCATGTGTTGCAAAAAGACGTCCAGGTTTTCATAAAGTGACTGAATATACAAATTTTAAAACCTTTGCAAATAAACTTCTCTTTATACTTGAACATCTGAAAGGCCGTTGTGTCATTTCTCTTAAATTATTTTTCCCAATGATGTGTTCTTTCTTTTCAACTGAAGGCCACGCTCAGTGTTCTTGTAGCTTAACGATAACTTCGACAGATATTCAGAAATCTCTAAACACAATATACAGCCTGAGTGAGAAGTCTTCTCTGGATTTGACCTGCAAAGAAATGATAGTAACGGAAGAATATTTGACAAGATAAAATATGATTTTTTATTTATTTATTTATATACGATTACTTACCCAATAAAAGGCCCAAGAGTCACTCAGGGTAGACAGTTACTGAATGAGGTTGTTGCAAGAGCATAAAAGGAAGAAATATAAAGTTCATATTATTTCGTAAAATACATCTATTGGATGCTTTAGTACACATCATCAATGATGTTTCTAGCCGAGGTCCATTAGGAGTTTCGGGTCTTTCAACACCATAGCCTCTCTCCAGGGTGACCCACCCGATACTGATCGGGTATCATTTTGTGTACCTTCCGTTAGCTACAATTTTTTCATCTTCCTGACTACACACCATGCGACTCCTCTTAGCAATTTATTGTTCAATCCCGGATGACTTCCGGTTCACCAGCAGTGTGCGCTCTTCCATAAAAAAAGAAAACAAATTCAGCTACAGTTTCTATCTGGTAAGGAACATGGCGGCGTGCTTGGCTTGAAATACATATCCTCATTATGAAGATATGTAGGATAGATAACGGTTTACTCTGAAGAGGTTTACATTATAGTGATCGGGGAAGCATCCTATTAGAAGCTCTGTTCCACAAAGTAACAGTCCTGAGGAAGAAGAAGCTGTCTAAGGGAAACTTCTTCCTTACCAATGGAATACGAGGGTAATGAGGATGAGTCGGCTCTGTGTACGTAGTGGGCCGTAGCTGTGAAACTCTGAAATGGTGGAACTAAGGAATGTAGCGCGTCTGAACATCTGCCATAGTAGAATAGCAAGAGGCTAGCAACGTTCATAATTCATAAACAGTTCTCTCTCTTTCTCTTTCTCTCTTACTTTCTCTCTCTTTATCTATCTCTTTCTCTCTCTCTCTCTCTCTCTCTCTCTCTCTCTCTCTCTCTCTTTATGTCTCTTCCTCCCTTCTCTCTCTCTTCCACATTGATTCCTAATTTTCTTTATATTTTTCTGCGATGAATACTTACGCGATTGCGTTATCTTGATGAAGTATTTTGAAGAGGTGGGGTGAATAGATTTTAATGCGATCACTCTACAAAATGTCGTACAAACTAAAAGTGACTGCAGCAATTAGCTTCTGTTAAATCAATTTTAAAGTTGTTTTTCGAAATGAATGTCGTTTCTTCACACATTCATAAAAATAACGCAACAGAATATAATGAACAGAGAAAGATAGGTTCATATCTGTCATAGAATGAAACAAGAAATGAATCTCCACTGCCTTACTAAAACTTGAACCTTGTCCATTAACACCATTTATAAACAAAAGAAAAAATAACATAATTCTCTCTTATTAATTCCTTTTACAGTACATCAAATCAATACGCTTGCCTATTTTCAAATAAAAAACAATGCATTATCTTTGCTAATAAACTAAAAAGATGTCCACTAATATAAAAAATGTTACATCACATTGTAAAATAAACAAGATTTTTTTAATTTCTGCAAGAAAATTAGAATCGCCAAAACGTTTTTCAGTTTTTCTAAATTTATTATTTAATTTTTGCCTTTTTTGTTTTTCTATTCTTTTTACTTTGTTTTTGTTTTTTCAAAATACAAGAAATTTTCAAAGCCAAATATAGAATAACTATTAATTTACAATTTTTATTTTTTTAAGTCTGTTGCTTTATATTTAAATAAAAATTTTAAAAAATTAATCTGATGAAAATCATTATTAACGTATCTCGATTCCTTAAGGCAAGAACCATTTTGTCCTCATTCTAAAAATAAGAGAATGATTTTTATCTGAATTTATTAAAGAAAAACCTTCCTTATGTTTTTATCAACTAAAAAATAAAACAATTACTAGTGAGAATAAAAGCAAAATTGAAAATAAAAATAAAATTCTTTGTTTTGATCTAAAAAGGAATCTTTTTGCAAGACTTTTGTAAGTTTCAGACGTATTTATAAATAAAGGCTAACAATTCAATTACAATTCAATTCGCAGCTACCTTTTTTATCTGCGTTACTGTTTTGCTTGCTTTCTTATAGAAAAAAGATCAAGTTGTTTTGTGACATTTTGTACTGCATTATTGTTCTATTTCATGATTTTCTTTTAATTTTATTGCTTCGTTTCAGTATCTCGTTTTATTAAGTAAATTTGATTATCTTTATAATCCTATCATTTTAGAAACGGACTAGTAGATATATATATATATATATATATATATATATATATATATATATATATATATATATATATATATATATAGGTGTGTGAGAGAAAGTAAAATATTGGCACATAAAAAATATGAGGAAGATGTGCAAAAGAAAAGAAGATAATAAAATAAATATAAGGCCGAGATGCTAAAAAGTGAAAAGAAAGAATAACGTTCCAGAACAGTATTAGAAAAAGTGAAAAAAAGAAGAAAATAAAAGAAAGAAAGTAAGAAAGAATAAAGTAACAGAACTGTATTTAAAAAGGTGAAGAAAAAGAAGAAAATAAAAGAAACAAAGAAAGAATAAACAGAACTATATAGAAAAGTGAAGAGAAAAAAGAAAGATTAAGTTAATTAATTTATCAATATCAAGCGCTATCGTTAAATATCTGGAGAGGATACAGTTGGTATATTCTAAGCCACTCCAACAAAGAAAGATAGATAGATAGATAGATAGATAGATAGATAGATAGATAGATAGATAGATAGATAGATAGAAAAAAAATTATTTTTACTTTCTTTCATTCTTTCTAAAAAAAAAGTATCAAGAAAGAAAAGGTGAAAAGAATGTATGAAAATTTTTAAAAATATAAAGAAAGTAACAAACGAACAAACGAGAAATAATTACTGAAAAAAGAACAATGAAAGCAAGAACGATAAAGATTTTTAAAAATCACTTAAATATGTGTGTGTGCGCACGCGCGTGTGTGCATACATATCTGTGTAATAATGATCTGACTGGATTCTAATTTATTGACGATCAAATTAAAAGTTTTGAACACTCTTAAAGCGATTTAAGTACAGAAATCCCTCGATTAATATGCATTCGATTAATGCGTTTTCGATTAGTGCATACATAATACTCCATTAGTGCGGTAAAACATTCTTCAGTTTAACCATGGTAATTGAAAATTAATTTTTTTAGAATTACCGATTAATTAAAAATTTTCTAAAATTAAAAAAGGGAAAATGGGTAACTATTTTCTTTGTCAATCTTTTAATGTACACATTAGCCGCACTAATCGAGGGATTTCTGTACACTGAAGTGATTCACCACCCGTAAAGAGTTGTAATAATAATTTACACAGCTTTTATAACTGCCATTCAAACTTTCACACACTCAAATATTTTTTAGAATTTGAAAAGGGCACGAACCGAATGGAGTACGAATATATACAACTTTCTTTCGTGAGTAGAATTTGTCAGCCAGTCTGAAAACGCTAGAGAAAGAACGACTACCAAGGTAATGGTGTAAAGTAGGTTTTAAATTCGAAACTTATACTGAGAATAAACCGCCTGCACACGAAGAAAAAATAAAGTGAGTAGCTATAAAAATAAAAATTAGAAAGGGGCGTGAGACAAAGATGGATCTTCTCACCAGATGTATTTAACCTTTACAGTGACGCTATCCTAAGGGAATTGGAGGCCCTACCATCATTTATAATTGGTGAACGTAATCTTAACAATAGAAGATACTCAGATGACACTGTGTTGATGACCAACACGGAAGTGAAACTACATGACCTCTTAGGGTGATAGAAAAAACAGTAAAAGAGAAGACAGAAAGTATAGCCATCAGCAAGAGAAAAAAGCCGAGATAAGAGTTACGAATTGGAGATATTAACATTAAGCATATTCCTGGGTATGACGATAAATTATATCCGGCAGCAAGGCTTCTGATCGGGGGATTTGAGGTTTTCTTAATTACTGTTGTTCCCAGGTCCAGTTTATTAACAACTCACTTCAGAGAAAGAAAGCTTTAATACTTTAACCACTGTTATTTACTCTCAGACTATTGTCCATATCTTTGTTGTTTTTATCTCAACGTTTCGGCCGTTGTGTACTCCGCCTTTCCTCAGGTGCTTGTTGGTCCGGGTAACCTACAGAGAATTTTGAACTGAACCCTTTATTTAATCTAGTTTGTTCTCGTTACACCCCCCACCCCTTGTCGAGATGTCCATATCTAGATGAAGACAATATTTCGTCTGTCAATAATATAAACTCCTCATCACAGAAATTCAGACAGAAACTCAACATGTTATTTTACCTATTTTATGGTGGCTAGCAACTGGTAGCCGAGTTTGATTGTCTACTAGGGCGGGGTTAACCAACCCCTATTGTAGGCGCGCATTTTGTGTTTGCTCCACACCCACGGAGCCCAAGGAGCGCATTATCTGGCGTGATCAAGGCCAGTACACTACACTTCGTGCTAGCACAACCATCGACGGATTCCAAATAACCAATTTCACTCACAAGGTTTGAGTCAGGCACTTTCCATTTTCCGCACTCTAGGATTGCCTCCCCAGACCTATGCCATCAAAAAGTCACCTTCCTGCTAAATAGACAACGATGACATTCTAACGTCGTAAGCGAGCGTTCTAACCACTCGGCCATGCTTCCATTACCTAGCTTATACTTACGATTGTTATATGGCCAAACTTGTTTAAAGTAAGAACCACATACGATAAAGTTCATATGTTTGAGAGCCGCAAGACACGAACAAAATTTACACATACGTTTTTCTTTCATACACATTAACATTACACTTAAAGTTTTATCCAATGGGGTCTCAATTCATACACAGTAAATAATTATTAAGCTTGAGATTTTTCTTATTTACCTTTTATATTATATGTGAAAAAAAGGAGCTCGACCAACATATTTCTACGAACCTCATATTAAAGGTCAAAGAACTGCACGAGGCTCACGAGAGCGGTTTGACCACCCCTAGGAATATATGATTAAACCCTTCAGGAAGATACGCCCTTCGCCCGTTTAGTTTAGAAAAAGGCGCGCAGCATTCAGTTTTTAGTTTCGAAATCTATAGGGTGGCCCAAAACTTTTTACCTCTTTTGGGAAGATAGATAGATATAACACGATATCTTCAAAATTTGCTAAA
Source organism: Acanthosepion esculentum (assembly GCA_964036315.1). Taxonomy (NCBI): domain Eukaryota; kingdom Metazoa; phylum Mollusca; class Cephalopoda; order Sepiida; family Sepiidae; genus Acanthosepion; species Acanthosepion esculentum. The sequence continues at coordinate 117,647,139 of OZ038476.1, read as the reverse complement.
TACGGAATGGCTTTAAAGATTATCTATCTATCTATCTATCTATCTATCTATCTATCTATGCCTGTTCATTATCTATCTATCTATACCTGTTTTTATTCATATCTATCTATCTATCTATCTATCTATCTATCTATCTATCTCTGCCTGTTCATATCTATCTATCTATCTATCTATCTATCTATCTCTGACTGTTTATATCTATCTATCTATCTATCTCTGCCTGTTCATATCTATCAATCGAAATTTGGGTGGCCAAACTTGCTTAATGTAAGAGTCACACACGATAAAGTTCAGAGGTTTGAGAGCCGCGAGACACGAACAAAATTTACACATACGTTTTGGTTACATACACATTAACATTAAACTTAAGTTTTATCCAATGGGGTCTCAATTCATACACAGTAAATAATTATAAAGCTTGACATTTTTCTTATTTACCTTTTATATTATATGTGAAAAAAAGGAGCTCGACCAACATATTTCTACGAACCTCATATTAAAGGTCAAAGAACTGCACGAGGCTCACGAGAGCGGTTTGACCACCCCTAGGAATATATGATTAAACCCTTCAGGAAGATACGCCCTTCGCCCGTTTAGTTTAGAAAAAGGCGCGCAGCATTCAGTTTTTAGTTTCGAAATCTATAGGGAGGCCCAAAACTTTTTACCTCTTTTGGGAAGATAGATAGATATAACACGATATCTTCAAAATTTGCTAAATACGGAATGGCTTTAAAGATTATCTATCTATCTATCTATCTATCTATCTATCTATCTATCTATCTATCTATCTATCTATGCCTGTTCATTATCTATCTATCTATACCTGTTTTTATTCATATCTATCTATCTATCTATCTATCTATCTATCTATCTATCTATCTCTGCCTGTTCATATCTATCTATCTATCTATCTATCTCTGACTGTTTATATCTATCTATCTATCTATCTCTGCCTGTTCATATCTATCAATCGAAATTTGGGTGGCCAAACTTGCTTAATGTAAGAGTCACACACGATAAAGTTCAGAGGTTTGAGAGCCGCGAGACACGAACAAAATTTACACATACGTTTTGGTTACATACACATTAACATTAAACTTAAGTTTTATCCAATGGGGTCTCAATTCATACACAGTAAATAATTATAAAGCTTGACATTTTTCTTATTTACCTTTTATATTATATGTGAAAAAAAGGAGCTCGGCCAACATATTTCTACGAACCTCATATTAAAGGTCAAAGAACCACATGATGCTCTGGGCATCCCGACGTGGTGTAATGGTTAACAAGCTTGTCTCGCTAGAACAATTACTACTGTGTAGTGACGTTCAATCCATACTGGGTGTCCCATAATTTCAGCCTTGTGCCACATTTAAGCTACGCTCAGAAAATACCTTGTCAGTTGCCTTTAATGAAACTTTAGGAACCTCGGTTTGGCCACCCCTGATATAGTAGAAACAAGTACTCGCCATTCGCATGACAGCTTTACTCACTAGATTGTCGTATACTTGTAAAATCTGTGTTTAATCACCTGATACGATCTGAAGTTCTTGAGCAGTGCTACACCTAACCACCTCGCAAATACACTTTACAGTGGTTGTACACCGACCGATAGCACCACATTTACGCATCCACCAAATTAAGTACTAGTCTCAGGTGGTGTTGTATGTTGTCGCTAATTAAAAGACAATCGGTTTGAAGAGATTTGCCGTCTTTTGCCGTGATTCGAAACTTAATCAGGTGGCAACAGGATCAATCTCGCATACAGATTCGCACACGGAGATACGCAGACTGAAATTCTTATCAACAACAAAGAAGATTGGAACATGTGGAAGTATATGTATTCACACCACGGTGTATCTAGTGCTGATATATATATATATATATATATATATATATATATATGAACGCAAAGCGACACAACAGATAGATAATAATAAAACCAATCATACACACTCATGCAAACATACACAAGCATATAGACACTTTTATATAGACATAGGTCTGCATGCAAATACATGCAGACCTTGGTATGTACAGTGGTACATATTCAAGGAAACGTAACATGTAAGACGACAATATAGAATCTATGTACGCACAAATATATATGTATATATTAATTGTGTATTTGGACAGCAATCCTTCTTTTATACAAGTTTCATTAAAGGCAACTGACAAGGTATTGCGATTAAGTTTTATATTTAATTTTTTTTTCTGTTCATATATGTTTTTTCTCTTCTGGACATAGAGTGTGTAAAAATTGTCCAAATGTTCTGCATATCCGAGCGCTTTCGTCTATTCTTTTAATCATTATCAACGGTGATTTTTTTAACTAAATGTATGGATGTTTTTTATGTATGTATCAAGAGTTATGTGTTTTGTTTTGTTTTGTTTTTATTTTCCAAACACGGACAGCACATTGTGGCCGTGTTCATAATTGATATTATTGAGTGTTGGCTTTTTTTATTATTAGTGCTTCCATTATTTTTATTTATTTATTTTTGTATGTGGATGAGGCTATTATACTTGTATTTTTTAAAAGCATATTGTGAATGGAGTTCGGTAAGTTTCCCTGTGTGTTTAAATGAATCTTAATTGACCTATAGTCAAAGAGGTGTAACGTGAGTCTTCTTGGTAGGCATGTAGTGGTATGTCCAATATAATTATTCATGAATTTGATTTGATCCTGAACGCAGTTCCTTAGGGGGCATGTGAATTCATAAATATTATTGGTTATCTGTAATCTAGATCTTGCAGGTGTGTTGCTATTGTTGATAAGGTTAATTGTATATATTAGATTATATGCAACTACTTGTATATTTATATTCGCAAAGATATTTCACGCAAGATATAAGCATGAAATACATAAATTATTATCAATTCAAATATTACACTGTCTTACGAAGCCTATTTGACGAGTTAAATATCATCAAATCAAATTGGAAATAATTAATCAGGAAAATAAAGGAAGTAATCAAGGGTTCGAAGAACTGTATGTTCATCTATGCGTGTGTGTGGTTTTGTGTATAAATACACATATACCCCCAAACACACATATATACGTAGTGGTATATGTATATACCCCCATATATATATATATATATATATATATATATATATATATATATTTGTCATCCACAGACAGACTGTTTCGCTGTTTCACAGCTCATCAGTGTGGCTAGACGTCCGGTTGTCTCTAGCTAGGATCGAAACCCGACTGAATTTGCGACAGTCGGAACTTCTACCATTAAGCCGTTGGCGCACGACAGGGATGAAGGTGAATTTTAGCGTGTTTATTTTTAGATTTAGATAAACACACAGTGACTGACAGTGACTCAATTCTGCCGAAGAGTCGTGCAATATTAGCTTAAAAAGTGTCACTGTTTACAAACTCACACCCCAAACCAAAGAGCTCAACCGAAATTAATTTTTCAGGAGCCAATATTTTTTGTCATCCACAGACAGGCTGTTTCGCTGTTTCACAGCTCATCATGAAAAGCGCAAAATTTGGGAAACTATTTATGCATAAAATTTTTAAAACTTTTTCTTAGTCGGACCGAGAAGTTTTCGGCATACCTAGCAGATAGATAGATAGATAGATAGATAGATAGATAGATAGATAGATAGATAGATAGATCTTCTTAGCTGAGTTTCTGCAAACTTTTCAGAAGTGATCTTTAATATCTTAAGCCGTGCATTTTTATTATAGAATACTATTAATGAATGTTAATAATATCACATGTTGGGTAAGTCACCAGCAAATGAGTGAGCTATGGAAGAAAGGAATCTTCACCCAGTCTATTTCCACACTGTGGGCATTATTATATGATACAATAACACCTTATTTCACGGACGGAACGGTATAGACTAACGAAAAGGGAGAACAAACAGGCTCTGTTCTGAGAGAGTTTTATGTCGCTAAGTCATGCACAAAATTAAATACACATGTTTCACACGAAGAAAATACAATACACACATATATATTATATATATATATGCAAGAACAAGCAGAGTGAAAAAATGGAAAAAAGATAGGGTTTTACTTTGTAATAATTCACAACGGCAATTGGTTTCCGGAGATTCTTCTGTTTTTCTAGAGATACCTTATTTAGGATTTCCGATTTGAGCGGACCGGATTTATCTGTTATGTCAATATCGTGAACATGAGAAGGCAGATATAGAGTCAGCCGAGGCCGAAGGGCTCAGTTTTTAAAAAAAAAGGCAACTGCTCGGTTTGACTCCTGAAAACTGACTAAAACTCTGATCACAGTCATCATTCTATGATGTGAAGTCACAAATCTGCCGTCACGTAACCCACCTCATTCAGTAACACCCCACCTTGAGTGGTTCTTGGGCCTTATATGGGTAAAAATTTAGTAAAAAATGATGATGATCTATTAGATTTGTTGAATGCAGTTTTGTCCTAATTCTTCAGTTGCAACAGTTTTCTTTCTTCCAAGCTAGAAAAGACCAAACAGATCCTTATTAAAACGGAAAGGACCACGTGTTGACTATGAGTTATATACACAAACACAAACCCACGCATGTGTATATATGTGTTTATATGCTCGTGCGTGAGAGAAAGAGAGATTTTTTTTATTTGTACAAAGATGCATATTTCCAAAATATTCACACACGATTAAGCAGAGAAACATATACATCGTTTTAGAAATATCAACATATACCGAGTGTAACGGCAAAATTGTCAAATCGTGTAAAAGCAAAATTGTCCATTTGTTAGAATAAGCTTTGAACTATTGTATCTTAGAAATAATTAAAGATATTGGAATTCCTCGGGGTTTTTTTTACACTATTGTACTCTACTTTGAGCAATAAGAATGTATAATTACTCTCCAAGTTTAACAGAAGAATCGTGATGAAATCGATAATAAAAATGACATGTTCATCA
>OZ038476.1:117632230-117639730 GCA_964036315.1 Acanthosepion esculentum | reverse complement strand
GCATATCTTAGGGTTGTGGCTGCCAAAAACATAATACTGTGAGTTACTTATTTTAGTCTCAGATTCTCCTAACTTTATAGGTTTAAATAAGTCCGGTGAGAAGACACATCCTTGTCTTATACTCCTTTCTATTTTTGAATATTTACTGAATTCATTTTCTGTCCGTACGCGGGCGGTTTTCTTCCAGTATAGGTTCTGGATTATTTTAATATCATTCCCAAATATGTCATGGTCACCTAGCAGTTCCAACAGTTTTTTGTTACGTACTTTCTCCACCCAATACAAGAAAATATCCTTCTTCAAAAAACGAGTCTTCACTCGATGATGACACTCGTAACAAACTGGTAATGAATGCCGTTACATATTCAAGTAAAATTGACTCTTATTATTTCATAATAGTGATTCGAAATAAATGTGTGCGATTACACCCGCACGTTTATCAGCCATGGGACCTCTAACACACGCTAGGTGGTGTTATATAAAGCCGTGTAAGAGGAAGATGAATCAACGCACATTCGCTCTTCACAATGTGCGTAGTGACAAGACATGCCACGTTCCTCCACTTGAGAGATCCGTAGTACTCGAACCACGTATTTGTATACGATACAATATTTTCACTACATTTTCTCCTGTTCAAAAAATATTTCCACAACTACCTATCACGTAAATATATATCTCCATCTAATACTAGAAAATATCTTTCTTCAACAAACCGAGTCAACACCGATTATGACACTCGTAACAAACTGGTAAATGAATGCCGTTACATATTCAATTAAAATTGCCTCTATTTGTTAATCATCGATTTCAAAGGGGTTTGAGGCTTTTCTAATGTATGAAAAGATTGTGTATATATATGTATTATTTTCATTCTATAAAAAAGGTTGATCGATCAGGAACCAAAAGAAAGTATAAAATGCAAGAAATGAGAAGAGGAAAGAATCACAAGATTCATTCGTTTTATGTATTATTTCATTTTAAACTTTGATAACTATCGCTAATAATAACGAGAAAGGTTTTGTTGATGTAAGAGTTGACGAAATGACGGCTTCCCATAGCCAATTGTTTGACACTCCTCACTACCCCTCCCCCGCCCCGGTTGTTAAATTACGGCGTAAGACTTGCAGGAGAAATGAGATAATAAATAAAGTTATTCTGAAGGAAAAATTTTTTTTTCAATTTTTACACATTCTAAAACTTAGAAAGAGAGAAAAAAAAGAATTTTTTTCAATAAAACCAACCTTATCCTTGATAACGGTATAAATCTAATAATAAATAAATAAATAAATAAAGTAATTCTAAACAAAATAGGAGACTTTTCCTCATATGCTATCTATGTGGCATTGTATAAAGCAACAAAAAGGAAAGGGTACAAAACATCTCTCTCTCTCTCTCTCTCTCTCTCTTTCTTTCTTTCTTTCTTTCTCTATCTATCTATCTATCTATATCTCTCTCTTCGACCGCAGGATGCCATCGTGGCAAAATGTGTCTTCTTGTTTCTCCACCGAGAAGACTTCTTAGTCCAAACTAAGACACCTTTTACATCGCATACACTATGCTATTTCATATTCAAAAAATCCTCATGCGATCATAGTAATATCTCCACTACATCCTATCACATAAATTTAATATATATGTGTGTGCGTGTGTATGTATGTAAGTAAACGTGTGTCAATATATATATATATATATATATATATATATATATGTGTGTGTGTGTGTGTGTGTGTATGTGTGTGTGTGTGTGCGCGTGTATATATATATACATATATATATATATCAAAATCAAGAATCAAATTCACTTGAAGAGACATTAGATTATTGTTAAAATATTATTTTTACAATTTTTTATTGACATTTCCAATCTTTTTGACATAATTTTACAAAATGTAACTTTAAAGTTTAAATTATACGAAACTACTGTGCTTTCTAAAACGCAATACAATCGCTACTGCCAGTTGTCACCATTTGTACGAATTAAATTTAAAAAATTTGTTTAAACTTTTAAAACATAGCGTAAGTAAATTGCGTTATAGCGTTAACCAACATAAAAGGATAAATCATTCAAGAAAAAAATTGAGAGATCGATTATTATTTTTTTTTTTTTTTTTTTTAATTTTAGTTTGAAATAAAATTATTTTGGGGTATCATTAACTTTCAGAACTAATTTCAGAATTAAAACTGAAAATAGCGTCCGAAACAAAATATGTTTTATATTCAAATCTATTAAAATATCAAGGACGGGCGGATAGTTTAACGGTTATCAGTGAGCCGAGTTCAAACTTCAGCCAGGTATCTGGCGTTCACTGACGCAATTGAGAAAAGCATGAAATCATTTCTGCCTTTCCTGCTCCCTAGCTTTAGGTAGGTTAAATAGCAGGTAGAGTGGGTTTTCTAGCCTTGGTTGGCAGAGAGACTAGATAAAGGGCGATTCTGAATTCAGAACCATGAAGAAAGCAACAGGAAACCATACCACTACCTTTCTCAAAGGATCGTGGTAATTCATTTATAATAAAGAAGAGGAAAGTGTGGGAAGCCATGTTCGTCAACACCCTAAAAGTTCATGGCATGAGAAAATTTGTAAGAGCAATACATTAAATATCACTAGGAAAATTGGTAATTGTCCAATAAGACAAAAAGAAGCATGAAACAAGCCTCCCTGTTTACCTATATAAGGACATTTTCAATCAAAATAATCTTCTTCAACTTTTTCTTCTTCTTCTTCTTCTTCTTCTTCTTCTTCTTCTTCTTCTTATTCTTCTTCTTATTATTATTATTATTCTTATTATTCTTATTCTTCTTATTCTTATTCTTCTTATTATTCTTCTTATTATTATTATTATTATTCTTATTATTATTATTATTATTATTATTATTATTATTATTATTATTATTATTATTATTCTTATTCTTCTTATTCTTCTTATTATTATTATTATTATTATTATTATTATTCTTATTATTATTCTTCTTCTTCTTCTTCTTATTATTATTATTATTATTATTATTATTATTATTATTCTTATTATTATTCTTCTTATTATTCTTCTTCTTCTTCTTCTTCTTTCAGGACGTAGGTGATCATGGTTTTCCACAATTTATATCCTTTATTTACATTCGGACTATTATCTTCATCTTTGTTGTTGCTACCATAACATTTCGGCTGTTTTACCCTCCGGACTTCATCAGGTGTATATCCATCCGGATAACCGAATTCAGAACAGAACCCTTTATTTTATTTACGGAGCAGGGGAGTCTGTTCTCATTCCACTGCTCATGTCTCAGGATATCTCATCCAGTTCTTATTGTTAGTACTACTCACTTATTGCTCGCCCGCTTTTCCACTGGGTCTAAGAGCACACTGTCCGGCCCAGGAATTGAACTCACAATTACAATGTCATCAAATTCACGATCCTACGCTTTTTTTCCACGAGGCTATCCTTTGTAGCACTTAGCAAGATTTGACACCTTAGTATCTGTCCTAGTACCTGTTTACATGCTCGTTAAGTAGGTTCCTCGTTGTTTCCCTAGTTTCTATGAACACGCCCTGTGAGTGCCAAATTTCCCAAACCTTCTTTCTTCATTATGAGTTCTAGAATTTTCAACTCTTTCTTATTCTAAATATAAGGGTCGTTTTTTTTAACTGTCTATAAATCATTATCTATTGTAATTATTTACACTATTTAAATTATTCAAACTGTTGTCCTCATCTTTGTTGCCATATTCACGACGTTTCAGCTGTTGTACGCTCCGGCCTTCTACAGATGATTGAATTTCGAACTGAACCCTTTATTTCGTCCACTAGGGTAGATTGTTCTAGTTCCACGTGCCATACCTCTTCTGGATGTCTCAGTTATCTTCCTTTTCAGAGATAAATTGTGTTTGTTTTGTTTTTTAGGGGGGGTTGAGGGGGTCAATTTTTATTTAAACTTTCTCGTTACTCACATATTCCGTTCATAGTATTCTCAGCATCCTTCTGTAGAACCACATTTCTGATGCTTCAAGTTTCTTCACCAAAAGAAATTGTTCAAGTCTCTTCATGAAGAAATTGTTCAGCATTCACTGCCACATAAGACAATTGATATTACATAGCAGATGAGCAATGTTATCTTTGCTTTAACGAAATATACCTGTTTCTTCATACTTTGCTTAGTTTTTGGAAGGCATCTTTTGCTATAGCCATATGAATTTCTGTATCACATTTTCCTTCGTCTGTTATAATACTTCCCAGATGGTTAAGTTTCTGTACTTACTCTATTTTGATATTTTCTATTTGTTGTTCGCATCTTGTCTGTTACTCATGCTGATGAACGATTTGTTTTTTACAGCTTATCAACCTTTTGCAAGTTATTTAAAGCCAGAAAATATTTTTTTAGATTGTAATGATTTTTTGGAGACAATAATAATTCACTGATACAAATTCTACTCATTAATCCATAGCTGAGGGAGATGTGGTGGGTTCATACTTTTTCCACGGGTATTTGCGCGTAAGTGAATATAACGAACCCAAATTGAAGTGGAACTCGGCTCTCTGATTTTCAATTCCCAGCAGTTATTCATTACACCACCTGCACATCCAGGCTTGTCATCCTGCTAATCACCATTCATTCTGTTTTACAGTTGATGGTTTTCTCTTTCATTTAAAATGCAATGAAATGCAGAAATATAAGCTCTTCGGTCTTTATTTATTCCTTGGTTAAATATATTGAAGACAAGCAAATAAACTGTGTTTTTCTTGTTCTTAAGTTACACATGTACCGGTGGTGTTACCGGTCGATGTTCGAAACCAGGCAAAAAAAGGCCGTTTTCAAAACGTGTTGGCTTTCACCTGATTGTAACACTGTTGCAACACAATCTTACTGACCCCATTTGATATTTCGACGTACTAATCATCATCCTCATCAGTCCCATAGGATCGCTGCGCAGCTGAGAACACTGACAAGTACACTCCAAACATATGTGTTGAAATCAGGGGAGGTATTAATTCCTGCCTTGCGTGTCTTGGGCAAGTAGAACTGGCGAAGCACGTCCATCTCTAGATCAAACCACAGCTGATGTCTCCCCAACTTGAAAATTCACCTTGCTCACGGACCTATGACCGTTGATTTCAGCAAGGGAATCCTCCGTCCTGCCTGTTAGCTTCAGTGTCGAAAGCTCTCCATCCGGTGATGCCATGTTATCACCTCACTAGCTGTATACATAGCTATGCAACACAGTCTACACAAGCAAATTTAGTAGATGGTCGTTGACTCTACAAGAAGCTTCATCCACCCTTTGACAGATCTTGATTATAATCCTGCTGGGTGTCTAGCCACCCTCACCAACCAGAAAAGCCTGGTGGAGGAACCGGATTCTCTGTAGATAACCCGACCATCTGGCAGATAGTACTGGGTTACATGGTGTCAATAGAACTCGGAATGTGACCTAACATAATTGATGTACTAAACTAAAACTAATAAGTACCAAGATTAGCTGTAGAGCAATAGTTCACAAGCACATTCACGCAGACCATGAGCTGGTGTAGTGAGTTCGATCTTCAAGGATATCATTTTTTTTTTGTATACTCATTCCAGAAAATTTAAGATTAGTATATAGCTAAATGAACAAATACAATAACCTTCCTCAGTAGACCTGCCTTGTGGCTGAGGTAGTTTTATGCTTCTAGCTGTATTATGTGATTGGTGTTCTGTTGTCTATCACCACCTCGCTCAGTGAGCAGTTCCAGTAAGAGTTACGAGAAACTACACATTTAAAAGAAAAAACTACAGAGAATGTTCTTAGATGATTCTTTGTCCAGTCCTAGGAGGGTTCAACCAGTCAGTATCTTTCCCGGGAAAATGTCGAGGGGTCTGGATTATGTGGGGCCTCCGGTCCCTTGTGGCGCATTAAATACTCACCGGATATAAACTACGATAGTTTCCGAGAATCCACGAGATTTACTACGACGTTATATACATGGGCGAACCCAGGTAAATGACAAGGTTTCAAACGCTGATTCTTAAGGCAGGTAGGTTTCGTCGATTTGGATGATTGACGTAATAGAATTTTCGCATCCAAATTCAAATCCGCCATTTAACATTTTACTGTTCTGAGCAGACGTTTGCGAAAAGTTACGATTAATTAAAAATAAACCACTTGCAGATCTACTTTTAAGAAGAGGGAATGCATAGTTTTCACCAAAAAGATGAGCCCAACATACAAAATACAAACTGGAGATACCAAAATGAAACAAGTACAACAATATAAATATCTGGGAAGTGTTTTAACAGAGGATGTAAAGTGCGGGATTGAAATCCGAAGATGCATTGGTTGGAATAAGCGAAAGATGAATTTCCAAAGCTAAACGAAGTATTAAGAAACAGGAAAATTTCGTTGGAAACAAAGAGTACTGAACTGTTACGTAATATCTGTCCTCCTATATGACGGTGAATGCTGGACAATCTTCCAACAAATGAAGAAGAGACTTGAAGCAACAGAATTCTGGTTCCACAGAAGGATGCTGAGAATTAACATCAGAAAGATAGTTGAAAATTCCCGGGTACATAAGGAGAAAAGAAGGCTTAGAAAATCAAATACTCACAGGACAGATGGAAAGGAGAGGGGAGAGGAAAAAACGGGTAATCTACCAGGTGTGTAAATGGGTGGCAGAACAAGCTTTAGAAGAGACAGCAAAAAGATAAAATTTATTATGAGTTACAAAGGACCGATAATTGTGTAAAGTCATGGTCGCCTACGTCCTGAAGCGGTACGGCCCATAGAAGAAGAAGAAGAAGAAGAAGAAGAAGAAGAAGAAGAAGAAGAATGAGACAAAATATCTACATCTGTTCCGGTTTTTTTTTTGTTGTTTTTTTTTTTTTTGTCGACTGTTCCCAGATATTTAGATTTCACTTCCCAGTGGAGATAACAGTATCAATAATTTAAATACGTGGGAAGTTTGTTTTAACAGAGGACGGAAAGTACGACAATGAAATCCGAAGGCGCTTTGGGATAGCGAAAGGTGCCTTTCAAAAGCTAAGCAAAGTATCAGAAAAACAGAAATAATTTGTTAGAAAAATTCGTTAGAAACAAAGAAAATAGCACTGAACTTTTATGTAATATAAACCCTCCCATAAGGCAGTGAATGCAGGAAATCTCACAGATAAAGAACAGACTTGAAGCAACAGAAATGTGGTTCTATAGAAGGATGCTTAGAATGCCATGGACAGAACATGTAAGCAACGACGAAGTTTTAGAGAAAACAGAAACAAAAAGGACACTTATACTTAATGTTAGGAAGGGACAGTTGAAATTTCTAGGGCGCATGATGAGGAAAGAGGGCTTGGAAAATATATACACAGGAGAACTTCAAGGGACGAAGGTCAAAGGAAAACAAAATAAAACCAACCCGGGGAGCTTTAGTGAATGGATGTTGAAACCAGATTTAGGAGAGGTAACAAAAAGAGAAAATTTATAAAGACCTACAGAGGACAGTCAATTGTGAAGAGCCATCGTCGCCAACGT